>CM061226.1:88366499-88726499 GCA_030844895.1 Ambrosia x helenae | reverse complement strand
TGTATATGGTTCCTACTGATGAATTTAATCCAATTGAATTTGCAGTTCAATTAACATGTGTTAAATAGCAAATGTTTTTTTTATTTTCTTAGTATATCTTTCAATTAACACATGTTAGTGATTCTAGCACATGTTTGTATTGGTGCCTACTGATGAATCTATCCCAATTGACATGTGTTAGGGTTCACTTAACATGTGTTAATGATACTAACACAGGTGTGTATATGGTGCCTACTAATGAATCTATTCCAGTTGACATGTGTTAGGGTTCAATTAACATGTGTCACTGATGCTAACACCTGTTAGTATATGCCCAACTAGCATGTGTTAGGGTTCAATTAGCACCCAAATTGATCCAGTAAACATTTTCTAGTGATGCTAACACGTGTTAAAAATAATTAATGTAGGAGGTTCTATGAATAACCACCGGAGTTCAAGCCGGCTACTCCGCACAAGGATCGACTAGAGATGGAGTGCTAAGGATTGAAACATGAAGCTGAAGATGCCTAATAAGGAATGAAGCATAACGCCGAAGACGACTATTAAAGAATGAAGCATAATGTGTTTTTTGTATGTTAGTTTATGATAGTTTTGTATCATCTTTTTAATTGTTTAGATTTATATGAAATTAATTTGTTACACTCAATGTTGATTGTAATAAATTTTTATATACATGTTTTCTTTTATGTTGATATACTAGTCCAAAATTATCGTGATAATTATCTGAACCAATAACATGTGTCAGTGATGTGTGTGAAAGAAGTTTGTTTGGAGAGAACAACTAACATGTGTTAAAGGGCTCGTGTGGCATACGTTATTAATAAATTTGTATCTTTAAATTAATATATGAAATAAGTGGTAGAGAAAAAAGTAGGAGAGAGAAGGTGGAGAGAGAAGATGAAAAGGTGGAGAGAGAATGTGACAAGATGGAGAGAGAAGGTGTGTCACACCCTCAAATTCCACGTGCGGGGTTTTACTGCGAGGCGTGTGACACACCAGGATCCAAGTCAACGGTCACAATAAACGACATCTATATGATATGAAAACAACGTAAATTTCCCATTAAGTTTCAAAAATCCAACCATCACTTGCGGAAGCGTAAAACTTTATTACAACTCAAAAGTAAAACATGAAAGTCTGATAATACTCAATATGAAATGCAAATGGATCCTAGACGCCGTGAGACTCTGTGCGCCTAAACTCAATGCTGCTACCTTAGCGACCTGAGAAAACATGCCAAAAAGACGTCAACATATAATGCTGGTGAGTTCACAGGTTTTAAGTTCACAAAGCGTTTCAAGCGTAAAGAGTTTCATCTCAAAATACCAAGTGTGTAAAACCTTCAAGTAAATAACAAGCGTTTCCTTACTACTACGACTGTGTTGCCGAAACCATTACTGACAAGCGTTGCATGTGTTGCCGCCTGTGTTTGAGTTGCCGAAAATAGAGACAATATGCACCCGCCCGGCTCCCAGCCGTCGAGTGGGGTTTGTCAAGCCCAATAGATCTATCCACATTTCCCCCGTTGTGCCCCGCACATTCATGGTTTTTATTAGGGACTTCGCGTTGCCTTGCGTCGTATAGTAATTTAAAACAAGCGTTGCGTTTCCAAAAGCGTTGCGTTTCCAATAGCGTTACCTTTCAAAAGCGTTGTGTTTAAAAAAGCGTTGCGTTTCAAAGCGTTGTGTTTCAAAAGCGTTGTGTTTCAAAAAGCGTTGTGTTTCAAAAGCGTTGCGTTATAAAACATAAACGTTGTATTTGTTAAAACGTGTGGCATGCTTCTCCCCCGAGAAAAAGTGTATAAAAGAGGAGCCGTGAAACTCACCTTAGAGTGTGTCCTCAGTAATATAGAAATCCAATACGTGTGTAATAGCCCCTACTAGTGGCGACCTATCAATGAGTTTACATAAGTTTGATGACTACTAACCCGAAGGCTAATCAGTCCCCAAATTGTCCAGACCGTGATCGTGTATGTTGAAAACATGTTTAAACGGTAAACCGACCAAACCAGACAATACCCGACATCCCATTGGTGACTCGACATCCCACGTGTTAGCCACATACAAGATATCATGCAACTTATGCAATTAAACACTTAGCATGCGCAAACATTCACCCTATCTAGCATAACGCCCAATTAACGCATAAACAAGTCCGAACACGAGTTACCAAGTTATTAGACATGTCACGGGGTTCCTAACATGTTCCTAGGTGTCAAACCGTGTTTCGGGATGTCAAAATAAGCTTACAACAGCAGCACACGCGATTAGGCTATCATACATGCATTTAGGAAAGTCAACTAGTGATTAGGATGGTCAAATTAGCAATTGGGAGTGTAATCACGTGCAGTATAGGTGATTAGGTGCCCAATCGCCTCTAATGTCAGGCGATTGGCCCAATCGCCAGTTCCTTTAGGCGATTGGAGCTCCCCAATCGCCCCTTGCAGCCTGGTTTCGCTTTTTCGCGCATTTAACCTTCCAAATCAGATCCAAAACATGTGGAAACACCCAATATCAAACCCAAAACATTAATCTAACTATTTCAAGCAAAAACCCCTAATTTATTATCATCCTAGTCGTCCCGAATGCAAGCGTTTTCCCAAAATAGCATAACTTAGCATGTAAACATCACATCAACATGCAAACCTTACCCTAAATGGCAAATATCCAGATTTCATCACATAATGACATTTTCCGACACTATCCTACTGTTCTAGCATCATCCTAGAGTAAACCCTAACCTCAAACAATCAATAAAACACAACATATCATCATCAATCCTTCATAATCATTCAAACGGGTCAAAACGCCTAATATCAATAATACACATCTATGAACCTTCAAACTCCTAGGTTAACATCATATCAACTCATTTAGATCAGAAACATATCAATAATACAAGAACAACCATGTTTAAATGATAAAAATCCTATCTTGCATGAATACATCACATATAACAAGCATAGAGGTTTGGGTTTGTTTAGAAACCAGGTCTGGACCTTTAGGGATCAAAACAATAGCATTACAAAGGTTTGGGATGAAGAACACACCTTGAAATTGTAAGATTATGAGGTGTAAAGCTTGGAAATGTGATTTCTTGATCAAAAACGTGTTGTAGAGGCTGAATAAGGTGTGGGATGGCTTGGGGTGTGTTAGGGTTTCACAAGTGATGTTTTAAAACATAAGGGTTATATTTATAGGCGTTTCTAGTCGTTTAGTACGCGTCAGGCGATTGGGCAGCAGCTACAGGCGATTAGAGTGTCTAATCACGTGTAACTACTGGCGATTAGACCAATCGCCTATAATTACTCCTCCAATCGCCCCTATTATTGGCGATTAGGCTAATCACCACTTATTTACATGAAATTACACCAATCACCCCCTATTTACATGCAATTACGCGTAATCACCTATAATGTCATGCAATTACGCGTAATCACCTATAATGTCATGCAATTACACATAATCACTATTTTAACACATATAAACACGTATTCACATACCGACAAGTCATATAATGATTGTAAGAACATAATGCATGATAACTAACACGTTCCCATCCGTTCACCAATTCCCGGGACTCGAGATTTACGTGTGTGCGTTAAACCCGGCGATTCTACAAATCACCAATCCGTGTTCACATGGTTATAGACCGACTCCCAATGATCCCGTGGATCATTGTAGCGACTCCCGATGATTCTCGGAACCATCATAACGACTCAACTGACCTAGTTAAGTATGTTTGAAAACGTTTTTCTCTAAGGTAGACTTATGTGTTTTATAAAGTGTTAACCTAAACGTGCCGGGTGTCAAAAGGTGCATCCATTTTACCTTTATACCCTTTTTGTACTTTATTAGTAATATTTTAATAAGAATGTGGACCAAAAGGTGGGACCATGAATCACAACCATTGATCATGCTTGATCAATGGTTGTGATGGGGTTTATTGAGTTTACTCAAATTTTTGAGGTTTTCTATAAAACCATCCCCTAATAATGTAAACAACCATTATAAAACTTCAATGGCCTAAACTAAAGAATTATTATTATTTGCTTCTCCTTTTGATGAGTTGCAACATATTTAGACATCTCGATGGCATACGTATCCCATAAGGTTAGATAAATGTTCAAACCCCTACACAAAGTAACATTTATTTTAGTATTAAACCGAATTGTTGTGTATTTTATAAATCATGTATAAAATAAATATAATAACAACAATGCATACACTGTCACGCCCTCAAATTCCACGTGCGGGGTTTTACCGCAAGGCGCGTGACAAACTAGGATCCAAGTCAACGGTCACAACAAATGACAACTATATGATACGAAAAACAACGTAAACTACCCATTGAGTTTTCAAAAATCTAACCATCGCTGCGGAAGCGTAAAACCTTATTACAAACCAGAAGTAAAACATAAAAGTCTGAAAGTACTAAATGACATGCTAGTGAATCCTAGACGCCGTGAGACTCCGTGCGCCTAGACTCTATGCTGCTACCTCAACGACCTGAGAAACATGCCAAAAAGATGTCAACATAAAATGCTGGTGAGTTCACAGGTTTTATAATAAGCGTTTCGTAAATCCTTTGAAAACCGTTACCGTTACTACTATGTTGTGTGAACGCTAGCTAGGCGTTAAGTTAATTACTACTACGGTTGAAACCATTGCTGACTATGTTTGTTACCGTTTGGTACCCCTCGGACTACCGTCATCCCCGGTAGGCCATGTGTGTTTAAGACAATATGCACCCGCCCGGCCTCCAGCCGTCGAGTGGGGTTTGCCAGGCCCAATAGCGTTATCCACATTTTCTCGCTACATACCCGTATTAGTGGTTTCCTTGGGATTTAGATGAGCCGTATAGTAATATAATGATAGCCATAGTATAACTTGAAATCATGTGTTAAAAGTGTGTAAGCATGTTTCTCCCCCGAAAACAAAACTGATAAAAGTGGAGCCGTGAACTCACCTTAGGTTGCGTCTGATGTGTTAAGAAAGATCCGACACGCGTGTGATAGCCCCAACTAGTGGCGACCTACCAATGAGTTTACATAAGTGTGTTGACTACTAACCCGAAGGCTAATCAGTCCCCAATTGTCCAGACCGTGACTGTGTATGTTGAAAACATGTTTGAACATTAAACCGACCAGACCAGACAAGGCCCGACGTCCCATTGGTGACCTGATATTCCACGTGTTAGCCAAATACAAGATATCATGCAACATATGCAATTAAACACTTAGCATGCGTAAAAGTTTACTATGTCTAGTATAACGCCCAACTAACGCATAAACAAGTCCGAACACGTGTTACCAAGTTATTAGACATGTCACGGGGTTCCTAACATGTTCCTAGGTGTCAAACCATGTTCCGGGATGTTAAAATACACATATAACAGCAGTACACGCGATTAGGAATCAAACATGCAATTAGGAAAGTCAACTGGTGATTAGGATGGTCAAACAAGTGATTAGGATTGTAATCACGTGTATTGCATGCGATTGGGGTCCTAATCGCCCCTACTTACATGCGATTAGGACCAATTGCTAGTTCAACAGGCGATTGGGACTCCCCAATCGCCCCCTGCAGCGCTGTCCCGCTTTTTCGCGTGTTTAACCCTCCGAATCAGATCTGAAACATGTGGTAACACCCAATATCAAACCCAAAACATTTATGTGACACCCGGCATGTTCGGCTTAAACATATTGGTAACATCTAAGTCTACCTTAGCGAGAAACGTTTATAAACAAACTTAACTGGGTTAGTTGAGTCGGATCAAGTTAGGATTGTCCAGGGTACAATGATCTGGAGGATCATTGGGAGTCGTTTTGGTAATACACTAGTACCGGGTTCCGTTGTTGGTGACATTACATGAACTAATTAAGTATATGTGTAGATTATGGGTCGTGTGGTGGATTATATACATAGATGTGTTTAAATGATGTGTAAATGATTATCTGTGCTTTAATGTGTTAAATGTAGACTAAGGATGCATGCTTATGTGTTAGGATGTGTTAGAATGCGATAAACACGACAAACTGGAAAACTAGTTTAAAAGAGGTCTTGGTTCGACCACTTCGAGTGGTCGAAGGAGAAGAAGTTGCCTGATTCGACCCTTGTAAAATGGGCGAACCAGGGAAGTGGAAATTGAGAAATTTCCTTTGACCAAGCAGGGCTCATTCGACCCTGTGAAAGGGGCGAAGGAGACTACATTCGACCAATGAGTTGGTGCGAAGGAAGATTAGTATAAATACCAACCTTTGTCATTTTTCATCATTTCACAAACCCTAACCGTCCCAAAACGCTCTCAAACGATCTTAAACACTAAGGAAGGAGTTTTTGCTCTTCTTTTTCATAATCTAACCCATCTACAACATCTAAACAAGAATCCAAGGTGTGTTCATAATCCTAAATCTTTTAAAAGCATTTTAATTCGTTTTCATCTAACCCTAATTGTCCGGATCTGTTCTAAGGGTGTTTTTATGATTAAAAACCTTTTAAACATCTTTCTAAATCAAAACATGATCATTTAGCATAGGTTTTCATAATGAATAACATGTGTAAATTGTGTGTTATGTGGTGTTATGTGTTGTTCACTGAATTGCTGCTATACCTATGATAGAAACATGATATAGGATTGTTGTTAATGAGGGAATATTGTTGTCTAGGGTTAGGATTGGATATATTGATATTTGGGGGTTTTATTGGATTAATACTTGATGTATGAATATTTATGATCAATAGAATGAATAAGAAAGATCGGATAATCGACAAACTGAGTATTTTAAGCTAAACATGAATCGATTTCAAAAGTTTCCAAATTGGGTAAATAATTCATGCATGAAAGTGATGTTTCCATAATCTTTACCATTTTGGGAAAGGGCTGAAACGGATGTATTATCGGGGGAAATCGAGGGGGTTTTGTAGGGATAAGTTATCCATGCTTGACTGCTGTGTTTGATGATGTTTCGGGTCGTTTTGAATGTGTTTGAAGCGTTTTTAGGAAAAATATTACAACAGGGGCGAACCTGGCCTCCTTCGACCAGTCGATGGTGCGAAGGAGGGATCCAGGGTCGAACCTGGGATTTTATTGGACGAATGTGATAAAACGGGCGAAGGAAGCATCAAACGGTCGAACGTACTGTAAATGGTGCGAAGGAGACAAAAAGGTGCGAAGGAGACTTAAAACTGATTGGTTCGACCGTTCTGATGCAGAAATGAGATTTTTGATACAAACTAAGTGTTTTATGCTTGAACCTTGTGTGTAATCTATATGTACTTGATTAGTTAGGGTAATGGGTCACCAACAGGATGTCGGGTCGGTCTAGTGTGTCGGTTAAACATTTAAACACGTTTTAAAACATACTTGGTTACGATCTGGATAATCGGGGACTAGATAACCTTATGGTTATTAGTCAGAACACTTATGTGAACATTTTGATAGATCTCCGGTAGAGGGATTATCAAGAGCTAAACATCTTTACTTATATTTGAAGAACGCTACTTAAGGTGAGTTCACGGCCCCACTTTTACTGCTTTAACTTTTGGGGGAGAAAACATGCGCTAAACTATTTTGGTAACATATGTCATACTATGGTTTTAACTTTATATTGCTATACGATCTTTTGGAAAGTCCCGGGGGAAACCATGAATGTGCGGGGTTGCACAACGGGGGAAATGTGGATAGATCTATTGGGCGTGACCTGCCCCACTCGTCGGCTTGGAGGGCCGGGCGGGTGCATATTGTCTCGAACAGGTACATTGGTATCATGCTGAACATACGGGCTGCTTAAACATGCTGAACATTGCTAAACGTGTCTAGTAATGGTTTCCAATCGTAGTAGTAATGAAATATACGCCTAGCTAGCGTACTTGGTAACATTGATATAGTATGGACATGGTAACACTTTGGTAACATTTTTGAACAAACCTGTGAACTCACCAGCATTATATGTTGACATCTTTTGGCATGTTTTTCTCAGGTCGCTAAGGTAGCAATGAACGGAACTAGGCGCACGGGTCTGCATTGGCGTCTAGATTTAGTGCACGTTTTGTAATAAAAGTATTTGAACAACTTTTGAGATGATAGCATAGTTGATTAAATGCTATTGAAACGCTTCCGCTGGTTAAATTAATGGTTATGTCTATTTACGTTTTCATATAGAGTTGTTTATTGTGATCGTTGACTTGGATCCTGGTTTGTCATGCGCCTCGCGGTAAAACCCCGCAAGTGGTAATTTGTGGGTGTGACAGATTGGTATCAGAGCCAATGATTATAGTGAACTAGGACTGTATGTAGAGTCTGGTCTATAGCCGAGTTGCACACACTAGACGGTCACATACTTTGGGTCTATTAATGGGATATGTACTAACGTTGTCGGGGTGTCCTTACATCATCATCATGCTTCTCCGTTACATCATCCGTTTAAATTGGGTTCTTACCTACTCTTGTCTTCTTCTTCTGGATTGAAGGAGGAGGGGTTGATTTGTTGGTTCTAGCACACACATGCCTTCTTACACTTGCACCTATTGCCACATAGGCGACAATGTTCGGTGACTGGGGTCTAGATTAGGGGTACATCTGGAGGACCATGTAGAGCAGTTTATCATTTCGGGTGCACACGAAATAATAAACTGGAATGCATGAAAATCCCGATGGACTTCGAATTTGGATGTATAGTCCTGAATTTGTCCCTAGGTTAACTCTTGTAAATTTCTAGTGGTTGACACTGGGAATGAATCTGAATCTCTCGATTTCTTGGTTTGTTAGATCATGTCTGGTGCTCGCGGTGGTGGACGTCGTGGTGGCGGCGGTGGCCGTGCTGGCGGCGGTGGTCGTGCCGGAGGCGGTGGTCGTGGGAACATCAACATGACCCAAGCTGAACTGAACAACTTGCTCCAGCAGCAAGTGAACATGGCTATGGCTAATTTCCAGGCTGGAATTAATGCCATGGGTGGTGAGTTGATTTTTGTCGACCTTGCCTCATTTTTGGGTTTCGTGTCCTTTCGTTGGTGTTTTACTCGTGTACCGTGTTCAGGTGTTGGTGCCAATCCACCCCCACCTCAGTGCTCTTATAAGAAGTTTAGGGACTG
Organism: Ambrosia x helenae; assembly: GCA_030844895.1. Lineage (NCBI taxonomy): Eukaryota > Viridiplantae > Streptophyta > Magnoliopsida > Asterales > Asteraceae > Ambrosia > Ambrosia x helenae. Next base: position 88,717,407 of record CM061226.1, on the reverse strand, counting down.
TCAGCCCCATAACTTCGCTGGAACTGAGGGAGCGGTGGGACTGCTCCGATGGCTGGAGAAGGTGGAATCTGTCTTTGTTATGTGTAACTGTCCTGCTGGGGACCGAGTGAAGTATGCTACCGTGACATTTGAGGGGCCTGCATTGTCGTGGTAGAACGCTACTACTCAGAACGTGGGATTGGGGGAGGCTATTGCTATGCCTTGGGCGGAGTTTGTGCAGCTTTTGAGAGGTGAGTAATGTCCAAGGGAGGAGATACAGAAATTGGAGCATGAGGTCTGGAGTTACAAGATGGTTGGGTCGGAGATTGAGGAGTACACTGTGAGGAGGAACGAGCTGGCGGTGTTGTGTCCTGACTTACACACACCCGAGTATAGGAGGATCGAGCACTATGTGTCTGGACTAGTGCCCGAGATTGCTGGGTTGGTGGCTGCTGGGAATCTTCCCACTATTGCTGAAGTTGTCCGATCGGCTCATCGGATGACTAACCTGAAGGTGGCGGAAGGCGTTTTGCCACCCAAGGGTGCTGCTATGAAGACTGCTGAGGGAAACAAGAGGAAGTGGGAGACTGTGGGGAAGAGTGTGGTGCCAGCTCAGCCGGCGAAGAAGTTTGATACATCTGGGTCTTCTTCTGGGTCGAAGACGGGTGGGTATGTTGGGAAGCATCCCAAGTGCAACAAGTGTGGTTTTCATCATTCTGGGAGTTCTGATAGGGCTCGTTGTCATCGGTGCCATCAGTTGGGGAACCATGCTAAGGATTGCAAGGTGACGCTCACCCCAACTCAGACTCCTGCGGCTGCTCCTGCTCCTACTGCTCAGGGGACTCAGGGGAGGCAGGGGTGTTATAACTGTGGTGACACGGGGCATTTCAAGCGTGATTGTCCCAAACTGAAGCAGGGCGATAATGGGAGGGGCGGGAACGGTAACGGGAACAATGGCGGCGGAGGCAGGACTGCACGTGCTTTCGTCATTGGATCTGCAGAGGCTAGGCAGGATCCAGACACAGTTACCGGTACGTTCCTTCTTAATGATCGCTATGTTTCTGTTTTGTTTGATTCTGGTGCCGATAAGAGTTTCGTATCTTTGGATATTAGTCGATTGCTAGATATAGTACCCACACCTTTAGAGGCTAAGTACTTAATAGAATTGGCTGATGGTAAGAAAATCGAAGCGACACACACCCTTAGGGAATGTCGCTTGGAACTGTCGGGTTTGTCTTTCCCCATTGACCTTATGCCGGTACCTCTGGGTAGTTTTGATGTCGTGGTTGGCATGGATTGGTTATCGTTGTATCGCGCGGAGATCGTTTGTTTTGACAAGGTTATTCGGATCCCTCTCCCTGATGGAGAGATTCTTTCGGTTCGTGGCGAGAAAAGCGGTGCTCCGCTGAGTATCATTTCTAGCATGAAAGCCCGTAAGTATCTTCGGAAGGGCTGTTCGGCCATTCTGGCACTTGTTAACGTTTCTACTGACGATGAGAAGAAGATTGAGGATATTCCGGTGGTTCGTGACTTTTCTGATGTGTTTCCTGATGATTTACCTGGTCTTCCTCCCCATCGTCAGGTTGAGTTTGGTATTGATCTCACTCCGGGCGCAGCTCCTATTGCCCGAGCTCCGTATCGTCTTGCACCTCCCGAGATGCAAGAGTTGTCCAGCCAGTTACAGGAACTCTTGGAAAAGGGTTTCATTCGACCGAGTTCTTCCCCGTGGGGAGCTCCTATTTTGTTTGTGAAGAAGAAGGACGGAAGTCTTCGTATGTGTATTGATTATCGTGAGCTGAACAAAGTGACCATCAAGAATCGTTATCCTCTTCCTCGCATTGATGATCTCTTTGACCAGCTTCAGGGCTCTAGCTACTATTCGAAGATTGATTTGCGGTGCGGTTATCACCAGTTGCGCGTCAGGGAAGCTAACATTCAGAAGACTGCTTTTCGCACTCGTTATGGCCATTTTGAGTTCTTGGTCATGCCTTTCGGTCTCACTAACGCACCGGCGGTGTTCATGGATTTGATGAACCGCGTTTGCAAGCCTTACCTTGATAAGTTCGTCATCGTGTTTATTGACGACATTCTGATCTATTCCAAGAACAAGGCGGATCATGAGGAACACCTGCGGTTGGTCTTGGAACTTTTGAGACAGGAGCAGTTGTATGCTAAGTTCTCGAAGTGTGATTTTTGGTTGCGTGAAGTTCAATTCCTAGAACATGTGGTGAATGAACTGGGAATTCATGTCGATCCGGCTAAGATCGAAGCTATTAAAGACTGGGAAGCACCAAAGATGCCATCTGAGGTGCGGCAATTCCTAGGTCTTGCGGGTTATTATCGTCGTTTCATTGAGGGATTTTCGAAAATCGCTCAACCCCTCACTGCTCTTACCCAGAAGGACTGAAAGTTCGACTGGGATGAACCACAAGAATCAGCATTTCAGATGCTGAAGCTTAAACTTTGTTCTGCACCTATCTTATCCCTACCTGAGGGTACGGATGATTTCGTTGTGTACTGTGATGCTTCTATTCGTGGTCTCGGTTGCGTGTTGATGCAGCGCGGGAAGGTTATTGCTTATGCTTCTCACCAACTCAAAGTTCATGAGAAGAACTACACTACTCATGACTTGGAACTGGGTGCGGTAGTCTTTGCGTTGAAAATCTGGAGACATTACTTGTACGGTACCAAGTGCGAAGTATATACCGATCACAAGAGTCTTCAGCATATTTTCGACCAGAAGGTGTTGAACATGCGGCAGCGTCGCTGGGTTGAACTCCTGAACGATTACGATTGTGCCATCAAGTACCATCCTGGCAAGGCGAACGTTGTGGCGGACGCCTTGAGCAGGAAGGAGTCTGCGAACCCTCGCTGTGTTCGAGCCTTACAGCTCACCATTCATTCGTCGTTGCCTGACAAAATCCGTTCTGCACAGTTGGAAGCCTTGAAGGAGGAAAACCTTAAGGCTGAAACGATGCACAGTGCTGACAAGCATCTTGAGCTCAGGACCGATGACTTACACTATTTTGCGGGACGTGTTTGGGTCCCATTGTTCGGGGGATTGCGCGAGCTTGTTCTGGATGAAGCTCACAAATCCCGGTATTCTATTCACCCTGGCTCCGATAAGATGTATCAGGATTTGAAGATACTCTATTGGTGGCTGAACATGAAAGCTGACATAGCTTCTTACGTCAGCAAATGTTTGACTTGTGCTAAAGTCAAGGTGGAGTATCAGAGGCCGTCTGGTCTCCTGCAATAACCAGAGGTTCCGGAATGGAAGTGGGAGCGAATCACGATGGATTTTGTCACCAAGCTGCCAAGATCACCTAGTGGTTATGATATGATCTGGGTGATTGTTGACCGGCTGACAAAATCAGCGCATTTTATACCTATTAAGGAAACCGATGGACTCGAGCGGTTAGCTCGACTTTACCTTAAGGAGGTGGTTGCTCGGCACGGGGTGCCTGTTTCTATTATCTCTGATCGTGATTCTCGTTTCGCTTCGCGTTTCTGGAAGGCTCTGCACAAGGCTTTGGGTACTCAGTTGGATATGAGTACGGCTTATCATCCGCAAACTGACGGACAGAGTGAGTGGACGATTCAAACCTTGGAAGACATGCTTCGGGCATGTGTTATCGATTTTGGCAAAAGTTGGGAGATCCACCTGCCGTTAGTGGAGTTCTCCTACAACAACAGCTATCACTCTAGCATCAAGGCAGCTCCGTTCGAGGCTCTTTACAGACGGAAATGTCGATCACCACTTTGTTGGGCCGAGGTGGGCGAGAGCCAGCTCACTGGTCCGGAACTCGTGTACGAAACTTCGGAGAAAATCGTACAGATCCGTCAACGTTTAGCTGCTGCACGGGATCGTCAGAAGAGCTATGCCGATCGCCGTCGAAAACCTTTAGAATTCCAGGTTGGGGACAAGGTACTTCTGAAAGTTTCACCATGGAAGGGCGTCATACGCTTTGGAAAGCGTGGCAAGCTTAACCCTCGTTATGTCGGACCGTTCGCAATCTTGGATCGGATTGGACTGGTGGCATACAGACTTGACTTACCGGCGGAGCTCGGTAGTGTGCACAACGTCTTCCATGTGTCTAACTTGAAGAAGTGTTTGGCTGATGAATCTCTCATTGTACCACTGGAAGAGATCAAGGTTGATGATCGTCTTCGCATTGTGGAGGAACCTGTCGAGATCCTCGACTACAAGATTCGTAGCCTTCGTCGGAGTAAAATCCGCATTGTTAAAGTCCGTTGGAACTCGAACCGTGGACCTGAGTTCACATGGGAACGGGAGGATCAGATGAAATCTAAGTATCCTCATCTCTTTCCGAAGCGCGCTTTTGAATCGAGGCATGTTACTGCTGAAGCGGAATGAATCTCGGGTCGAGATTCCTTTCAACGTGGGGATGATGTGACATCCGGTAAATTTCTTTCGTTCTGTTCTTTTCATTTCTTCCTTTTTGGGCTTTGCGCAATTTTCGGGACGAAAATTCTTTCAACGTGGGGATGATGTGACACCCGGCATGTTCGGCTTAAACATATTGGTAACATCTAAGTCTACCTTAACGAGAAACGTTTATAAACAAACTTAACTGGGTTAGTTGAGTCGGGTCAAGTTAGGATTGTCCAGGGTACAATGATCTGGAGGATCATTGGGAGTCGTTTTGGTAATACACTAGTACCGGGTTCCGTTGTTGGTGACATTACATGAACTAATTAAGTATATGTGTAGATTATGGGTCGTGTGGTGGATTATATACATAGATGTGTTTAAATGATGTGTAAATGATTATCTGTGCTTTAATGTGTTAAATGTAAACTAAGGATGCATGCTTATGTGTTAGGATGTGTTAGAATGCGTTAAACACGACAAACTGGAAAATTAGTTTAAAAGAGGTCTTGGTTCGACCACTTCGAGTGGTCGAAGGAGAAGAAGTTGCCTGGTTCGACCCTTGTAAAATGGGCGAACCAGGGAAGTGGAAATTGAGAAATTTCCTTCGACCAAGCAGGGCTCATTCGACCCTGTGAAAGGGGCGAAGGAGACTACATTCGACCAATGAGTTGGTGCGAAGGAAGATTAGTATAAATACCAACCTTTGTCATTTTTCATCATTTCACAAACCCTAACCGTCCCAAAACGCTCTCAAACGATCTTAAACACTAAGGAAGGAGTTTTTGCTCTTCTTTTTCATAATCTAACCCATCTACAACATCTAAACAAGAATCCAAGGTGTGTTCATAATCCTAAATCTTTTAAAAGCATTTTAATTCGTTTTCATCTAACCCTAATTGTCCGGATCTGTTCTAAGGGTGTTTTTATGATTAAAAACCTTTTAAACATCTTTCTAAATCAAAACATGATCATTTAGCATAGGTTTTCATAATGAATAACATGTGTAAATTGTGTGTTATGTGGTGTTATGTGTTGTTCACTGAATTGCTGCTATACCTATGATAGAAACATGATATAGGATTGTTGTTAATGAGGGAATATTGTTGTCTAGGGTTAGGATTGGATATATTGATATTTGGGGGTTTTATTGGATTAATACTTGATGTATGAATATTTATGATCAATAGAATGAATAAGAAAGATCGGATAATCGACAAACTGAGTATTTTAAGCTAAACATGAATCGATTTCAAAAGTTTCCAAATTGGGTAAATAATTCATGCATGAAAGTGATGTTTCCATAATCTTTACCATTTTGGGAAAGGGCTGAAACGGATGTATTATCGGGGGAAATCGAGGGGGTTTTGTAGGGATAAGTTATCCATGCTTGACTGCTGTGTTTGATGATGTTTCGGGTCGTTTTGAATGTGTTTGAAGCGTTTTTAGGAAAAATATTACAACAGGGGCGAACCTGGCCTCCTTCGACCAGTCGATGGTGCGAAGGAGGGATCCAGGGTCGAACCTGGGATTTTATTGGACGAATGTGATAAAACGGGCGAAGGAAGCATCAAACGGTCGAACGTACTGTAAATGGTGCGAAGGAGACAAAAAGGTGCGAAGGAGACTTAAAACTGATTGGTTCGACCGTTCTGATGCAGAAATGAGATTTTTGATACAAACTAAGTGTTTTATGCTTGAACCTTGTGTGTAATCTATATGTACTTGATTAGTTAGGGTAATGGGTCACCAACGGGATGTCGGGTCGGTCTAGTGTGTCGGTTAAACATCTAGATTTCATCGCATAACAAGGTTGTCCGACCTTACCCTACTGTTCTAGCATCATTTAGAGTAAACCTTAACCTTAAACAATAAACGAAACACATCATATCATCATCAATCCTTCATAATCATTCAAACGGGTCAAAACTCCTATTATCAATAATACACAACTATGAACTTTCAAACGCATCAATAATCATGCTAACAACTTTATCACAGAAACATATCAAATACACAAGTATCATCATGTTTTATCAATAAAAATCCTATCTTTGCATGATTACATTACATAGAACAAGTCTGAAGGTTTGGGTTTGTTTAGAAAATGATTTTAATAGGTTTTCAAAGACACAAACATTTAGAAATCAGGTCTGGACCTTTAGGGAACAAAACAATAACTTTACAAAGCTTTTAGATGAAGAAAACACCTTGGATTTTGCCTAAGATTGATGTAAAGTCTTGAAATGGTGATTTCTAGGTCAAAAACGTGTTATAGAGGTTGGATAAGGTGTGGGATAGCTTTGGGGTGTGTTAGGGTTTCACAAATGATGTTTTGCAACACAAGGGTGGTATTTATAGGTGTTTCTACTCGTCAAGATCAGGTCAGGCGATTACAGGCAGCTACAGGCGATTAGAGCTCCTAATCGCCTATAGTTACATGCGATTAGGGCCTAATCGCCTGTGACCACACGTGATTAGGGCCTAATCGCCTATAAATACTAGTGATTGGGGCCAATTGCCTATAACAACTAGTGATTGGGGCCAATTGCCTATAACGTCATGCAATTACACGTAATCACCTATAATGTCATGCAATTACACGTAATCACCTATAATGTCATGCGATTACACGTAATCACCCTCAGCATGTTTATTTGGGTTTTTGGCGCGTTAAACACTATTTTAACACATATAAACACGTATTCACATACCGACAAGTCACGTAATTAATACAAACACATAATGCATGATAACTAACACATTCACATCCGTTCACCAATTCCCGGGACTCGAGACTTGCGTGTGTGCATTAAACCCGGCAATTCTACAAATCACCAAGTCGTGTTCACATGGTTATGGACCGACTCCCAATGATCCCGTGGATCACTGTAACGACTCCCGATGATTCCCGGAACCATCATAACATGTAACACCCTAAACCAATTTACAGAAAAACGTGCAGCGGAAATACCAACCGAAAAATTTATTTCTTTTAAAAACTACCTTGGATGTTTAGAACCCAAATCTACTAAGCATCTTAGGTATTACATCTTTTAAAAATGTTCTATTACATTAAACGTGACCCATCTATGTCACGTTATGGTCTGTGTCCTCGTACAATCCGCCTCCTTGCTCGATCTCCATCCTTTCCTTACTCTATTAGGTAGACAAGACAACCTGCGATCACCAAATAACCGTTTCGTTAGTTCATTTAGTGACTTAATGCACACTACTCAAAATGCGGAGATGATATCCATAGATACTCCACGATCTCGTTCCAACGCCTATTTGCAAGTTCGGGTGTGGCACCCTGAGCCGAACCTACAAGTCTCAAGCATTCACACTTATATACCTGCATCTTCATTACCATTTGCATAACAAAGGTTAATAACCCCACAATACATACAAATATACAATTCCCTCAATACCCCACAATACATACAAGCATACAATTCCCTCATATAACCCCACAATACATACAAGCATACAATTCCCTCATATAACCTACTTTGACCCGTCATGTTACTCTTTCTTCGCCAATCTCTAAGACAATTATGACGTTTACAATCCTATACTCAATCTACATATAACTACCAACCCTTACATACATGAAGCTCTCTCTCAAACCCGAGCATGAGTACACATATGTACTATAAATGAGGTTTGGAGTTGCTCGGGCAAGGTACGGAAGCATAAACAAGCTGAAAAATCAACATCCAATGCCGAAGGGGGATTTGGCGTAGGATACGCCAAAAGTGGCGTAGCCTACGCCACTTGCGTAGGCAAAGGGTGACAGAGTGGCGTAGGGCAGCAGAATTTGGCGTAGGCAAACCAGGGTTGGCGTATCCTACGCCAAAACTGGCGTATCCTACGCCAACAGCAGGTCTTGCACAATGCTTTCCTTTTTCAACACAATATCTTTCATGCCATTCTTACCCACAATTTCCGACATTCTAGCAACTCATTTACTATTCTCCCACCCATCATTCCACACATACCTTGATCAATTCTCGGATCGAAAGCACGCCCCTACGAGCTTCCGGTTTGAGTTCAAGCACCTACTATACTTGATTCGCTCAAACCTTGTCTACACTAGTTACACTTACAAAGACAAAGTCCAAGTTAACTACCATGTAAATCCTTGACCCATAACCAAAACCATGTACTCCTTCAAGATTCTCATTCTATGTGAACATAATTCAATATCATAGATGCAAGTTAAGTTCGGGAATCACTTACCTCAAGTCCTCCAAGTTCATGCTTGTTTATTTGCCTCATCTTGACCCATTAGCTTCCCATGTTTGAGTCCATCCTTCCTATCCTTTCATATCATCATGTTCACATCATTGTTAGCATACATGATCATAACACACTAACAACCATTCTCAACTAAATATCACATTGACTTCCATTAGTCAACTTCTATCATACCTACAACATACATTCACAACCACATTTATTCTCACATAGTAATACCACTTATTATCATATATGTCTCATAGTTTTAACATGTTATACGTCACATAGTGTTTCTAATCACACAATCAAGTTTGGGAAGCATAACCATGTTATTTTAACATTGTTGACTTTCCAGAAAGTCAACTTCCAACTATACCAACATCCTTCTTAGAAACCTATGTCCATATTGATGTACTAGATCATATAAGACTCACCATAAACATCATATTCACATCTCATTAAGATACAAGATCATTCATCACACCAATTAATCAACACATCGTGTACATCATAATATTTAAGCATAGTGTGCACACTACTAATGCATACTTCTTACCAAATCATACAATCAACTAATTCCCACACGATTTCTCTCTAAGACGAAATCCCCATGTTAACCTACTATCAATTGCACCAACTATCACATTACTTTCATACTTGTCGAGTCTTGCATACAATTTCACACATTATAGGACACACATACAACCATGAGATCACTTATGTGCATACATACATACCTACATACAATCCATTATAATTCACACATGGTTTCCATCAAAACACATCCTTTATACTAATTTCCTACAATCATCATATTCCATTCATTCTCATCAATTACTTGTACGCAAGTTCATCTAAGCATTTCATCGAACACATGGTGTGCGTACAACATTCTAAGCTCAATGTACAATTACTTCATGCTTAGTTTCATAGCTCATAACATCAATCATTATATTATTTACCTACATTACATACCATTCATTTCAATAGTTATCAACATAGCAAATCATCACTTTCTTTTCAATGCACTCAACAATTTAACTAAGAATGGTCTTGGATTACACCAAGATCAATACCCACTTTCCTCATAGGTGTAAGACAACCTAATTAGCACATGAATCAAGCATAGCCTTATGTAGTATCACAAATTATGGCTCCTTTAGTGTCTATCAACCTCTAGACACCTTCATCCATCCTTGATTCACGTTTTCACATAAACCCTAGATTTTCACCATATTCAAAAACAAACATAACATCATAATAAGCCAAATTAAAGGTACCTTGATGTATATAAAACCTTAGATGACCCATAATTGGCTTCATGCACCATCTTGGCTTCTACTTTCTCTTGATTTGGAACTAGAGGTGAAGAAGCAAGGGTTTGGGTCTTGGGTTGTTCCTGATGATCGACATACACAAGAATGTGTATGTTGACATCTTACTTCCTTTATCTATAGCCCATTATTTTGCTCCTTGTCCAATTCTAGTCCCTCTAGTTTGATACCCTCCCAACAATGACTCAAACCTTGTTGAAATTCTATATAACTTGTATATCTATCTAGGATAGGTACTTAGTTATTTCACCCCATGCCATAACACATTAAAACATGCTACTAAACTAAAATTCGGGTTTTGGGGCGTTACAAGTCTACCCCCCTTAAAGAAGGTTTCGTCCCCGAAACCACTTTCATTACTAGCAAACCCATTCCACCACTATCCTTAGGCATTAATTCTAGCCAATCAAAGCTAGTATTTCTACATAACGCTAAACCCTTAACCAACATTATTTCCACTTATTTAACTACTCTTCTCTTTCATTCAAGACTTCATGTCGTGCCACGAGCCCACCTTATAAGCTATACAACGACTCTAATCAAAAACAAACATGATTATGTGTCCATACCTCTTAAATTAACCCAAGCTTTCATGCAATTATCAAACATACCAAACTATCACAACCTAACTACTGTTTCACCTTCTCTTATTCATACCTACATTGAGAGTTCGACATCGTTCTACAGTCCCTACCGGACTAATGTATCTACCGTACTCACCCCACCCCTTTTTGGTAGACTTTAGAGTCATTCTGTTCATACCTATTTGGTTGTGAGTTCATTTCATGCACTACCTACTGTAGACACGTATGTCCATTGCTTAACAACACCGAGTCTAAGCTAAGACTCATTCATCTTTTTGACCTTAAAAGTCAAACCTTCCGAGCTACCACATACGTAAGATATCATTCATTCATACGTGGGGTACCATTGGACATATTACTTTTCTAATTAACAATCACAAAATAACCAAATTCACTAACCTTCCTTTCACAACATTTACCAACCGCCCATATGTCGGCTTGACTTGCCCCTTGACAAGTCCCCGCCATACTTCGCTTGCCTTAGTTCGTTCACAAGGAGTTCCAACTCGCTAACTTCATATCACCTATCTTGTAGATTTCATTATATTCATAAATTCGACCATTCGTATCTACAAAATCATTGGTTAGGCATATACCTTTCATTCGTGAAATTGACCTTCATTGGCCCATACAAGTTTCCTTTCACTTGTAATGTCTAATTATATACATTTCCTTCCTGATCTCCCGTTTACGTGCTATACTACATTACTTATTGCATTTTCCTATGCAAGATCCTTACAAATTATTCATTATCTTGCAAATTTTCTACAATTCGACTTTTCAAGGTAAATGTGTCATATCCTACTACTTTAATAATAATTTCTACATTGCATTCTTGTAATTCATAATATCATTCGTTTTTTGCATATAGAGGTACGAATCTTTCAAAAGATCAACCGTTCATTCATTTTCACATTAATACCATGCCTTACCATCTTCTACTACATATATATATATATGCATTTTACATGCCACATAACATGCATATCTAAATCAAGTTACTAACTTGTGCTTATCTTGGTTAGAGAGAATGGCGTATTCTCTCCTTCATTCCTACCCAAACGACTCACTTCATAGACTATTCTATATTTCTACAACTTTCCAACAAATCTGACCCATTACTTGGGTAATTCTATATTTTTACATTTCCACTATTTGACCCGTTCAAGGTCTTTTTTTTCACAATTTCTATAATTTCACCCTTTTGCCCCTTTACGGTCTTCCCAACCGTTTGACCCGCTAAGGTCTTTCCAGCCTATTTTACATGGTTTCAACCATATGACCCGTTAAGGTCTTTCTAACCTCTTGACCCATTGAGGTCTTTCCAACCATTGTGATCCATAAGGATCTTTCCCACCATTTTCACCCACAAAGATCTTTCCCACCATTTTGACCCACGAGGATCTTTCCCACCATTTTGACCCACGAGGATCTTTCCCACCATTTTGACCCACGAGGATCTTTCCCACCATTTTGACCCATAAGGGTTTTCTACAATTTTGACCCATAAGGGTTTTCTACAATTTTGATTTGATCCGTACTTGCTTACGGACTCAAACCTTTCATTTTAGGCTTTCATTCATATAGGTTTGATCCGTACTTATCTACGGGCTTAAACCTTTCATTCCAACCTTTTATTCATATTGGTTTGATCCGTACTTATCTACGGACTCAAACCTCTCATTCCAACCTTACATTTATTGCCATAGTTGATTTATAGGCACAATATACATACGTTTAGTTGGATACCTTCTAAGGGAATCCCCCTTCACACTCACATTCTTATAGAAGTTTCATCCTACCCACACGACCACTTACTTTCCAAGTTTACCAGGCATACCTGTGATGATTCTCACGGTCTCACGTGCATCGCATGCTTCTTGTGCACTGGCCAGGCGCACAGTCCACATGCTATCCACGTGCCTTCGTGTAATCATTACCTTATGCCTAGAGACTGGTTTTCAGCTTCGTGCTACATTTCAATTTCGTTCCTAAACAACATGGTTGCTTTTTCCCTTCTATGTTTTACCATCCCTGAGGACTTTCCTCCCACCGGTACCAATAGTTAACTATCGCGTACCTGTGATTATTCCATCTTATCTACAATTCCTGCGATCTATCTTGAATCGTGTCCTTGAGACCTCTTCATTATCCACAAAAGCTCACCTTAACATGAACACCACAATTAGCTTTTAACATGTCATGTGAGTTAATATTAAATTCTACCTTTGGGCCTTGATCGAGTCTTAGATTGTACGGGTCACTGCATTCAGGAGCACACAAGTTTGAGTTCAAGTACTTACTTCCTTGTACAAGATTTCACTCAAACCAGGGCTCTGATACCAACTTGTAACACCCTAAACCAATTTACAGAAAAACGTGCAGCGGAAATACCAACCGAAAAATTTATTTCTTTTAAAAACTACCTTGGATGTTTAGAACCCAAATCTACTAAGCATCTTAGGTATTACATCTTTTAAAAATGTTCTATTACATTAAACGTGACCCATCTATGTCACGTTATGGTCTGTGTCCTCGTACAATCCGCCTCCTTGCTCGATCTCCATCCTTTCCTTACTCTATTAGGTAGACAAGACAACCTGCGATCACCAAATAACCGTTTCGTTAGTTCATTTAGTGACTTAATGCACACTACTCAAAATGCGGAGATGATATCCATAGATACTCCACGATCTCGTTCCAATGCCTATTTGCAAGTTCGGGTGTGGCACCCTGAGCCGAACCTACAAGTCTCAAGCATTCACACTTATATACCTGCATCTTCATTACCATTTGCATAACAAAGGTTAATAACCCCACAATACATACAAATATACAATTCCCTCAATACCCCACAATACATACAAGCATACAATTCCCTCATATAACCCCACAATACATACAAGCATACAATTCCCTCATATAACCTACTTTGACCCGTCATGTTACTCTTTCTTCGCCAATCTCTAAGACAATTATGACGTTTACAATCCTATACTCAATCTACATATAACTACCAACCCTTACATACATGAAGCTCTCTCTCAAACCCGAGCATGAGTACACATATGTACTATAAATGAGGTTTGGAGTTGCTCGGGCAAGGTACGGAAGCATAAACAAGCTGAAAAATCAACATCCAATGCCGAAGGGGGATTTGGCGTAGGATACGCCAAAAGTGGCGTAGCCTACGCCACTTGCGTAGGCAAAGGGTGACAGAGTGGCGTAGGGCAGCAGAATTTGGCGTAGGCAAACCAGGGTTGGCGTATCCTACGCCAAAACTGGCGTATCCTACGCCAACAGCAGGTCTTGCACAATGCTTTCCTTTTTCAACACAATATCTTTCATGCCATTCTTACCCACAATTTCCGACATTCTAGCAACTCATTTACTATTCTCCCACCCATCATTCCACACATACCTTGATCAATTCTCGGATCGAAAGCACGCCCCTACGAGCTTCCGGTTTGAGTTCAAGCACCTACTATACTTGATTCGCTCAAACCTTGTCTACACTAGTTACACTTACAAAGACAAAGTCCAAGTTAACTACCATGTAAATCCTTGACCCATAACCAAAACCATGTACTCCTTCAAGATTCTCATTCTATGTGAACATAATTCAATATCATAGATGCAAGTTAAGTTCGGGAATCACTTACCTCAAGTCCTCCAAGTTCATGCTTGTTTATTTGCCTCATCTTGACCCATTAGCTTCCCATGTTTGAGTCCATCCTTCCTATCCTTTCATATCATCATGTTCACATCATTGTTAGCATACATGATCATAACACACTAACAACCATTCTCAACTAAATATCACATTGACTTCCATTAGTCAACTTCTATCATACCTACAACATACATTCACAACCACATTTATTCTCACATAGTAATACCACTTATTATCATATATGTCTCATAGTTTTAACATGTTATACGTCACATAGTGTTTCTAATCACACAATCAAGTTTGGGAAGCATAACCATGTTATTTTAACATTGTTGACTTTCCAGAAAGTCAACTTCCAACTATACCAACATCCTTCTTAGAAACCTATGTCCATATTGATGTACTAGATCATATAAGACTCACCATAAACATCATATTCACATCTCATTAAGATACAAGATCATTCATCACACCAATTAATCAACACATCGTGTACATCATAATATTTAAGCATAGTGTGCACACTACTAATGCATACTTCTTACCAAATCATACAATCAACTAATTCCCACACGATTTCTCTCTAAGACGAAATCCCCATGTTAACCTACTATCAATTGCACCAACTATCACATTACTTTCATACTTGTCGAGTCTTGCATACAATTTCACACATTATAGGACACACATACAACCATGAGATCACTTATGTGCATACATACATACCTACATACAATCCATTATAATTCACACATGGTTTCCATCAAAACACATCCTTTATACTAATTTCCTACAATCATCATATTCCATTCATTCTCATCAATTACTTGTACGCAAGTTCATCTAAGCATTTCATCGAACACATGGTGTGCGTACAACATTCTAAGCTCAATGTACAATTACTTCATGCTTAGTTTCATAGCTCATAACATCAATCATTATATTATTTACCTACATTACATACCATTCATTTCAATAGTTATCAACATAGCAAATCATCACTTTCTTTTCAATGCACTCAACAATTTAACTAAGAATGGTCTTGGATTACACCAAGATCAATACCCACTTTCCTCATAGGTGTAAGACAACCTAATTAGCACATGAATCAAGCATAGCCTTATGTAGTATCACAAATTATGGCTCCTTTAGTGTCTATCAACCTCTAGACACCTTCATCCATCCTTGATTCACGTTTTCACATAAACCCTAGATTTTCACCATATTCAAAAACAAACATAACATCATAATAAGCCAAATTAAAGGTACCTTGATGTATATAAAGCCTTAGATGACCCATAATTGGCTTCATGCACCATCTTGGCTTCTACTTTCTCTTGATTTGGAACTAGAGGTGAAGAAGCAAGGGTTTGGGTCTTGGGTTGTTCCTGATGATCGACATACACAAGAATGTGTATGTTGACATCTTACTTCCTTTATCTATAGCCCATTATTTTGCTCCTTGTCCAATTCTAGTCCCTCTAGTTTGATACCCTCCCAACAATGACTCAAACCTTGTTGAAATTCTATATAACTTGTATATCTATCTAGGATAGGTACTTAGTTATTTCACCCATGCCATAACACATTAAAACATGCTACTAAACTAAAATTCGGGTTTTGGGGCGTTACATAACAACTTAACTGACCTAGTTAAGTATGTTTGAAAACGTTTTTTTTCGCTAAGGTAGACTTATGTGCTTTATAAATTGTTAACCTAAACATGTCGGGTGTCACATACACGATATCCTGTATTTCCATTGTCAACCTTTTTATCAGCGATAACCTTTTTCTCTTTCTCATCATTGTTGAAGAACTTCACAACATGTCCAATAACATCTATATACAAATAAACAAAAATATTAATATTGACACTAATTATGAACAATATGTTATATATAAAATAAAAAGGACCCAGTAAGGATACAGACCTATTAACACATTGTCAATAACCTCATTGTCCAGAATTGTTTTAAACGGGACAAAAGAAAATCCAAAGACTGGACCTTAAAAATCTCCAGAATTGGAAACCTGAGTGTTCATATTCAAGCACAATTTGTTTGGGTTTGTTGCATACTTGTACTTAGACGAGTTCATTTCAATTCCTGGATTTCATATAATAAGACAAGCATTGTCCAATAGAAACCGCTCAAATCTGAAAAACAAATGCTTTAATACATTCGCCTGAATCTTGTCTCCCAGTAAATCATTAGTAAAGAAGAATACATAATTAATTTGTATAATATATATATATATATACACACACAATTGTGAAAAATAAATAAAGAAAAAACAAGAAGACTTCTAGTATAAATATAAATTGCGGTATTACATTCTTGTCAATGAGTATCATCTCAATTGAGTAAGCGTCTTTAGGGTTGTGACGATCAGGTTGACACCAAAGAGAATAATCTTCACTTTCAAAGCAACATCATTTCGGTTGACATCAATTTCGTTAACCATTGTAAACTCTTGTGCTTGTGTTGTAGCCATTGTTCTTTAAGGAAGAACAAAAAATAAGACTTCAATCAGAAAATAATAAAAGTGTAGGAAAATAAAGATACAACAAGGAAAATTATTTCAAAAGTTGAATCGAATACAAAAAGCTTAGAAGGTTAATACATAACATTCAAATTGTTAGAATTATTAAATTAGTTATTAATTTCTGAAATATAAAAAGGGCAAAAATTAAATCTCAATAATTATATTTCCTTATAAAAATATTTTTTTAAAAAATTGAATTTATAAACTACATATTGTGCAAAAACCTTACAATCTTAACAACTTCACTTGGGTTGAACACCAAGTAATCCCTTTGTATCTGGATCAGAAAACAAATATGGCTCACATAAATTGCATTTCACAAGACTAACAAATAATCGATAAAAAAAAACAAACAATAACAGAAAAGCATGACCTGCTTGTTTCTTCTCTATGTAACCAGCACTCCATAATATTAAAGAATGATTAAACAAATCTATCTATATATTATTTGTAGATTAAAAAACGAAAAATAGAATTAGGTTTGGGTTACCTGATTGAAGAACAAGTACATCCCCAAGTCAAATGATAAAATTATTTTATAAAGATTGTAGTATACAGCTTTTAATTACGTATTACAAATTCCTATGAATTTTGGTTGCTTGAAAAATATCATAAAACACTTCTAGAAGTTATTCCAAACTCAATCTTAAAAATCCGATTCCAAATGTTTAAAAAAGAAACTTAACGCCCAAGTTTTACACAATCCATATCTTAAATGCAATCAATGTCATTAACAACCTTTCGTAATATGTTAGCACAAGCTTTGGAATGATTATCCTTAATTTTCAAATTCAAAATTCGGATCCAACCAAACCATATTCCATAACCCGGCCAAAACTTAAACGGATTCAACTATCCAACAACACTGATCAATCTTATGAAGAACCAACTTATAAAAAATTCTCAAGAACATGATAAGAACACCATGAACATTTTAAGAACACCTACTCGCAAACAATCCACTACTCCGCCAAACTATAAGATTAGTATTATGATGACTAACCATGAGTTAACTAAAACGATGATTAATCATGGAGTTTGATCCATGACCATTAACAACACATGAATTTTCAAATCAACCTTAACGCCTAAACCTAAGACGAATCATTCAGCTAACAAGTCTACTCTTCTATTATATAGATAGATAGATACACTACATTCAGATTCACACAATGTCTTAAGTCGTTTACTAAAAACAAACTATATTATTATTTTAATAATTTAGCATTTGTGTTGATTCTTTTTATACATTTAATTTTACAGTTGATAGAAATAAATTTTTTCTTGTTTAATAGAGGAACAAGATGTTTTTTTCCATTCATAAGTTGGTATTTGTATTAATATTTTATCTAATTTGAATTCAAAAATATTAAATAAATCAAATTTATTAATTTAAGTTAATAATGAAAACTATTATGTCTACTTATTACATTTAAATTAGAGATTTCCTAATATATTTAAAATTTAACAAATAATAATTTTGGTTATAAACTTCTCAAATTAGTTACTAGTTAAAATTCAAATTTTGAATACTGGAATTTGCATTGATAGATTTTAGTTAAACTTTATAAGTATTCGAATATTAAATGTTCTATTTAAGTATATAATTTCATATTTTACTATCTATAATTTTAATTTTTAAATTTTTGTTAATATTATGAAAATTCTAAATTTTGAATTTTTGATAATAATGGTAACAACTAGACTTATTTATAGTATTTAATTTGAATTTTGAATTAACTGAATATTTTAAAAAAATTCAAAATTTTGAATTTAGGTTAATAATGTTAACACCTAATTATACTATTACCTTTAAAATAAAGATATCCTAATATAATTAAAGTTTAACTATTATTATTTTCAGTTGTATATTTCTCAAATTAGTTACAACTGTAATTAACAAGTTAGTTTTTTTTCCTAATACTAATTCAACTCATTACATATATATATATATATATATATATATATATATATTTCGGTTTTCAAAATTATTTATCATTTGATTCATTCCTAGAGATTATAATTCTTGATGAATATAAAGACATTTCAAGCATAATTATTTAAATATTTAGTTTTAAAAGTTGTTTTTCATTTTTTTCTTCATTTCCACGCAAGTAAACATCTTCTTAACCATTTTTTATGATATATTTTCATGGTTGTATATTAAGTTTATTGTGGGTGTACTCGAGTGTAATACACCTTTGTATGTATAACTATATAAGATGTAAATGTATGCACAGGTTTAGGATCCTGTACAAAGTACATTTTTCGTGAGAAGTGTGAGAAGGACTAAGAATTGACATGTAGACATCATGTTTTGGATTTAGGAATGATGTTTTAGGTTGTTTTAACTTGAAAAACACCAAACACAACAATCTAAAACACAATACAATGTATTATAGTCATTAAATTTAAAAAACAGCTAAAAACACACTATTTAACGCTTAAAACACACTGCTAATGTTCTTAGCATGGTGTTTTAAGTTTTAAGCCTAAAATATATTGTTTTCGGTTTTTAATTGTTATGTTTGGTGTTTTTATAGGCAAAACAATCCAAAACATCATGTCTAAGTTCAAAAGATGATGCCTAAATATCAATTTTTAATACTTCTCACACTTCTCACAAAAAAAACACTTTGTACACGATCTTGACCCTGTATGCACATATATATTTGGTATTTATATAAAAAAACATAAATGCAATTTTATACAATATATAACCGATAACTTATTATCTTAATGCAATTGTAAATAATGCATAACATATTAGCATAAAACTTGTATATATAAAGTTGATATTACACTCAATTCTTCCTACAATAAACCTTTTTTCTAACACCATATGTAGTAAATGAGCTCACTTGCATTTTGTTTAATAACTTAAAATGTCATTTTAATTTTTTCGACAAGTTGTTTGTGGTAGTTAACTTTGAATTGGATTAGATTATTGTCTTGAATTAGATTTTTTCAATATATCCATCGCTCATACCTTTTTTATTTTCCAGTTAGATTATTTACTTTTTCGCCTTAAATATAAACAGGATACGTCGAAGTAATCTAAGCATCCAACGAAAGGTGACACTTTAGTTGGTAAGTTGTTACAATTTTAGTTAATCAATGTGAAAATAATTTAAACTTTAACCCATATTTAATTTAATAATTTAACTTATATTGGATTTGTTTCTTTTTAGGTGACCTGGAACGAACACCATTATCTAACATTATAAATGGTATTTGAATTATATGTTGTTGTTTTTTCTAACTTATGAATTTTATTTTAATTATTGATTACGTTTATGTTTTATTATTCTTATATGAATATTTAACTTTTTGTTAATGCATGTTTAGATTTATCTTTATTCAATAAAGTTTAAAATTCAAGTTATTAGTATTTATTGAACCGTGTGTCCATACGGGCAATAATCTAGTATCTATTAATTCGTATTACCAGTCTTCTTTTTGTTTAGGATTTATTGAATTCGATCAACAAATGTAACTTGTATGTTTGTTTTCTAAATCTAATTTACTTATGTTTTTATGTAATGGAACTTATGTGCTTTGTTAAAATTTCGTTTAGTTTTTATTTTTGATATTACATATTTAGTTACTAGATATTTGCCCGCGTTGACACGCAGTTCAACAAAGTACGATTATTTGGAGTAGTATAACGTATAAGAAAAATAAAGTAGAAACATTTTATTAAAATTTAAAATCAACGAATACACATTTATTCAAATATCGCTGAAAATTTCCTTTATAAACCACATTTTTTGTTTTAGTCATCACTTTCCCACCAGCATCAAGTATAAGTAACTTCACGTCTGCCCTGCTTTTAACTCTTGACAATGCGACATAAAGCTGGCCATGTGAGAATACAGGGTTTCTTAAATACAATCCAACCTGAATAAGGCGACTTAAATGGTATGTGTTAAAAATAGACTTATGGCATATTCAACAATAAGAAAGTAATAAAAATGAAAATAAGAAACTAACTACCACCTAAATTTCACAATTTAATTTGACACGTCTGAGAAGATGAGCATTACCCATATCGACCGCTAAAAAAACTTCGAGCATATTTTATTCTATGGTTTTTATAAAAGAATTTATTTTTTAAAAATCGAAAATCATTCATTAATGTTTCGGTCAACGTGTTTAATAACTTTCCTAAACAATATAATCCACATTTTTTTGTTTTTTTAAAATAAAAAACATTTAATTATTTATTCTATTTTTAAAATTCAAAAAAGAGTTATTAATGTTTTTATAAAAAAATTTATTTTTTAAAAATCGAAATCATTCATTAATGTTTGGGTCAACGTGTTTAATAACTTTCTAAACACTGTAATCCATATTTTTAATTTTCTTAAAATAAAAAACATTTAATGACTATTCTATTTTTAAAATTCATAAAAAGAGTCATTAATGTTTTTTATAAAATTTTTTATTTTTTAATAATCGAAAATTATTCATTAATGTTTCGGTCAAAGTGTTTAATAAGTTTCCTAAACACTATAATCCAGATTTTTAATTTTTTTTAAAATAAAAAACATTTAATGACTATTCTATTTTTAAAATTCAAAAAAGAGTCATGTTTTTATAAAAGAATTTATTTTTTAAAAATCGAAAATCATTCATTAATGTTTCGGTCAACGTGTTTAATAACTTTCCTAAACACTATAATCCAAATTTTTACTTTTTTTAAAATAAAAAACATTTAATGACTATTCTATTTTTAAAAGTCAAAAAAGAGTCATTAATGTTTTTATAAAAATAAATATTTTTTTAAAATCGAAAATCATTCATTAATGTTTCGGTCAAAGTGTTTAATAGGAAGGAACATTATCTAAAGTGACCCATGTATAAGTAAAAGGAGCATTACTCAATAATTTTTAACCGACTATTACCTTATAGATGCTATTTATACGCTAAAAATAGTAATGTGACAAATCAAATAATTCAGCATTTATTTTGTGTTTAAATGTCATTAATTTTAAAAACTGGATTTTTTTTTAAATTTTGATTTTGAATGTTTAAAATAAATTTATAAATGTATTTATATATGATTAATAATTTTATGTTTAAATGTTATTAATTAAATGGTAATCATAATTATTAACATTAGATGTTTCCAATATTGAGTAACTCACGATAAATGCTAATTATACGCTCCTATTTGCGAAATCGTTGCTAACCCACATTGTGTAAATGTTCTTCCACATTTTGCTTCCCGGACTACTCCACAGCCGGGTGTTTAATAACTTTCCTAAACACTATAATCCAGATTTTTAATTTTTTTTTAAATAAAAAACATTTAATAACTATTCTATTTTTAAAATTCAAAAAAAAGTCATTAATGTTTTTATAAATGTTTTTTATTTTTTAAAAATCGAAATCATTCGTTAATGTTTGGGTCAACATGTTTAATAACTTTCCTAAACACTGTAATCTAGATTTTTAATTTTCTTAAAATAAAAAAATGTAATGACTATTCTATTTTTAAAATTAAAAAAAGAGTCATTAATGTTTTTATAAAATTTTTTATTTTACATCAACGAAAATTATTCATTAATGTTTCGGTCAAAGTGTTTAATAACTTTCCTAAACACTATAATCCAGATTTTTAATTTTTTTTAAATAAAAAACATTTAATGACTATTCTATTTTTAAAATTCAAAAAAGAGTCATGTTTTTATAAAATAATTTATTTTTTAAAAAATCGAAAATCATTCATTAATGTTTCGGTCAACGTGTTTAATAACTTTCCTAAACAATATAATCCACATTTTTTGTTTTTTTTTAAAATAAAAAACATTTAATAACTATTCTATTTTTAAAATTCAAAAAAGAGTTATTAATGTTTTTATAAAAAAAAATTATTTTTTAAAAATCGAAATGATTCATTAATGTTTGGGTCAACGTGTTTAATAACTTTCCTAAACACTGTAATCCACATTTTTAATTTTCTAAAAATAAAAAACATTTAATGACTATTCTATTTTTAAATTTCAAAAAGAGTCATTAATGTTTTTATAAAAATTTTATTTTTTAATAATCGAAAATTATTCATTAATGTTTCGGTCAAAGTGTTTAATAACTTTCCTAAACACTATAATCCAGATTTTTAATTTTTTTTAAAATAAAAAACATTTAATGACTATTCTATTTTTAAAATTCAAAAAAGAGTCATGTTTTTATAAAAGAATTTATTTTTTAAAAATCGAAAATCATTCATTAATGTTTCGGTCAACGTGTTTAATAACTTTCCTAAACACTATAATCCAAATTTTTACTTTTTTTTTAAAATAAAAAACATTTAATGACTATTCTATTTTTAAAAGTCAAAAAAGAGTCATTAATGTTTTTATAAAAATAAATATTTTTTAAAATCGAAAATCATTCATTAATGTTTCGGTCAAAGTGTTTAATAACTTTCCTAAACACTATAATCCAGATTTTTTATTTTTTTAAAATAAAAAACATTTAATGACTATTCTATTTTTAAAATTCAAAAAATAGTCATTAATGTTTTTATAAAAAAAATATTTTTTTAAAAATCGAAAATCATTCATTAATGTTTCGGTCAAAGTGTTTAATAACTTGCGTAACATTGTAATCCCGATTTTTAATTTTTTTTAAAATAAAAAACATTTAAATTATACTAAATTTAGGAAGTGAGTAATTTGAATGTAATAAGGAAATTTAATGAGTTCCTAATTTACGTCAGTTTCCTTTCTCATTCTCATTTTTTTGCTCTTTTTTTAAAAAAAGAAGTAAAAACACTAAAACGTGAAAACGTGACATATCTTCAATTTATCAATATCTCTATCATACAAAGCATGAACATAAAAAACAGCCTTGGAATATGACACATTTAACAAATTGCCACTAACGCCGTTTTAACAACACCTTTTAAAAACGACCCAAATTGAAGACTTTGTTTTCCAAACCATTTTTTTCTTTATAAATTTACGCATAAATCCAAAAACAATACATTATTATTATCTATAACTGAACCTAATAATCGTTTTAGAGGTAAATTGAATGTAATTCATAACATGAGCATGGGAAATATTGATGAACAACTAAATAAAGAAGATTAGAAACTCTTACCGTGAGGTGAACCGTCTCTGGGATTGAAGCTAATAATTGCCCGTCCTGTATATCGAGATGAAAAAACTCGTGTATTAAAAGCCGCCTAATAGCAAAACAATTCACAAGAACAACAGATGTAAAAGGTGGCGTATAATAATCATCGACCAACGTAAAAAACTGAAAAATATTAATAATACCGCCGCCACCGTTCACCCCCTAGATGTACAACACAAGACCAAAACGTGAACCATTCTGCAGTGATAAACAAATAATATCCATTATTATTAATGATGATAACATAGATGAAAAAAATAAACTAATATGATGAAGTATATACATATAACACAATCAATAACAAAACATAATCGAAAAACAACCAGATTCTAAACATCCTTATCATAACATTTATTGTTATACTCAACCATCACATACGATTTAATAATATCACAACCAACACGTGGAGGCTTTGTATTGTAACGAATCATTGTACCATAACCCACAACGCTTTGTATTGTAACGAATTTATTGTTTAACCCTGCATGGTATGCTGAAAGCAAATCAAGAAAACAAATATGTTTGTGAGGACACCTCAAGATTTAGTCAAAGAGAGATGAAAACATAGTACCAGCACAAGAAATTCCATTTGTTGATAAATGAGAAGCCAAATCATCACGCGTTGTACGTTCAAAGTAGTACACGATTCCACATACATCTCCACAAGATTTAATTAGATCGGTCAGGTTAACATATGGGTCTATTAGAAGATCCTTGAATCGAACTGTACACCATCATTCAAAAATTCAGCCAATACATAGTAGTTACTAAGATCATGGACCTAACATGTTAATGCGATAAGATAATTAAAAGATTATGAGAAATGTAAAGAGAATTAATCAAATCTAGATCGCTCCTTGTGGGCAGCTCCCTATAATCGATTTCAAAACTCTACTGTTTATAGATCGATTTCAGAAAAAAAAAAACGAAGCTCATATATAGCAACATATTGAATCGAAAAAACAAAGAACATTCATAAACTGATTCGTAAATTCTAACATTGAATCAAAATACTTTAAAAAACCCCAATCATACCTGATTGTGTATCAAGACACTTAGAAAGGGTATGGCCAACAATTGAAGGAATTGCTCTCCACTAAGTAGGCATGAGCTTAGCAAGCTTCTCATATTCTCTGATCCACTACTCAATCTGCACAAATCATAAAATAATAATAAAGCAGGTTGTTTCATATAAAGATACGTAAAGTTGATAGATACCATTCAAAACATCTTGATTAGAGGAAAGAAATAACAATGATAAATTGGCATAAAACTTCCAGGTCCGTTTCTTGAAAAATATATACTTTCTCAAAAGACAAAACCACACATAAGCTTATACGATTGTTACCTAATAATCGACGGAGAAGAATGAAGGAGACGAATGATTCAATGATTTGTATAGGATTAGGGTTTTAAGATTTGGGAAAGATGGATTAATCTGGAGGTATATGATATTTTAAAGAAAACGTATTTGCTTTAATCTAGAAAGGTAAATTATAATTTATTGACCTCATTTAATTTGATTGACCTAATTTAATTAATGATTTTTGATTTTTAGAAAAAAGAAAAATTTTATAAATTCTCACAATGAGACACTTGGCATTAGTTGATTGGTTATGTAATTGGAGGATGAATGTGGGAGTGCCAAGTGTCCTCATGGACTTTAGTTTATTAGATGTATAGATACTAAAATTTAATCTATACTACTATATAGTAGGTGCTGGATGGGTAAAGTTGTCATTTTATATTCATACAGGGTAAATTTGTAATTTCATTAAAATGACAAGACAAATTTAATTAAACAACTAAATTCTATTGATTAATGGCAAAAAAAAAACAAGAAATAAATGGTCATTAATACAACAATTATATTCTATTGATTAATAGTTGAGGGTTAAAAGAAAGGCAAAAACAAGAAACAACAAATTAGTTTGTATAACGTTACACTATTCACAATTTTAAATCCCTATCCCTTTTTTACTAATTGCACTCCCTTTTAATTAAAAGTTATCAAATTCTGTCATTCTATTTAAAAAAAAATCATTTTAGTAACTCATCTTCTTCGTGTAATCAACCCTTTTTAAGTTACTCACCCCATGAACATCATCTTCATCACATAATTGAAGCATCACCGTCCCATGAACTCGTCATCATCTCGGTGGTACAAAACCCCATCTGAAATATTGTTAGTTTTAATCTTTATGATTTAATTACTATAGTTTGAGACAAACTTAGATCAGGATAGAAGAGGAAATTCTATAAAATAAAATATAAGGTTTAAGTATGTTTATTTAAAAACTTTAAGGGGAGTGTAATCAGTAAAAATAATATAAAGGGAGTGTATTTAGCAACACCCTATATAAATCTTGGAATTAGCATGTGGAGATTAACAAACAACTAGCATGAATGCACTTTACCCATCATGACATAATGTTCTTTTTTAATCAATAATATAGGATAAATTTGATCCAGTTATAAGTTGGTTTGAATCTCTGTAATATAACAGTTAAAAGTAATAGGTGAATTTGATTTACGTTTGAATTCAGATCAAGCTAAATAAACAAAATTATATATATACTTTTTGTAATAGATTTTCAAGTTATAGGTAATTCAATTTGATTTTTCTGGTCAAATCGGACCGAAAGTCATAAATTTGACCAAATGCAACACCCAAACACTGCGCAGCACCGCCGCAACGCGCGGGCTCCTACTAGTTATTTAAGTAGATCTTAGTAATTCAAGTAATTAAATTAAAGAAAAAACTGGTGATGATTTGAAAAATGTAAAGATATTTAAAGATGTTTGTAGGGTTAGAGGTGAAATTGAGGTTTTTAATGATTTATAAGGATTATTAAGGATTCATAAAGATATGATGTGGTAGCTGTCAGCTGACTAGACAACTAAGGGTGCCTAAGAGCACCCTTAGCATTGAAGACAATCTTATTAATATATTGATTTCTAATAAATCATTTAATTAAAAACATATGCAATTAGCAACGAAAGGAAGAGTAATTATAATTTGAGTTAATTACCAAAACCGTCCATATGGTTTAGGCCAATATGTCAGTCCAGCCCAAAACTTTAAAAATTGCTTGAACAGTCCTTGACTTTTGAGGAAATAGGCCAAAACAGTCCAATTACTTAACAGGGTTAACACAACCCCGTTAAGTCAGGGGCAAAATTCCCCATCTATGTTAAAACTTAGTTAATTGCCAAAACTGTCCATGTTCTCCTCTTTCTCATATCCCTGCTCTTCTCTTACTCACCTCCACTCTGTTTCCCCTCCACAACAGTAACCAACTTTGGTCTAATTTCTGTTTTGCGTAACACACTAAGGTTTTAATCTTTGAATTTAAAGTTCCAATTATTAAGTCACCATCAAATTTAAAATCTTAAACGAATCCACCTGTCGAATTCACTGAATATACCACGAATTGAGTTTATAAATAATTCACACATGATATTCAACCCATCTGTATAAAAAAATCTTATAAAAACGTTCAAATCAAGCTCCAGTTAGTCGGTTAAAGTATCGGGTGTCGAGAGTCGTATATCGTCCAGTTAACCGTCGAAACAATCAGGTTAGTATGATTATGTTGTATGGTTAGGATCGGAATTAAGTGCACAATAAAAGCCCCATGATTAATTTCGTATTCGGTTTGGATATATGGGTCAATTAATCAATAATAGAAATTAGGTTTCATACTTAGTTTAAATTGGGAACTAGTTGATTTTGTCGTGATGTTTTATATTATTTGAATCTGCTTTAAACACAAATGGACGCGCAGCTCAGTTGGTTGGGAGTGTTGTGGGTAAAGGGTTGGGCCGGTTGAGGTCTCGAGTTCGATCCGACCACAAATCGTTTTTTTATATAAATCACATTCTGCTGTGGAGGGCATATAAAGAGGAGAACAAGGACGGTTTTGGCAATTAACTAAGGTTTAACACAGATGGACAATTTTGCCCCTGACTTAACGAGGTTGGGTTAACCCCGTTAAGTAAATGGACTGTTTTGGCCTTATTTTGTCAAAGGTCAGAGACTGTTCAAGCAATTTTTAAAGTTTTAAGCTGGACTGACATATTGGCCAATACCACAGGGACGGTTTTGGCAATTAACTTTAATAATTTTTTAACACCTATGCTATATATAAATACACCTAAACCCAATTATTATTTTATTAATTTGGCTTTTTCTAATCACATGTTTGTTAATCTAAACAAACTGAATACATGGTTGTGTTAAAAAATATTCTCGACATTTCGGTACAAGGTGTTATTTTTAACAGAGTTATCGTAGCAATTTTTTTTTGCTATCGTAAGCTACACGAGTGTCTCGCGAACTGAATGTTTCTGACCGAACAACATCAAATACCAATATCGTTAGTATGAAACCGTTATTCTTTTTTATTATAATTTTTTATTGATGTAAAACACAAGTCGGTATCATTTTTAGCATATAAGACTATGTTTTCTTATACCCATACCGTATCGAACCGAATCAATATCAAGTGACCCCCAGTCGTTGAGCGTGGGTCCCACAAGTGATCTTCTAAAGTTCTAAGTGTATGTGTAGTGGTGGGGGGTTATGGGGGGTTATTAGTATTAAACTATTAAAAAGTAATAGAAGGGGGGTTATGGAAAAAGAGGGTGTAGCGGGAAGGGGG
Organism: Ambrosia x helenae; assembly: GCA_030844895.1. Taxonomy (NCBI): domain Eukaryota; kingdom Viridiplantae; phylum Streptophyta; class Magnoliopsida; order Asterales; family Asteraceae; genus Ambrosia; species Ambrosia x helenae. Next base: position 88,688,845 of record CM061226.1, on the reverse strand, counting down.
GTTATAGAGGGTTATAAATGATTGGGTAATCATTGTTTGATTATTCTTTATCTTATTTAAATAATAATATTAAATAGTTTAAATATTCCATTAAATATTTAAATATTACAAATACTAAAAAAATATAAATACTTAAAAAAAGTTACAAATACTTAAAAAAAATTACAAATACTTAAAAAAAACTACAAATATTTAAAAAAACTAGTCTTCGTCGTCGTCTTCATCTTCATTTTCTTCTTTTTCTTCTTCTTTTTCTTCTTCTTCTTCTTCTTCTTCTTCTTCTTCTCCTCCTCCTTCTTCTTCTCCTCCTCCTTCTTCTTCTTGGTTGTGATGAATTGTAACGACCCTGCAGTCGGTGCCGGGTCGTTGGGTCTGGTTATCAGAGCTACGCAGCGGAATTCAAATAATAACAGTCTTTAGTCTTCCAGGATCCACGTCATCATATCTGTTGGGTTACCTGAACACATGCCAAAAATAGTTTCTGTCAACATAAAGTTGGTGAGGTCGTGTATTTTATAAAGTGAATGGCCAGTTCGTTTATTGATAATTCTTTTATATAAACATTCTTTTAAATATCCTTTCATAAACATTCTTTATAAATATTCTCTTATAAACATGCTTTACAGTTATAATTCTGAAGGGGAAAATATATTTCTATCATACCACTCTATCATATTTTAATTCTATTATAAATCCATTCTATCATATCGATTATATTTCGTGCCATTCCTATCGATGGTACCACTCTGATTGTGATAAAATACCTGTTCCTGTCCTCTACTTGGACAAGAATGGTTTTGGTCCTCTACTTGGACATTCCTACCCTCTACTTGGGTAAGACTGGTTCTTGTCCTCTAGTCGGTACAAGAAAGGAAATGACGGATACCGTCCAGTACTGTCCTTGTCGTTTCTATGTCCCCTTTTTTATTATACTTCTTTTATTTCTATTAATAACCTTTTATTATGTAAAGCATTTCTAGGTTTAATAATGACATGTATTCCCCCGAAAACACTTAATAAAACAGTAAAAGTGGGGAGTTCACGATACTCACCGGTTTGCTTATAATCTTCTATAGTTTCTCCTATTACAATTATATGTCATATATATATGGATACGTTTTACGCGTGGGACTTGTTAGATTGTAATACTTAGGATATATATCATATATACAATTTATACATATAGAACTCGGTATATATTAGATAGTCCTAAACTCGGGGTTTATTATTGACACGACACGGACATCCTAAATCTAGCTGGCCATTACAGCTTGGCATGCAAAAGAAATAAAGCTGGCCATTACAGCTTGGCACACGAACCTAAAGAACTCTAGACACGAACTTACCCGGATGATGGCTCGGCGGAGCATATTATTATTAACCCGAGTCTAGTATATCGTTTTATATATCGAATCGTATATATATAAACATATATATTTTATATATAATTATTATTCTCTTATTATTATTATCAAGTTCGTACGTTCCCGTATTATATATATATATATATTCGTATAATTCTAATACTATTCCTCGTCTAGCTATTGGACCAGGTTCTACTCCGGGTGTTGACCGAGTCACTGAGTCGACTCGGTACGACTCTATTTCTCGATACGGTTAACGGTACCTCGCTGATGGGTTGATTAAAAGATGTGTATAAAAGCGCCCATAAATGAGTTTTAAAGAGTGTTTAGTGTCAAATGGTGTTGCTTTGATATTGCTATGTTGTTTCAGGATTTGATAACTAAAAGGAAGCAAAAATGACGTTTTGGAGTTGCCCGGGCGAGAAACGGAAGCATACGTGAGCTGGAAAATAAAAAACGGACGACTGAGGGGTGTTGGCGTAGGATACGCCAAAATTGGCGTACCCTACGCCAATGGCGTAGGCAGGAAGAACATTGCTGGCGTAGGCCAGCAGGAAATGGCTAAGGCAAATCTGAGTTAGCGTAGGATACGCCAAAAGTGGCGTATCTTACGCCAAAAGTCAAAATGGTCAAAAAACTTCCTTTTTCATGTCAATGATCATCAAAAACATTTTAATGACGGATTTATGAGGGAAGACTGAGTTTTTTAGCTGTTTTGATCTCTTTCTTCAATATAAAATTCACCACCATTGAAGACACAACATCACATACCATTCTCCAAGTTTTAGCATCAATTCCTTGAAGATTAAAGACCCTCTTTTGAAGATGATGAACACCATAGCCATGCTTGGCTAAAAACATTTGTATTACACTAGGGATGTAAGTTCTTGATATCTAGGGCTGAAACATTTGGGTATTGTTTAAACTTTTGATTAATGTTCTTATGTACTTGAATTATTTGTGTTGAGTAGTGATTAATCTTATGCTAGACTCATTTTTAGTTAATTGATCGTGTGCCAATTTCTAGTGAGATAAGCATGGTTTTCTTGCATCAACACTACCATAGGATTCTATGTTCTAGATGATAAAGTATAGTTTAGTCCATTGTTGAATGTTGACGAAACTTGATACCTAAGTTTATTGAACAATCAACCCGTTAGCACCAATTGCATTATCCTTGTTCATCCAATTATGCCCAATTGTTGAAAGCCCTAGTGTTCAATTACCCAATCCTTAGTGTAATCATTTTTATCTAATTGTTTACAAATATTATTATTTACTTTTTACAAATTCAATTTAAGTTTCATCTTAATCAAACAACTCTTCAACAAATTCTTGAGTGATAAATTGCATATTGCATGATTAATTAGCATCTTCATAAGTAACAAATTCAAAGTTAACTAAGCGATAATCACTAACCACACGCTCCTTGGATTGATACCCTATTTACCCTATCTACCTAGGTTAATTAGGTTTTGCATGACCCGTAACGACCGGCTCATCAAATGGCGCCGTTGCCGAGGAGCTAGTGCGCTTAGTGCTTATTGAGTAGTTAATATTGTGATAATCTGTTTAATTGTTGTTTGATTTATTCTCTACTTTTCCTTGTTACGCGGGGTGTGTTATTTGTGCAGTTTACAGGTAGTGCATGCGTACACGACATTCGGGGAGAACATCTCCTTTAGTGTTTGAACCGGAAATCAAGAGAGTAGCTAGAAGAAACCGACAACACCGGTTAGAGGAGCCGATTCCTTCTAACTCCCAATCACCACCCATAATTCAACCTTTGTCCTTTGAAACCGTACAAATGGCAAGCTCAAACCCAAATCGCCGTTCAGGTGAAAATCGAAGACCACCCACTCCACCTCATCAAAACCCACCTCACCAACCACTTCATAACCGAAATCCCAACAACCGAAATGTAAACCAAGGTCCTTCCATATCTAACCGTGGCAATCCCACATTTGATCCGGTCAATCGGTACAATGAAGCGGGATATGAAGATTATGTTGAGAATATTGAAGAATTGAGGGCGAACATTAATGATGATGATCCATTCAGTGTACCAAGTTATCAATCATCAGACAGAGTTAGTGTTCATTCCTACCACTCGGGAGAAGATGAATATTCTAAAAGGGATTACAATGAGGATGATGAGGATTGGGGCTACAGAAATGTTAATGATGAATATGGGGATGAGGAAGAGTATCACGGTGATAATAGTTCTAACGTGGGTGCAAATCAAAACGGGGGTAATGACGGTTATTACAATCACGTCGTTAATAATCATCAACCAAGACAAAACCCAAGAAGGCATCAATTTCCCAACATTCACCAAAACCGGGGTGAAAATTTTGTGGGTCGAGCGGAAAGAAGACCTAATGGGGGAAGACAACCTAGAGGTGAAGAAGTTAATGCTCCAAGACGAAGGCCCCCAGTTCCAATGCAAGGAGTCAATGGTCGGTTTAGACCACTTGCATCTGAGAACGAATCACCTATTGTACCACCACCTCCAGGGAGAAGATCCTTTGATTGCAAGCCCAACTACATCAACATCATTCCTCGTTTTCATGGAATGGCTAATGAAGACCCATATGATCACCTATCTGAATTCAAGGCAATGTGTGGTACTATGGGAGGTCATAACTTCTCGTTAGATGAAGTACAGTTGAGGCTATTCCGTTTTTCTCTCAAGGATAAAGCAAAGACGTGGTTCCTCACTTTACCCGCACACAGCATTTATACCTGGGGAGAAATGCAACAGGTATTCTTGGATGAATATTTCCCCAGTTTTAAAACAGATGCGGTGCGGCTAGAGATTCGTTCTTTTCAACAGTTACAAGGGGAACCACTTCATGAAGCTTTCACTCGCTTCAAGGAGTTAATTCGGAAATGCCCACACCACAACATCGACCTTTGGGAATTGGTTAGTAGTTTCGTGAATGGATTGAGCAAAGAGGAAAGAAAATATCTCAAGTCTACTAGCAATGGAACATTGTTATCTAATCCGGAGCAAGAAGATTGGGATTTTTTGGAGCTAATGGCAAAGAATTCAAAATCGGAAGAGGCAGCTGATCGAAGAACTAAACACCCGGTCTCTAAATCTCTTCCCGATGCAGATTCAAGTTCTAAGGACCGAATTGCTCAATTGGAGAGAGAGTTGGCAAGGATGAAGAAACGGGAGGTGTCATCGATACAATACCCCGTGTGTGATAATTGTGGAGATTTGGGGCATAAAGCTAGTGAGTGCTCCGGTGATATGGGTCAAACAACCGAAGAAGTAAATCAAGTGTATGGAGAGAGGAAGTATGACATCAACTCCAACACTTATCATGCAGGCTTGAGAAACCATCCTAACTTTAGGTATGGTAATCCTTCTAACCAAATGAACCCGAATTTCCAATCGGGAAATCAAAGCGGTGGTGGGCAATATCAAGGTCGCCAAGGTGGTAATCAAGGCGGTTACCAAAGAAACAACTACAATCAAGGTAGTAACCAAGGGTACAACAACAATTATCAAAGAGGTTACAACCAAGGCGGCTCTTCAAGCAATCAAGGAAACTCTTCGGGAAGTCAAGGTGGTGATGAGTCTTTGAGTTCAAAAATGGATGCTTTAATGAGCATGATGAAAGAGAACAACAAAGCAAATGAAGTGAGGGATAAGTCTCATGAGGCCTTGGCTAAGCAAGTGGGCCAATTAGCGGAAGAAATGGCTCAATGGAGAGGAAGCATGGGGAAGCTTCCTAGTGATATCACTATCAACCCGCAACATCAAGGTTCGAGTTCGAAGAACACTCGCAATGTTCCCATTAATAAGGTAACCGTTCTTCGTAGTGGTAAAATTATTGATAATAAAATTGAAAATAAAATTGAGCCACCATCTCCCCAATTTGTTGAAGGGGAGGTGGAAGATGTGAGTGATGAAAGTGAAAGTGAGGAGAAAACGGGTCAAAATAAAAGTAAACAAAATGTTGAAAATTCAAAACCCGTTGAGAACAAACAAGCTCCAAAGGCTAAGGAAAAGGGTATGGAGGGTAATACCGTCCCTTATCCCGAAGCATTGTTGGAGCCATCCAAAAAGGTGGTCAAGAAAAGAGGCCCGCAACAAGAAGAGTTGTGGGAAATTTTTAAACAAGTGAAAATTAATTTACCACTTTTGGATGCAATCAAACAAGTCCCCTCATATGCAAAGTATCTAAAAGACATGTGTACCCAAAAGAGAACTCATAAAATACCTAAGAAAATTGATTTAACTGAAAATGTGAGTTCTATTCTTACAGGTTCACTTCCACCCAAGTTACAAGATCCGGGAGCACCTATCATATCCATTCAGGTTGGGGAATTTAAAATGACTCGGGCGCTTTTGGATCTTGGAGCTAGTGTAAGCATCTTGCCGGGTAGCCTTTATGACCAATACGAATTTGGTCCACTTCAAGAATCTAATACCACGGTGGTATTAGCCGATTTGACTCCCAAGCTACCCCGCGGGATGGTTACCGATGTGATAGTAAAAGTTGAGGATTTTTATTATCCGGTGGACTTCTTAGTACTTGATTATGTTTCCATGGACCTAACCAAACAACCAACGGTTATCCTTGGTCGACCATTTTTGGCCACATCTAATGCCCAAATTAATTGCAAAACGGGCACGCTTGACATGACCTTTGGTAACCGTAGGTTCCGGTTAAATGTTTTTTCAAATGGGACTGACCCTCTAGTCAATGATGAATGCTATATGGCGGACATTGTTGACGAGTGTATACCTCTTTACAACACCGTTGTAGATGAGGACAACACAATAGAGGAGTGTTTTATGTTTGACAGGTCACAGGTGGAAATATTGAAAGGCATAGCTGAGGAGGAGAAGAAGCAAGAAGCAAGGGCGGTACAGGAAGGAAGACCACCATGGACTCACCAAGTGGAAAGTCTTCCGGATCATATTGACACGAAATTGAAGCCATCATTGGTCGAGCCGCCACAAGTGGAGTTGAAGGAGTTGCCTAAACATTTAAAGTATGCTTATGTTGGTGAAGGCAACACGCTCCCGGTTATCATAGCTTCAAATTTAACCGGGGAGCAAGAGGAAAAGCTGATGAAGGTATTAGTGACCATAGAGCAGCTATCGGGTGGACTGTGGCGGATTTGAAAGGTATTAGTCCATCAATTGTGATGCACAAGATCATCACGGATGAGAAGGTGACACCCGCAAGAGATGCCCAAAGGAGACTCAATCCTAATATGCGGGAGGTTGTGAAGAAAGAAGTCTTGAAGTGGTTAGATGCGGGTATCATTTACCCTATATCCGATAGCCAATGGGTTAGCCCAACTCAAACCGTTCCAAAAAAGGCAGGTATTCAAGTCGTGAAAAACGACTCAGGTGAGGAGGTAGCCACCCGACCGGTAACCGGGTGGCGTATTTGTATCGATTATAGGAAGTTGAATTCTGCGACTTCTAAAGACCATTTCCCCTTACCTTTTATTGACCAAATAGTAGAAAAGTTAGCCGGACAAAAATTTTATTGTTTCTTGGATGGGTATTCAGGTTACAATCAAATTGCTATTCATCCCGAGGATCAACAAAAGACCACGTTTACTTGTCCATATGGCACATTCGCATTTAGGCGAATGCCATTTGGCCTTTGTAATGCCCCCGCCACCTTTCAAAGGTGTATGATGAGTATCTTTTCGGATATGGTGGGGGAGTCTTTGGAAATCTTCATGGATGATTTTTCTATTTTCGGGTCATCATTTAACTCTTGCCTAGGTCAATTGGAAAAGGTTTTACAAAGGTGTGTTGAGACAAATCTGGTTTTGAGTTGGGAGAAAAGTCATTTTATGGTCCAAGAGGGGATAGTGTTGGGCCATGTGGTTTCTAGTCGTGGGATTGAGGTCGATCACGCTAAAATACAAGTCATTTCAACTTTACCATATCCCACTAGTATTAAGGGCATTAGATCATTTCTGGGGCATGCCGGTTTTTATAGGAGATTCATTAAAGGTTTTAGCGACATAACAAAACCTTGATGTAATTTGTTATTGAAAGATGCTCCATTTAATTTTGATGAAAAATGTATTGAAGCCTTTAATATTTTGAAAGAAAAGTTAGTTGGGGCACCAATTTTGCAATCACCCAACTGGTCTTTGCCGTTTGAAATCATGTGTGATGCAAGTGGGTATGCGGTTGGGGCCGTGTTGGGTCAACGGGTAGAAAAGAAACCTGTTGCTATATACTACGCAAGTAAGACTCTTTCGGAAGCACAATTGAATTACACAACTACCGAAAAAGAGCTACTTGCGGTGGTGTATGCGCTAGACAAATTTCGGTCTTACGTATGGGGTAGTAAAATTATTATTTATACTGACCACAGTGCTGTCAGGTACTTAATGGACAAAAAGGATGCTAAGCCCCGGCTGATCAGATGGATACTCTTACTACAAGAGTTTGATTTGGAGATACGTGACAAGAAAGGCACGAAAAATGTGGTTGCAGACCATTTATCTAGATTGATGATTGAGGAAGAAGACTCAACGAATGAAATTAATGAGTCATTCCCAGATGAGCACCTGTTAGCGGTTTCGACATTACCTTGGTTTGCTAATATTGTTAATTTTTTAGTGACAGGTACAATGCCGGAACATTGGGTGAGGAAGAAGAGGCTCCAATTTTTGTCCCAAGTGAAACATTACATTTGGGATGAACCTGACTTATTTAGAGTGGGAGCGGATCAAATCATTCGAAGATGCATCCCGGATGAGGAGATCATGAGTGTGTTGAAGCACGTGCATTCTTATGCATGTGGAGGACATTTTAGTGGCCAAAAGACGGGTCACAAGGTTTTGTCTAGTGGGTTGTATTGGCCAACAATTTTTAAGGATTCATTTGAGTATGCTAAAAATTGCCTACATTGTCAACAATTAGGAAGCATCTCAAGACGTGATGAAATGCCAATGCAACCCATTTTGGTTGTTGATGTGTTCGATGTATGGGGGATTGATTTCATGGGACCATTTCCCAATTCTTTCGGTAATCTATACATTTTGGTGGCGGTAGATTATGTTTCTAAATGGGTTGAAGCTATCGCCACCAAAACCAATGACCATATCGTTGTTTGCAATTTTATACAAACATATATTTTTTCAAGGTTTGGGTTACCTCGCACAATCATAAGTGATGGGGGATCTCATTTTAAAAACCAAAAATTCGGAAAGTTGCTTAAGCGATATGGTGTTGACCATAGGATTGCCACCCCATATCATCCACAAACTAGTGGACAAGTTGAGGTGTCCAATAGGCAAATTAAAGAAATTCTACAAAAAACGGTTCGTGCGGACTGAAAGGATTGGTCAACTAAGCTCAATGATGCTTTATGGGCCTACCGCACATCCTACAAAACGCCTATTGGAACAACTCCTTATCGACTAGTGTATGGTAGGGATTGTCACCTCCCGGTCGAATTAGTTGACCGGGCATATTGGGCCATCAAAAATGTTAATTTACGATATGATGATGCAGGTCGAGAAAGGAAACTCAAATTGTGTGAGTTAGAAGAGCTAAGGGATGAAGCTTACGAAATCGCGTCAAAATACAAAGATCAAATGAAAAGAGCTCATGACGCAAAAATTCGCAAAAAGGAATTTGAAGTGGGTCAAAAGGTTTGGCTCTACAATTCCAAGTTGAAGCTCTTCCCGGGAAAGCTCAAGAGCAAATGGACTGGCCCATACATCATAACAAGGGTTGGAAAACTTGGCGAGGTAGACATCGAGGACCCAAAAGATGGGTCAAAACAAACTGTGAACGGGCATCGGTTGAAGCCCTATGTGGAGTACCCAACAGAACATGGTAACATTGTCGAGTTGGTAAGTTTCTTAGAGGGCTTACCAACTTATGAAATCAATTAAAATGCAGGTGAAAACTCCCATCCCAGGTATGTATTCTAATTGTAGTATTGGGGACAATACTAAATTTTTTTTTCGGGGGGTGGGAATCATAGTTGTAAAATTTGTATAAAATTTTATTAGTTTTTATGAATTTTTTCAAAAAAAAAAAAAAAAAAAAAAAAAAAAAAAAAAAAAAAAAAACTGGGAGTTAGCGTAGCCTACGCCAAAGCCAATCTTCCTACGCCATGGTCTGCTGGCCTACGCTAGAAAGGAGACAAGTTCCTACGCCATTAGCGTATCCTACGCCAATATTGGCGTAGGCTACGCCAAAAATCGAAAAAAAAATCTGCTTTATACACGCCTGTTGACCAAAGTTGACCGGATTATTAAAAAAAAAAAAAAAAAAAAAAAAAAAAAAAAAAACTTTTACAAACCTTCCATCTAACCTACCAACCTCACATTCAACCAATAACTTCATCTTCTTCATCTTCCATCTTTTACAAACCCTCCAACCATTCAAACCTTTAAACCTTCATAACTCCTTTAATAATCCACCAATTTCAATAATTTTTATATCAAAATCATATAGTTTTTCAAGACCTACAAAACCCCTAACATAAAAGTGGGTAATTTTGGCTTATTGGAGCCGAGTCGAGTGGTGTAGAAATCGAAATTGTTGTGGGTGTTTGTGTTTTTGCTTATTTCTTGCTTCTAAGTATTTCCTTATTCAACTAGCATCATGAAGGTATGTATTTCATCATCCTTATTTGTTATTTTCATAATCTACATATTATATGTTCATGTATGTGTAGAAGATAGATGCTATGAGTATTAGTACTTAGGAATGATTATTGTTTGGGTAGAAACCCTTGTTGTTGATAGTTAAAAAAAACGAATTTTTTCTAATAAAAGCAAGAAATAAGTGTGGGGAAGGGGTTATGGAGATGTAAAACATATGGTTGTTGAAATTAGGCGATTAGTACAACATCTTTGATCGCTAGTAGATGTTTATAACTATAGGATGTCATGTTTGGGTAGAATGTAGTTGATGTGCATGCTAATCTTATTGAGATTAGAGAACTAATGCTACATTATTGTTTTCGAATGTGTTGCAGAATGTTTTTAGAAGAAAAGGTAAGGATCATGCGGAATCGTCTACTCAACCAAAACGGCGAAAAGGGAAACGGTCCAATTTATGCGACGAGTCTGATGACGAGGGTGATGAAATTCAACATGAATTGGATCGTGGCGAAAGGATGAATCGTGCCGAAGGGATGGATGTGGACCTTCCCACTTGGACAGAAAAGTCTAAAAGGTTGTCAGCTTTCCCTGAAGCAATCAGGCCAGCAATGTGGTACCAAAAGATGGCAACATTGGAACATGGTACCGAGGGTGTGTTGGTTTATGAAAGATCGTATGATGTGGACCAGTTGAGATTAATAGGACTGACACAGAAATTTGAAAGAATTGGTTGGGAAGCAGCTTTAGACTATTGTGCGAATAGAGGAAAGAAGGTTTACATGAAAGCAATTGAGCAATGGATGTCCACGCTGGAGCGAGATCTTGGTAATAACCCACCTCTTACAATGAAGTTGATTGGTACTGTGGGGAAGAAAAAGATGACCCTATCATTTGAGACAATGCGTCAAATTGCCAATTTTGACTCTTGTTCGGAAAATGAATACTATTATATCCCCGAGAATCTCTTTTGGGCTAAATCGCAGTCAAACACCGATCCACAAAATATGTTTGACAATGTGGCTCCAGTAAAAAGGGGAAATAATCATTGCAGAGAGGACATGGAATGCGAGGCTAGATTTCTTTTAGACATCTCGTATGAAAACTTAATGGCAAGGCTCGGGGATAGATCAAAAGTGAGAGGTTGGGACGTTCGAGTATTACACGCAATCATGTATGGTACACCACGCCTATCATTTAGGCATTTGGTCTTTATGAACATTTGGGATAGCCGAGAAAGCCAAGAGCGGAAAATGATCCCGCATGTTAGGCTATTGTCATACTTGATGGAGGCTCAAGGAGTGGTGACACGATCGACACCAGCCATTGAAGTAAACATCATGAAAATGAAATGGGAGAGTTTTAGCAAGGCCAAGTTTACATATGAGAGGACCGCGGAGTATCATGTCTTGCTCGATAAACAAGGCAACACACAGATAATGGCATTGCGAGAAGATGTGGAACATAGAGGTGATGAAGAGGTGCACACGGATGAAGCTGAGGAAGTAGAAGAGGGGGTGCAAGTTGTGAGAGAGCGGCCGGTTCGAGAGATGAGCAGACAAGAAATGGAGATGGTAGCGGGGATCAACCAGGCAAGGCCCGGAGGTTTCCATGGTTGGACTTCATTCAAGAAGTCTATTTGGGATCGAGGGACGCGAAACATGGTACTGGCACGACAAAGAGAAGAAGCGGCAATAAAGAGGGAACAAGAGCGAATAGCAAGAGAGGAGCAGCGGGAAAGAGATCAAGTGGCAAGAGAGGAGAGAAGAGAGGCGGAAAGAAAGGCAAGGGAGGACAAGCATTGGTGGGCGGTTAATTATGCCCGAGAGATGGACACGGTTAACAGATTTCTGGAGACTGAGCAGGTCAGACACCACCAGGACCTAATGGCGGGGCGTCCTTATGTACTGGTTGTTCCATACGTTGATTATTCAACCATAAGGGAACAACCACAGGAGGTGATCGACCAGGTCAGGTGGCCCCAAGGGATCTCCTCCAGCTATCTTCCCACTCCGCAGCCGCCACCGCCACCACCACCAGCTGAAAGATCTTCCTCATCTGTCGACCCACTCAGTGACTACCATGGGTTGATGGATGCGATTTTCGGGCACCCGAACACTCCTTATCCACCACCGGGTCCGAATGACCCCTACTACCGCTGATGGATGGTTTTGGTAACGTTTTATTTGTATCGTTGTAGACTATTTATTTTTATTGCTTTTCTTTTATTTCGTTGTTGGATGACTTTATTTTGGTTTGTTTGAATATGTTAGAATTTATGTTTTGCAATTTAGTTTCTGTTTGGTTGTTTTGGATGTGTTGATGTTTTGAGTGTAAGCCCAGGGTATACATCACCAGTGAGTGTTCAGTGAAAAAGGGAAAAATGAAAGGTAGGAAGCATTCAAGTATGGAGAGCAAGGATTCAGCGATGGAATGGAGACATCATTTACTTATCAGGTGCTTTATATTCTTTAATCTTATGTGTGTTGTTGAATAAGACTTGGGTGGGTCTTTAGCTTTCGCTTTAGAAAAGGATGTAATGGGGTGGAACAAAAGCATCCTCACACATATTTTTGAATTAATTGGCTATTTGGTTCCCTTATCCGTGCAAGGACCCACATTGAGGACAATGTAAATTTTAAGTGTGGGGATGGGGGAATAGCCAATTAAAAAATAATAATAATAATAATAATAATAATAATAATAATCATAAAGACCCTCAAGCTTAAACTGTAAGAAAACCATTTTTTCTCACCATGATATTGGATCACAAAATTCGACCCCTAGTCATGGTCATAATTCTTTAAGTTCCTTGATGTGTTTTTCCAAGGATGGTTTTTGCAAAATATGGATTGCCTAGTTAGAAAAGACTAAGGAAGAATATAGCACTTTTGCATATCGGCAACCCATATTCCCTTTAGGTTCAGGAAGAGATTGTTGAGCCACCACAACATGCTAACACATTACAAATATCTGTTCCACATCCTCCAGCATGTTGTGTTCATTTGAATTGAGTGTACTATTATAGGCGCATAAAGGTAGAACTTGCAATTTTTGATACGCCTACTACTCTAGATTGATTGTGACACAAGAATGATTAAGGCTTTAGGTCTATCTAGCCTTTTCCTCATAAAAAAAAAAAAAAAAAAAAAAAAAAAAAAAAAAAAAGTTTTCCCTAGTTAAACAAATTTGAGCCTTTAACCTTTCATTTGACTACCCATTTGACCCATTTAGCCTTCTCAACTCATTTTGACCCAAATGATGAAAATTCGGCTGTAGTATTTTGAGTCGTATTGTAAAAAAAAAAAAAAAAAAAAGAGCTTGAGAACAAATACGCTTCAAACAAATGAGAGTTCTCATAGAAAAGCACAAAAATATGCTTGAACTAGTAATTGAATAAAAGGCGAAGTTTTGCCTTATAGTTTAGTGTTTAGTTAGTTGATGTAATAAAAGTCGAATTTTCATCATTATAGTCGCTTGTAAATATCCCTTTCCATACCCTTCGCCTAGCCCCATTACAACCCGTTTTAAAGACCTTTTGACTTGTGTCACTTTTGAAAAATTTTGTGGAAGGTGATTGAATTGCAAGCTTATGCTAACATGCCCTATGATCGGTTTCGAGTGATTGATATGAAATACTAGCACATTACTTGCTAGCCGAGATAGTAAACCGAGTGGAGTGAACCATTATGAGGGGTGTGCAAAAATGTGAAATCGGATCTAGTTGGATTTAGCTAGGCATTTGTTTTTAATAAATAAAAACCTTGGAATGTAAATCTACTGACAGGCGTAAGTCTTGTGAATTAGGGTATGACTAGGGGCCGTTTTTGAGAATCGATAAAATGGTTGGAATTAGTTAAATTGTTGATTGAGCATGGTTTATTAATTTGCTTGAGGGCAAGCAAAAGACAAGTGTGGGGATGTGATGGGTTGATTCAAAGATGTGTATAAAAGCGCCCATAAATGAGTTTTAAAGAGTGTTTAGTGTCAAATGGTGTTGCTTTGATATTGCTATGTTGTTTCAGGATTTGATAACTAAAAGAAAGCAAAAATGACGTTTTGGAGTTGCCCGGGCGAGAAACGGAAGCATACGTGAGCTGGAAAATAAAAAACGGACGACTGAGGGGTGTTGGCGTAGGCAGGAAGAACATTGTTGGCGTAGGACAGCAGGAAATGGCTAAGGCAAATCTGAGTTAGCGTAGGATACGCCAAAAGTGGCGTATCCTACGCCAAAAGTCAAAATGGTCAAAAAACTTCCTTTTTCAAGTCAATGATCATCAAAAACATTTTAATGACGGATTTATGAGGGAAGACTGAGTTTTTTAGCTGTTTTGATCTCTTTCTTCAATATAAAATTCACCACCATTGAAGACACAACATCACATACCATTCTCCAAGTTTTAGCATCAATTCCTTGAAGATTAAAGACCCTCTTTTGAAGATGATGAACACCATAGCCATGCTTGGCTAAAAACATTTGTATTACACTAGGGATGTAAGTTCTTGATATCTAGGGCTGAAAACATTTGGGTATTGTTTAAACTTTTGATTAATGTTCTTATGTACTTGAATTATTTGTGTTGAGTAGTGATTAATCTTATGCTAGACTCATTTTTAGTTAATTGATCTTGTGCCAATTTCTAGTGAGATAAGCATGGTTTCTTGCATCAACACTACCATAGGATTCTATGTTCTAGATGATAAAGTATAGTTTAGTCCATTGTTGAATGTTGACGAAACTTGATACCTAAGTTTATTGAACAATCAACCCGTTAGTACCAATTGCATTATCCTTGTTCATCCAATTATGCCCAATTGTTGAAAGCCCTAGTGTTCAATTACCCAATCCTTAGTGTAATCATTTTTATCTAATTGTTTACAAATATTATTATTTACTTTTTACAAATTCAATTTAAGTTTCATCTTAATCAAACAACTCTTCAACAAATTCTTGAGTGATAAATTGCATATTGCATGATTAATTAGCATCTTCATAAGTAAACAAATTCAAAGTTAACTAAGCGATAATCACTAACCACACGCTCCTTGGATTGATACCCTATTTACCCTATCTACCTAGGTTAATTAGGTTTTGCATGACCCGTAACGACCGGTTCATCACTCGCACAATCATGAAAACAGTATTATACTCAGGTATCAAATAGTAATACCAAAATATGTATATAATAACTGTTAAGATTATACCTTTCGGGTTCTTATTCCGAATCCTATCATAACCGGACACATGCCGGAGCGTGACCGGAAGTGGTATAGAACCGGGTATCGGACCCGTTCTCCGTATTTGGTACCTATAACAACAATCACGAAGATAATTATTAATAACCAATCTATAAGCGGTTGATAAGAAGAACCCAATCAATGATACCCGATGGTTTAATCAGGAGGTTAAGACACTCGCCGGAACTCCTCGGAGACTGCTGACAGTCACCCGAACTCGGTGACTGTCCGAGTCGGAGCTCGAACAGGAACACGAACAACTGAACCAGCGGTTTATAATCGGAACAGGGCTCGGGTTCGTTTGATAGCTTAACAGATCTGATGGCTTGTGAGTTTGGTTGTCCGACGACAGTCACCCAAACCCGGTGACTGTCTCAGCTTCAATAACAGAAACAAGAAATAGTGATGATGATGGTTAATGATGTTGGTAGCTGCTCGTTATCCGAAACAGAAGAGGAGGAAGTTTGGGATCGTCGGAACAGAAAGGGTTACCGGGTTGGGGTTATCGAGTATAAGGAGAGGAGGTTGATGATACTTATCGGAAAAGGAAGGCGGTGGCCGGAGATAGTCGCCGGAGACAGCAGCTGAGGAAGGGTGGTGCCGAGATGGAGGCGGCGGTAGCCGGCCATGGTTCTCCGGTCAGTTGACTGGTGTGGCATCTCTCTTACAAACACACACACATGTGTGTGTGTTACGCTTTTGTGCAGACAAAGAGAAAGAGAGATGGAGGACTTTATATAGTCAAATTAAAATAGGGGGTGTTTGGCAACGGGGATAATAGCTGGGACTCGGGTGTTTGGGAGCGGGTATAATAACAAAATAAAGAACGTTTGGCAGTGATTTAATAGCAGATAAGGAGCGTTTAGTCGAGATAATAAAAATTCAATAATTATTATCTATATAATCGGTTGAACCGGTTGGTCGCGAGATTCGAATTTGAATACTTTATTAAGTAATCGGGTGGTTGGGTACGACCCGACCCGTTTAAGAGACTCGTAACACCTCGGGGTGTTACAATCTCCCCCCTTAGGAAATTTCGTCCCCGAAATTTGAGTGATCTTGTCCTTTACACCCTTAATCTATAAGGATGTTACCATTTAAACCAAGATACTTGTCAACGGGACATAATCAGTTCTCATGGTTTGCGAGGAAATCGATCTTACATCAATCTAATATTATATATATTAGAAATGTCAATCTGTAAAATTACATCATGATCATACTTCTAATTATGTTTAAACCTTTCTTGCTATAGTCATGTTATTTCAGATACATGGATTATCTGTATTTTTCTGGTATGACTAATAAAGGTTTTTCTATCTAGATTGATATTTTCTATAGAATATTAATATTCTTTTATCTTTTCCTCATTAGGATAAGAGGTAGACTGAATATTATTTCTATATAAAGACTTTGAGATTCTAATCGTTTTTCTTCTGAAAGATTTATAAACTTTCAGCAAACATTTCTAGAGTCTTCAATCGATACGATATTCCCCTCGTTTAATATTCGGATTCTATTACAATGATGGATTCTATATAGTTCTTAAGAGATAGATACGGAAGTCCCTTCATTATCATGACTTGAATGTGATCCGAGCTACTACCTCTTTTATTCGAACTTTAGAATTTATCATCATTGTAATTCCGATTTTTAATGAGTAGGAATAATTTCTGGTAACTATCGGATTATTTCTTACAAATTCTATCCTTTAAGTTCTATCTATATCGGTATAATATGGTTGATCTCTGGGTTATCTCTATTTGTGGATATACTTAGGAGGTTTCTTAGATCATTAGACGTACCTTCCGGAGTCTAAAGGTACTGGATTTGGTCATTGAGATTTTTCTTAAATCATCTATAATAATCTTACTGACTATTTCATTGATGATTGACTGCATTATTTATTGCTAATCTTTGTTTGACTTAAAATTCTTAAGATAATGCATCACTTACTCTATCTCAAAATCATGATTATCATTCGGGACTTAAATACTTATTGCATTAAGTATTTCTATAAAATTCTTTCTTAATTCTATTTTGGGATTCGTTGGCACTCTCGGTAAAAATATTCTATAATTACTTTTCTTAAAATGTTCTTTATAAAATTCTAGTCGTTCTTCTTACGACTTATATTCTTTTCTGTTAATTTCTTTCATTATATATATTTATTAATTTCCTTCGGCATATCGGATGCCTTCTGTTAATATTTGGCATTTCAATTGCCTTCTCGTGCTATATGGCATTTTCAATGCCTTTTTATTATTCAGACATATCGGATGTCTTTTCAAATTATAATTCTTTTCATTTCTCGATTTGTATTCTTTCATTTATCGATTATATTCTCTTATATCCAAGCGAATACTGATAATATCTATAGCAGACACTATAAATTCATCACTTCTATAATATATATATATATATTGCTTGGAATAATTCTTTGTTATATATTTGATCAAATTCTATACTTTCAGTGTCCCAAAAACACTTTCTGATAATTTATGTATATCGGCAATATCATCTTCTTAATCCAACTTATTATAAGCGAGGCTTATTTCATTGGGACATTCAAGTAGATAGTTCTTGCCAGAACAGTGATTTCTTAAATTATCTCTCACAGCCTTTAACTCGGAACAGGAAATTCGTCATTCCTTGGCCGGAGAGCTTCACTGGAAAAAAAATGAGCATAATTCTATTCATTTTTTGTTTTCACTTCGATTATACCTTGCAAATCTCTGCGCGATTCCAATTGGTATTTAATTGTATTTCGATATATTTGATAACTTATTTCTTTTAATAATTCGTTGGACTCTACCATTTCCGGTTCTCGAATCCATATAAATTTCTATCGGTTATATTATAAGGATTTAACAAATCTTTCATCACTTCTTATTCGTGATTTTCAGCTTGGTAACACTTGACCGTTTTATCAATTTGATTGTACTATATCTCACGTGAGTTTTTATACGAAGTGACTGCGAAGATTTGTTCATAGTAGTATATATCTTTACAAAAGAATCCTGTGACTTGGTGGCAAATGTCCGGATATACCTTCTGTAAGGGTCCGAATATCATTTTCCCCGGAGATTGCACAGGGGACATGCACTATCTTTTGGCAATTAAAAATCAATAAACTGATTTCTTTGATTCATAGAATTTAACCAATCGATGGTTTGTATTCTGCAAATATAATCTTAGTTGTATTTCACGAAGAAATTTCAACTATATTGCCAGTTTTGTGGTCGTATTCTCCACATACGGTATGTTGATGATTCGAATATATAGTTCTTCTTATTATTCATGTTCTTTTAATATGTTCATTACATAGACAAATTGTGATCTTGATAAATTCCTACTCGAATGTTCCTGTGCCTGTGACATTCATAATTATGTCGCGATCATAATTACTATTTCACCTCACCTAACATTCCAGTATTTGTTTATTTTAATCACAATAGGTATGTGTCCTTCACATATTATTCTATTATTTTGTTCTTTATTTTCTCTTAGATTCGAAATTATATATTCTGGAAGGAAACATGTTGATCTGAGTCTAACGAAATAGACTGTCAATCGTTCAAGAATTTGTTCGTGTCATAAGATATCCAATATAACATTCCAGTCTTTTAATCTTTCTGACTTGTTCGAGTCATAGGATTAAGACGGTATTTATATTGTCGCATAATTGAGCGAGTAAGAATTCGATTTCTTTTGATAGATTCCAAAGTATTTATGTCACGAAATTTCGAGAATAATATTTTTGTCCAAAATATTATTTAATTATGGAAAGGATCGAGGAGGACATGTAACTAAGATTTTTATATAAGTGCAAAGATAAATTTAGATTATAAAATGTAGTACATATTACTCATCGTTTATATTAAGATAAAATATCAAAGAAGTTATATGATCGAATATAGATATAGAATCGTGCCGAAAATATTTTTAACTTATATACAGATATAGATTCGATTAAGGATCGTTTACGAAAATGAGACTAACTATGAAATGAAATAGGTTCGGGCAAAATGATACGGCCGTGGTTTTTCATATAAAAACTTTTAGGGAGGATTTATAATAACAATACTTGTTCGCGTTTCGTAATGGTATATATTTTTGAAAATAATAACTATTTAAAAAGAGTCGCGGTAGAAATTTTTCATAGTGTCGGAATTCTTAAATTTTTAATAAACAAAATTCTTATTATGGATTTATAAAACAAAATAAATTTCTCAAAATACAGTGGTCAAATTTTTAATGTTAAACGAATAATTCTGGGTAAACTTAAAACAAATTCTGGGGTTTTTCAATAGTATCGAGAATATTAATACTTAGTTTGATAATAAGAAAATTATAGTATGGACAGATTTCTCGATTTTATAAATTTGAATAAAGCGTCTATTTAAAATTTAAAGCAAAGCGGTATTTATATATTTTTCCTTAAAACTGAAATACTGGTTTAGTGTAAAAATAGTAATGACTAAGAATAAATTCAATAAACTTCAAAATTATACTGAAAAGATTTAAAACATTTTAAATAATCGCGAAATATACTTAATCTTTAATTAAATAATCGAAGGAAATTCTTTAGAAACACAATATTTATATGTTTCTAGCATATCAGATTTTATAAAATTTCGGAATTTACGGTGTAAAAATAATATTTCTGGAAACTCGATCATAGGAATGTTCAAGTTGAAACGTAATATTCGTATTCTAGTTATAAATAGCGGAATAACCGTAAGGTTAACGATCTGAATAATTACTGAGACTGAAATAATTAGATAATTTATACGAAATTTCTGGAATATGCGACGAAAGATTATAAATCAACGAGTTTTTCTAGAGTGAAATACGATTTCAAACTCTCGTACAAGTCGATTAAATTATCGAGAAATAATATTGTAATTTTTAATATATATATATATATACGTTTATAACTTTTCATCATTTAAATCTGGATTTATTTTCTGATTTCTGTTAATATATCTGGTTTCTATTCTGTATTCTTCCTTATTTCTTATGTTAGGATCTGAGTTTGATTGTTTTGATATATTTAGAATAAGATGAGAAATGAATGATGTAAATATATATGGAAAGTGCAGCGGAAAGATAAACTATAATCAAAACAACAGGAATAAATGTTTTCAATGATCAAATGCTTTCATTTAATTGAAAGATTACAATCAGTACAAATACTCCCCCTCAGCCTGATCACACAGTGATTGTTTGTCTGAGAGAATGTTTGTGTGTGATGTAATAGAACAGTACAAGCACTGTTCTATTTATAGACAAACCTAAACCACTGGTGACCTGTGCTGACGTCACCTAAGATAGTGACCTCTAACAGAATAACAACATTAAACATCTGCCCTATACAAACTACTGTTATATTACAAAGCACTGTTAAAGCAAACTACTGCTAAGGGAAAACTCTGATGGTCTTGCAACATCTGTTGGAGTCTAAGTGCTGTTGACTCCAACAGACCTTTAGTCTTCAGTACTTGATCACCAGTTGTTTCTTCATCAGACCTTTGGTCAGCAGTTGTTCTCTATCAGTTGTTCACTAGCAGTCCTTTGTATCAGCAGTTGTAACAGCAGTTGTTTGGATGGAACAGTTGTTAGGGTCAGCAGTCTTTTGGGAAGAATATGTTGTAAAGACTGTTTATTTGTGGAATCAACTGTTAGTATATTTTGGCTTTTCAATCATCTGTTCTTCTCCAGGTCAGCGGACCCAACAATCTCCCCCTAGAACAGATGATGCCAAAACTAAGCTTTATTATTGATCTTTATTTCTCATCAGACTTTCTCTGATTTGTCCTTTGAATTGAAGTTCAAAGTCCAAGGCAAATAGGTCTTCTACATCTCTTTCAAGCTCAAGATTCAGCCGTGTTTGGAGATCATTTGCACACAAGCTATATGCATCATCCATGCTTATCTTTTGAACTTTTCCATCTGACCTGAGCAGAGTCAATTCATGGTTGTCTTTATTGACTTTCCATTTTAGAATTTTTTTTTAGTCAGTGGATTTGCTGAGATGCACCTTTATTCTAGATGAGTTTGGTGATGGAGGTCTCCCAATGATTTCTCTGAGCTTGTCAGTTGTGGGATCTGAGAAAAAGTGCACTTGATTGAAGAGGCCCTCTTTAATGGAAGTATCAGCAAACTTCTTCTGATCTTCTTCAGACATTTCTTTCTGTTTCTTGAACTGTCTTCTTGCAGCAGCTGATAGATCAGAAGTGTCCAGTAAGCTGTCAAGGGTAAAAGCCTGTTGAGGTCTCTTCATCAGTGGTTCATCAGTGTAGACAGGTTTTCTAGGTAGGCTGGGATCTTTCTTCCTGTTTTCCTCTAGTCTCTTGTATGTTTCAACCAGCCTTAGCTCAGACCATCTTGCAACAGACCTCATCTCCCCATAATCAGCAGCCACTATTTCTTGTCTCATCCTCTTAAACTTCAAGGCTCTGGCTGGATCTCTGCCTTTACCAAAATCAGGGGCAGAGACTTTAGCTTGGGGATTCTTGGCCAACTCTTCTATTCTTAAGAGTTCTTCCCTTAGTGCATGAGTGGTCCAGCCTGCAAACTGTTTCTTGTTTGCTTTGTAAGGCATGGTTGCCAAGATCTGTTCAAGAAGGGATTCCCTAACCTCCTTTTCCATGTCACTACTGAGAGGCATGGCAGACATGGAATTGCTCAGGGTCTTAGCAAAATCTTCAATCCTTCTCAATTTGCTAAGTTCTGCTGAATGGATGCCCTGAGCAGTCCTGTCATCCTTCCCTTTGCATTTCTCTTTTATGATAACATCTGTTTGTTCAGCCTTATATTTAAGATATGTGTCAATGTTTAAGGGAACAGGAAAATGTGGAAGAGAAGGGAAAGATCTATCAGATGGTTGTTCAGTATTATAGAAGGATTGCAATTCCCCCTTGAGTAGATCAAGTTCAAGGGGATACTGAACAGCCAATGGTGTAATGGTTGGTGGTGGTCTATGGGATCTGAATTGTGATGTGTGTGGTGAAAATGATGAGAGTGGAATGGCTGATATAGGTGTTGATTATGTGGTTGAGGTGGTGTGTGGTGATGTATGTATGTTTTCATCCTGTACAACAAAGGTTGATTTCCTCTTCCTTTTGTACAAGATTTTTGGTGATGGTGGTGTGGAAGCAGTGGTTGTGTCAACATCTGTTGGCACCTTAGTAGGACCAGCAGATGTTTGGGATTTGGGTGGTGATGTGATTGTAGGTTCAGATGTGGGTTTGGTGGTTGTAGGTGTAGGTTCAGGTGTTGTGGTTTTATCAGTGGTTTGGGTGGCAGCAGTGGTTTTGTCAGCAGTGGCTTTATCAATAGAGGTTTTAGCAGCAGTGATTTTCAGTTTAAATGGTGGTTGTCTGATATGTTTAGCAGGCATCTTCTTCCTTTTTGAGGATCCCACATCTTCAACTTCCTACTGTTGTTCCCTTTTTAGTTATACCAACAACTCTGCTTTGGCTTCCAAAGTGTCAGCCCTCTTTTGTTTGTCTTCAGCAGCCTTTTCAGCTTCTTTATTTGCAGAGTTGTCTACTGCTTTATCTTTGCTGGTTTGTTGTTGTTGTGGTGCAGTTTGAGTTTGTTGTTGCTGTTGTGGTGCTGTTTGAGTAGACCCTGGTATGTTGGCAGACTTTGATTTACCTTTTTGAGAAGGTGGATAACCAAAGGGATCTAGCTTTGGCAACCTATCTCTGCCACTCTCCCCCTTTTTGGCATCATCAGCTGTGAATGCATCATCATCTTCATCCCTGAGAATGGTGGTAGGGGCAGAGCCAGTGGTCTTCAGCAGATGGTCTTTGATGGCTTGAATGTCTGCATGAGTATCTTTGAACCTTGCATCTACCATGTTTCTGATCTCAGCCATGTAGGTTTCATGATTCTGATCTGCTAGTTTTATGTGAGCTATGATGATGGGGGGAAACAGATTTCCATAGCTCACTAGCAATATCAGATGTGGATGGTTGACTCTTGAAAGAGTAGCCAAGGATTCCAATATTAGCTTGACATCAGATTTTATGTCAGCAACAGAGGTTTCAATGGTTTGAACTCTAGCCGTCAATTCTTGGTATTTTAATCCATCACCTAAGTTAATAGGATCATCTGAATTCCTACCAGTGGTAGTTTTAACTAATTCAGTCCTAGGAGGTGAATCCAAAGGATGAGAACCAGATGCCCCTTTGTCTTGGTTCTGGGGACTTCCAACTGATTTTGGGGACACTATAGTGGCCTCATCAGTTGTTGCCTTCAAGGGAGTCCTAGCTATGTAACCACTGTCCTGGTGTGAGACAATGGTCTCTACATCAGTAGTGGCTGCTCCACTTGAAAACTCACCTAGAGTTGCATTGAACTCTAGGGGTGTAACCTCCTCATCTGTTTGTGGGGTGGCTGATTGAATTTCCTCAGTCCCATTCACTTGTGGAGGTATACTCTCATTGACAGGTGAAAGAGAGGAATTGGGATTTTCCTGAGTTTTGTCAATAGCCTCAAACATAGGTTGCATGGTATGTTGAACATGTGATGGTGAAGGTGGAGGAGTAAAAAGAGAATAAGCCCTGGGAGAGGGGCTTGTGAACATTTGGCCAAGTGACTCAAATGTATCATGATGTGGTTCAACTTGGCTTACAACATGATCCTTTTGTGAGGATGCATGAGGAGTTTGTTCAGGTTGAGATATTTCCAACTGTTGTGAGGAAGTAGCAACAGTGGTTTCTAGTTGCTTTTGTGTTGCAACAGAGTTATCTTCTGGTATCTCATCTTCCAGAAGTCTCTTTTGAGGTGGAGTGGTGGTTTTTGTGGATGGACGTTTTCTTTTGGAAATGGCTGGTGTGGGTTTCACAGCACTAGATGTAGTGCCATGATCACCAGGAGCAGTGGGCTCAACAACAGAGGTTTGGACAACAATTGTTGTCTTAATCCTCTTTGTTTGTGTTTTTGAAACCTTTGACACTTTTGATACTTTTTCTTGGGTGTTTGCACCCAGCATTCTTGTGAAAGTTTCATCAGTTAGACTCTTCATTTGCATAGACTCACCCTTTTTGAAAACTTTTTCTGGTAAAACCTTTTGTAGGATTACACTTAAGATTCTTGGGTAAATTAGAAAAGCATTGTTTGACCCAGACTTTATGGCTTTCACATTTGACACCAAATCCATAAACAGTCCCTGGGATAGATTGAAGTCAGAATCTGACAACATAGCATAGCCCAAGTACTGAATCCTCAATGGGATTTCATTAAAGGAGGTGGACTTAGCGGAGACACAGAGAAGGAGGGTATGGAAGAAAAATTTCATGACTGGTGGGAAAAACTTTTTGAAAAGTGTTGACCCAGTCATCTGAGCATCATACCCCCTTTCCTGAAACTCTGTGTGAAGCTCTGTTTTAGGGAAAGAGTCTTTACCTGACAGGTCATTAAGTGAGAAGGTTGTGGATATCAGTTGAGGGGTAATGACGATACTTGTTTCACCAATTTTTGAGATAATGGAAGTAGGCCTTTTGTCTTGAAGCAAGAACTCAGCATTCAACCAGAATTCTTGGAGAGTATCAAGATAGATGGGGGCGTCAGCGGTTAAGATTGTCAGGTATTTGGATTTTAGAATGATGTCGATGGTGGAATGAAATGGAGTATTTTCATCTGTTTTAACCAGATATGGAAGGTAATTGTGGGTGGCTTTAGCTTGAAGATCCATTGTAATGGATTCCGAAGTTGAGAATGAATGAAATTTGATTGAGGGTTTGAGAATGAAGAAGGCGTTTTCAGTATTTTGAATACAATGAGACAGTGTAACGACTGTTGTGATAAAACAGGGTTTTTATAGGCTCTGGTGAAACCGCTGATGTGGCCAAAACTCTGCTTGTAAGAGCAGACGTGGCAAACATCTGATGGTTAAAACATCTGGTGGGGAACGCTGTTTTTGGCAAACAGCTGATGCAAACAGCAGTTTTTTTTATTGTAGATATATATATATATATATATGGATAATAAAACAGTTGTTTTATCTGATCAGAGGTTTGAAACAGATTTTTCAACCAACAGTGGATAAAATGAATGAAACAGTGGTTGTTTTATCTGATCAGAGGTTTGAAACAGATTTTTCAACCAACACTGGATAAAATGAATGAAACAGTGGTTGTTTTATCTGATCAGAGGTTTGAAGCAGATTTTTCAACCAAAAAGCTATTTTTAAAGATGGATTTTGATTTTTCTGAAACATTTTAATGCTTTTATTAAAAACATTTTTATTAATCCATGTTTAGCATACCAATTCTAGAAATCAGATTTGTAAAGGTAGATGTGTGTAAAGCTTTTGTCAACACATCTGCCAACTGATCCTCTGTTGGAACATGGTGCAGAGAAATCAAACCTTTTTCATAGCTATCTCTGACAAAATGATGTCTGATGTCAATGTGTTTGGTAGTGGAGTGAGAGACTGGATTTTTGATGATATTTTCAGCAGCTTGACTATCCAACATGAGTGGAGTCTGTAATGCAGTTATCCCAAAATCCAGTAATTGATTTTGAAGCCACATGAGTTGGGCTGTACAGCTTGCAGCAGCAATGTATTCAGCCTCAGCTGTTGAGGTAGAAACAGCTGCCTGCTTTTTGCTTTGCCAAGAGACTAAGGCATTCCCTAGAAATTGGCACCCTCCTGATGTGGATTTTCTTGTGGTGTGATAGCCAGCAAAATCACTATCTGAATAACCTGAAAGCTCAATGTTTCCATTAGCAGGGTACCAGATACCAAGTGTGGGAGCACCTTTGAGGTATCTGAATATCCTTTTCACAGCAATAAGGTTTGACTTTCTAGGTGAAGCCTGGGATCTTGCACAGACACAAGTGGCAAACATAATGTCTGGCCTAGATGCAGTTAAGTACAATAAAGACCCAATCATGCTGTAACACCCCAACCGATGGCGGAAACATCGAGGCGTCACGAATGAATGATTGTTCAGTAGCTCATGGTAATACATATGTTTAAATAATCCCTTTATTTCATTACAAAATTGAATTACATTAAAGTCTACATCAAATAATCAAACAAAGCTTAAAACTTCAAATATCTCCTCATGCTAGCTCTAGACTTCAAGCATCAGTATTTCCTGTTGAGTTTGGAAAAATGGGGGGGTCAACTAGAAGTTGGTGAGAATACATAAGCCATGTCACGCAATTAAGTTTAAGAATAAAAGTTTAGCAATTCATATGTCTATCGTAAGTTTAAGTCTACATGAATAAACGTGAAATGTTAAATCGACATAATCAAACCTCCGACTAGTTTAGGTCCATCCCGTCATCCACGGTTCACCTTAATATTATGTTGGAACGATAACAATCACCCGCGCTCCCCATAAAAGATGGTCAACGAATCTAGGTGGGATTGTCAATCCAATAGATCTATTATTGAGTATCGCCGGCTTGGCCATAGCTAATGATTATGTAATGTTGAAACTCGTTGAAACTGTTGTTGTTGTTGTCTAAATCATGAGGCATTAAAGTTTACAACTAGACATGTATGTAGAATTGCTTAAGTATAATGTTGCAAGTATAAAGAATTGCAATAACATGGTTACGTAAACTCACATTGACTAAGGTGACGCGGGTTCGAGTCCTGGTCCACACAAATCTTTTTTTGGCAATTATTTCCCTAAAACTATATTATTCTAAATTCATGATATGATTATATAAGCCCGAAAGTGACTCGAAATATTTTTAAAACGTACAAAAGTGTCGAGATACAAATAATTATTAGTTTAAGGTATTTAAAACATATATTGTTTAAAACAATACATTCTTTTTATCAAAAAAATTAGGGGAAATTTGCGATGTTACAGTCTCCCCTACTTTTGGAAACTTCGTCCCGCAGTTATTAAAACACAGGTTTGAGGTTGATTAGGTAGAAATTAAGGCAGCTGTGGTTTGGGTTAAGGCACGGCATGAATTTATAGGTAATAGAATAATTTGTTTCGAATAATTTGGATAAGAGGTTTGAGATGTGAGTTTTAAGGATTGGATTAGGTTCGTCTGAAGTAGCAAGAAGCATAAGAATCTAGCAAAATACTAAACTTATGTTTTAGGAATCTTATAAGAAATGCATGAATTGATTGGCTATATGAAAACCAAATGAACTACTAAAACCTTATTAGAATTTCACACTACCTTAACGTACCTGTAAATTCATGATTACGTTCCGGACCGCAATCACCAATTTACCTTACATTAGGGTTTTGTGTCCTTCTATGACTCTAAACACACATGTAAGTAATGCAAAATAACCTTGTGATTGAATCGTTTACAATGTATCCAAAAATGAGTCCAACTGTTGAGTAGGAAAAAGACTTCTACCAATCAGTGAGTAAGAACCTCTACCGATTGTTGAGCAGGTGCGATAGCCTCTACCAATCGTTGAGCAGGTTGTAGGACCTCTACCGACTGTTGAGCAGGCATGATGACCTCTACCAATCGTTGAGTAGGTTATTTGGTACTCAACTAACTGTTGAGCAAGTACTTCATCCTCTACCAGTTGTTTGATTAAGTGTACCCATTATTTCACACATAAATTGCAAATTAATAATATGTACATATAAACAATCAAGTATCAAGCATAGCATGCGAGTTGTAATAGTGTTGTCCTAGACAAGGTTAATGACTCTAGGTGTGTCTATAGCAAATAGTTTATATTCCATGATTTCTAGTTTCAAATGATCAAATATGGTAGATAGTCGAATCCTCATGTATAACTAAGGATTATGTTTGATGCAACACACAATCAAGTTTTAATAGTTTGGTTATCATGGGTAACTAGCTCATGTGTGAGAAGGTGAAGGATATGAATTTAGTTCTTGAGAGGATGATGAAAAATCTTGAAGCAGAATCAAGGTTGTGAGAGATAGTGAATGTGAAGATAGTTTATAAAGAGTTTATTTTATAGTACGGAGATTATGTAGCAGTGTAAATTTTGGGGTTTGGATCAAAGGTTATAATCAAGTGTATAAGAAAACATGATTGTGGTATATGCCAAATATTGTAAAAATTTGAACAAGTTGAAAATGAGTGAGTGTCGATGGAGAATTTAGAGACTAGATATTATTCCTATGGAAAAAAAAATCTTATTTTCAAAATTGGTTTTATACATAAAGCAAATGTTATTAAATAGTACAAGCTAAGTGGGCTTTGATTAAAATATTCCCGTTAGTTGGAGATTTCAAACATGACATTAGGTTTTGAAGATCAAGGTTCTATTAAGTGATTTTTTAATAGTTTAAAGTATTTATATAGAAAATCGTTTGTCACGTCAATAAATAAACAATTGAATTTAAGTTCGAGGACATCTTTTGACAAAAAAATATGTACTTTGTAAAGTTACTAGGTAATGAAAATACAACAGGATTTAGAAATCTTTAGTTTTGAGCTAGGGTATACTCAGGTTATGAGATTACAGTTTTAAAAATATGTAACGTGCTGATAAAAACAATAATATGATTTGGGTAGGGTAGGGTGTTGAAAAACAATCAAACAATTGGCTAAGATGGTAAGATGAAGTGTGATTGTGAAATCCATAGATGGTTATGAAATGAGATTGATTTAAGCTGTAAAATTTTGAGATTTTAGAGCTTAGTTTAAGGAAAGTGAGTGTAATCATTTATTCATTAATTAAAACGAATAAACGAAAACGTTGACTTATCAAAACTTCTAGATTCTAATAACATAGTAAAGACATGCTTTAGCCTATAAGTGAACACTCATCCCGAGAATTCCCAGGTAGGCATCCGGGTCCCTCGTCTGATTGGGATTTATGCGCAATGCCAGTCCTAGACAGAAAACTCAGAATACAGGCGTTCACCCTTCCAGATTGCACATGTTCGTTATTAAAATCTAGAACTTCGACGGGATCTTCAAAGCAGTTCAGGTTAAGACTTGAGAATCTCGTCCTATTAGTCTAAGGGTAGATCCAGCGATGGAGAGCAATCTTCTTGTAGGGACTAAAGTAGGGATAAGAAGTAGGAGGGAGATAGAGATTAGAAACAAGTAGGGTTTCAAGTAAAAGAAGCAAGTACTGATTATAATCCTATGGTTATAGACTAGATTATTTTTCTAATAACCTAATTCCCTATAACCATGGCTCTGATAACAATCTGTAACACCCCAACCGATGGCGGAAACATCGAGGCGTCACGAATGAATGATTGTTTAGTAGCTCATGGTAATACATATGTTTATATAATCCCTTTATTTCATTACAAAATTGAATTACATTAAAGTCTACATCAAATAATGAAACAAAGCTTAAAACTTCAAATATCTCCTCATGCTAGCTCTAGACTTCAAGCATCAGTATTTCCTGTTGAGTTTGGAAAAATGGGGGGGTCAACTAGAAGTTGGTGAGAATACATAAGCCATGTCACGCAATTAAGTTTAAGAATAAAAGTTTAGCAATTCATATGTCTATCGTAAGTTTAAGTCTACATGAATAAACGTGAAATGTTGAATCGACATAATCAAACCTCCGACTAGTTTAGGTCCATCCCGTCATCCACGGTTCACCTTAATATTATGTTGGAACGATAACAATCACCCGCGCTCCCCATAAAAGATGGTCAACGAATCTAGGTGGGATTGTCAATCTAATAGATCTATTATTGAGTATCGCCGGCTTGGCCATAGCTAATGATTATGTAATGTCGAAACTCGTTGAAACTGTTGTTGTTGTTGTCTAAATCATGAGGCATTAAAGTTTACAACTAGACATGTATGTAGAATTGCTTAAGTATAATGTTGCAAGTATAAAGAATTGCAATAACATGGTTACGTAAACTCACATTGACTAAGGTGAATTATCCTCTAAGTGTTGTGAATGTATGCGAGGCAAATCCCAAAGACTCAACAACGTAGCTAGTCCAAATTGAAGAAAACGAAAAAGAAAGAATATCAAGCTTCCAATTCGCCAATTACAAGAGCTTATAATCAAAGCTTCAATTGTAGAAGTAATAGACTATAGAAGAAAGGTATGAGGGAAAGTTTAATCGGATTGAAACTATCGATTTAGAGGTGCAAAGTATAATGGGTCATAGGTGGGTTTTTATACTAGTTTTGGAGTCAATTAGCCATTAAAATTGGTCAACACCATAAAGTAAGGTTTTATGATGAATTGACTATTTGACTAAGACTTTGACTGTTTGACTAAGACTTTGACTGATTGACTAAGACTTTGACTAATCAATTTAAGGAATGTGTTAAGTTTATTTTCTTCTGAAATACTACACAAGATGATAGTTGGCTCAGTTGGTTGTCACTGTGTGTTGGTTGGCTGTGGACGCGGGTTCAAGTCCCGGTCCACACAAATCTTTTTTTGGCAATTATTTCCCTAAAACTATATTATTCTAAATTCATAATATGATTATATAAGCCCGAAAGTGACTCAAAATATTTTTAAAACGTACAAAAGTGTCGAGATACAAATAATTATTAGTTTAAGGTATTTAAAACATATATTGTTTAAAACAATACATTCTTTTTATCAAAAAAAATTAGGGGAAATTTGCGATGTTACACATGCATCTATAATGTGTTTGATCAACCAGTTCATCCTTGTCATCAATAGTGAGTAGCTTGACTGTACTCATGGGTGTACTACATGGCTTACAGTCATTCATCTCAAATCTAGTTAGCAAATTCTTTACATATTTATTTTGATGGATGAATGTGCCATTTTGCAGTTGTTTCACTTGGAGACCAAGGAAACACTGAAGTTCACCCATGGCACTCATTTCAAACTCTGTTGTCATGAGTATTCTGAACTCTTCACACATTTTGTTACATGTGGATCCAAAAATGATGTCATCCACATATATTTGAACAATCATTAAGTCTTTCCCTTTCCATTTCAAAAATAAGGTTTTATCAATTTTACCTCTTGTGAAGCCAATGGATAAGAGAAAAGTGGAAAGAGTTTCATACCAGGCCCTTGGTGCTTGTTTGAGTCCATACAAAGCTTTATTGAGCTTGTAGACATGATCAGGATGGAATGTGTCTTCAAAACCAGGTGGTTGACATACATAGACTTCCTCCTGAATTTTGCCATAAAGGAAGGCACATTTGATATCCATCTGATACACCTTGATGTTGTGGTTGACAGCAAAGGCTAGAAAGAGTTTGATGGCTTCTAACCTTGCTACAGGAGCAAAGGTTTCATCATAGTCTATTCCTTCTTCTTGTCTGAAGCCTTGAACCACAAGCCTGGCTTTATTCTTGACAACAATACCCCTTTCATCAGTTTTGTTTTTGAAGACCCACTTTGTACCTATTGGACAAACATCCTTAGGCAGTGGTACAAGTTCCCATACTTGTTGTCTTTTGAACTGAAGGAGCTCTTCTTGCATAGCTTCTACCCAACTGTTGTCTTTCAGTGCCTCTTGGTACTTGACAGGTTGTGTGAGAGATAGGAACCCTGCAAAAAGACAGATATTGGAGGATTGGCTTCTTGTGAGCACACCCTCTCTAATGTTGCCAATGATCTGGTCTGGTGGATGAGCTCTTAGGTAGATAAGATCTCCCTGATATGGTATGATGGCATTTTGAGGTGAAGGACAGAGGTTTGGTGACTCTGTTGATGTAACATCTGTTTGCACTTCTGTAGTGCCATCAGATGTTTGGAATGGAAGTGGGGGAATGGGTCCAAGTGGTGTAAAACTGGACTGACTTTTGTCAACAGATGATTGACTTTTGTCAACAGATGATTGTTCAGTGGTTGTGAGAGGTGAAGCAGTGGTTTGAGGGTAAGACTGGCCAACAGTGGTTGACTCAGCTGTGACAGAGTTTTGACAATTGTTTTGAACAGCTGCTTCCTCTGATGCAGAATAGATTTTATAGTGACTGGGGATCACAACATCTATTCTGTAGTCTTGTTGTGGAGACTGTGGAATACCTGCATTGTTAGCTTTAACAGTGATATCTTCAAATTTGAATTTATCTAAATCAAATAGTTCAGCAGGATTTGCTGGGATTTTTAGGGATGAAAGTTCATTGAACTTTACATTCAGAGTTTCTTCTATTGTCTTGGTCTTTGTGTTAAACACTTAATAAGCCTTGGCAGTAGAAGAATATCCCAGAAAATAGCCACAATCTACTTTGGCTGCAAACTTTGAAATGGAATCTTTGAGATTTAAAATGAAACATGGGCAACCAAAGATTTTGAAAAATGAAATTAATGGTTTGATTTTGAACAAAATTTCATAAGCAGTTTTTTGATGTCTAGGGTTGATCAAAACTCTGTTTTGAACATAGCAAGCAGTGTTTACAGCTTCTGCCCAGAAGGACAATGGCAAACCAGAATCTGCTAGCATGGTTCTTGCAGCTTCTATAAGAGTTCTGTTTTTCCTTTCAACCACCCCATTTTGCTCTGGTGTTCTTGGGATGCTGTACTGCCTCACAATCCCTTTTGACACACAGAAATCATCCAACTCCTTATTTTTAAACTCTGTTCCATTGTCACTCCTGAAGACTTTTACTGGCAAGTCATATTGTTTTTCAACTTTGGTGACAAAGTCCTTCAATATACCTGCAGTCTCATCCTTAGAATGTAAAAAGTAAGTACATGTAAACCTAGAAAAATCATCAACTATGACAAGACAAAATCTTTTTCTTCTTAGACTCATGATTTTAACAGGGCCAAACAAGTCCATGTGCAACAATTGTAGACATTGACTGGTTTTGGACTCATCAATGGATTTGTAAGAGCTTTTATGTTGTTTCCCTTTTAAACATGAAACACAATGCTCATCACATTTGAATTCTTTTGATGGTAAGCCTCTGACAAGACTTTGTTTAGAGAGTGTGTTGATAGTGTTAAGGTTGGTATGACCCAGTCTCCTATGCCACAATTCTGTCTCCTTTGTGGAGGCAGCAGAAAACAAACAGACATTTGCCATAGGATTGTCCTTTAACATATCAACAACATACACATTGCCACTTCTATGACCAACAAGTTGTGCTTTGCTCTCAGCAATGATGGTATCAATCTTTTTCACCACTTCTGGCCCAATAATCTTGCAAGTTTTCTTTGTGAAGAATGAGCCATAACCTTTGTCACTCATTTGTGAAACACTCAGAAGATTAAACTTGAGATTATCAATAAGATTGACATTTTCAAACTTGAGTTTCCCAGCTTGTACAGTCCCTGACCCCAACACCTTACCTTTTGAATCATTACCAAAGGATATATCACCCCCTCTATGAGCTAAGAAGTCCAGAAGAAGGGCTCTACATCCTGTCATATGCCTGGAGCCTCCACTATCTACATACCAAAGACTATCTAAACAAGCAGAAGCTCCCTGCACATCAGTAATGGATTAGTTTTGGTGAGTGTCCAAAGCCAAGTTGGCTTTGGATGGGCCCTCAGACTTTTCAGACTCAAGCTTTGGAAGATGATCAGTGGTTTGAACCAATTTTTGAATCAAGTTCAACAACTGCTGCTGACCATTTGCCAGTGCTTGAATGTCAACACTTGGGGCAACAGTTGTTTGATCACTTCCAGACAGATGATAATACCCATAGGGATTTCTGTTCACTCTTGGTTTAGAGGGTCTTTTTGGCTCCTCATAAACATGTGACAGACTATGACATGGTGGTTGTCCATATCCTCTTGGGTACTTGCTTGTGGGTGGAGCATCTGTTACTTGGACATCCCTAGGAGCAGATGTTTCAAGACTTTTAGTAACAGATGTTTGAACAGGAGTGAAGGTCTGTTTGGGCTTTCCTTTTGAAGTACTTACCCCAGGATTTGCAAGAGTTTTAGCTTTGTACTCTTGTATTTTCACATCAAAATTTTTAAGATACAAGCACTCTTTGGTTTTGTGATTCTTTTTCCCACATATTGAACATGTGGCTTTGGAATCACATACACTTGTTCCTTTGTTAATGTCATATGCTTTTAGAAGAAAACAGTTTTTAGTGACATGATTCTTCTTTTCACAGAAATCACAGAACAAGTGGACAGTCTTTTCTTTCTTCTTCCCCTTTTCAGCCTTCTTTTCAGCAGATGTTTGAGCATCTGCTGGAAGGTTTTTCAAGGGAATGATTTTTGCCTAAGGAGCTGTCTTTCCTTCGGGTGTTTTAAAATCAACAGGTTTAAAATTCTCAAGAGTACCACACTCATCAGACCAAGTAGGTTTAAATTCATACTTTTCAAGTTCAGTGAATGATGAGGAACCTTCTGGTTTTTCAAGAACAATTTTCTTACCATTTGGTTCAGTGATTTTAATCTCTTGACCCTGCAAGTTTGTTGGTACTATCTCAACAGACTTTTGATCCCTTTTGTCAGTGTTTTCAAAAGCTGGAGCAGTGGTTTCAAAACCAAAACCAAACTTCACATGACATTTGGTTTGTTTGTTGAGTAGCATCTCAAATCCTCTACATGATTCCACCCATTTCTGACATTCAACTTGGGTGGACTCAAGCTCACTTTTACAACTCTGATATTTTGTTATCATAGTTTGGAGCTGGTCTTTGGTTATGGTTGCTTCATGTTTTAAGCTGCTTATTTCAGATTCTTTTTCAGTTAAACTTGTTTTTAATTCTTTTGAAAGTTTCTCAAATTTAACTTCATCATCTAAAATTTTCTTTCTAAGGTTTTCATTCACCTCTTTGATGTTAGCAAATGCTATCACACATCTGTCAGAACATAAATCCTTAAGAATTTGAGGAGATACCTTAGCAGCAGCCATCAATGCACAATCACACTTGCACTCACAAACATCAGATGCACCCCAGGGATCTGAGAGGTTCACAACCTCTTTTTTAGGTTTTTCTCCTGTAACAACTTCATCAACAACATCATCAGTCACAACATTAGATTCAGTCACCACCTCCTCAGATTCAACCTCTTCTACCATATCCATGAAACAGAAGTTTTCTGGTTCATTTTCAGCTTTGGCAACTAATGCAAAATTTTCATCTGTTAACTCATCTGGTAGACTGCTCCAATCAACAAAGCCTTGTGTAAAGAAGCTCTGTTGACTGGTCTCTGCAGGAGCAGAGGATGGAGCAACAGTCGTTTGCACAGGTGCTTGAGCAACAGGTGTTTGCACATAGTGGATCTGAGGAACAGTGGTTTGGACATACTGGACAGGAACAGTGTTTGAGGACTATGCAAAATGAGCAGTGTTTTGCACATTTGGTCCAGGGGTATTATAGGAATTTTGATAAGTGTTGGTCTGAGGTCTTTGATTTGGATAGGTGATTATAGGTGTACCATGTTGACTCCTACATTCCCTAGCAAAATGACCAAGTCTATGACATTTATAACACTTTATCTTTGATTTATCCAACCCAACCTTTGATCTGCCAGTTAACCCTGGAAACCTTTTCCCAGTTTTCTTGTAAAAATTGTTAGTTCTTACACTGAGAAGGGCCAATTGGTGCATAATGTCCATTTCCTCCAAATCATCAGGGTCAAAGTATTTCAGGTCATCATACTCAAAGGATATGTTATCAGATGCCTGGATATCACCACCACTTGCTGTGAAAGCATAGTTTGGTGAATAAGAATCAGAGTTAAAACCTGAAGTTATGTCAATGAAATGATCATAACTCTGATCCTTAGTATTTCCAGGCACCTCATCATGACCCAAAAGTGTTGTATTCCCAAATACATAATCATCAGACACTTTTCCAGAGTCCTGGAGCTTCTTTTTCTGGTTAAGCTCTCTCTCATAGGTCAAGAGCTTACCATGAAGCTGGGTCAGTGATAGGTCCTTAAATCCAATTGAGTTTCTCATAACAATAGCAATAGTGTCCCATTTGTCTGGTAATGATCTTAAAAACCTATGGTTCAAAATTGAATGGGGGTAAGTAAGACCAACCAGTTTTAGTTCACTAATGAGACAATTAAACCTCTCAAATTGTTGAGTTAATGACTCTCCCTTAACATGACTGAATGTTTCATATTGTTGGTTAAGTATTTCACGATTGTTTTCAATAACCTCTTCAGTCCCACCAAATTGTTCTTTCAGTGCATCCCACAACTCCTTTGCACTGTTACAGTGTAACAGCCCAGCATATATATCATTAGGTAGAGCCATGGCCACAATACTGAAGGCCTTAGCATCTAACTCAATTTTCTGAAAATCCTGGTCGGAGTAGTTTTCAAGTTTCTTTGGCTCCTGAACCTTGGGATCTTCAGTACTCGGCACCATCGGAATATGTGGTCCGAAGATAACCGACTTCCAACACCCAGTGTTCTGTTGAGCTAGAACATGGCTCATCCGACGTTGCCAGATATTGTATTCAGATCTGACAAGCATCGGTGGCTTGTTGTTCGTGCCAGTGTTGTGTGGATCGTGATTGATTGAAGCCATTCTCTGATTTTTTTTTTTAAAAAACAAAGTCTGTTTAAAAACGGTTGAATCGAAATTAAACTATTACTCTGTTTTCAATCCAACAGACAAACGATATCAATAATTGTGAGCTGATCTGTTTATATTAAATTGATTGGTTAAATCGAATTTAATTGACCAAGCTCTGATACCAATTGTTAGGATCTAAGTTTGATTGTTTTGATATATTTAGAATAAGATGAGAAATGAATGATGTAAATATATATGGAAAGTGCAGCGGAAAGATAAACTATAATCAAAACAACAGGAATAAATGTTTTCAATGATCAAATGCTTTCATTTAATTGAAAGATTACAATCATTACAAATACTCCCCCTCAGCCTGATCACACAGTGATTGTTTGTCTGAGAGAATGTTTGTGTGTGATGTAATAGAACAGTACAAGCACTGTTTTATTTATAGACAAACCTAAACCACTGGTGACCTGTGCTGACGTCACCTAAGATAGTGACCTCTAACAGAATAACAACATTAAACATCTGCCCTATACAAACTACTGTTATATTACAAAGCACTGTTAAAGCAAACTACTGCTAAGGGAAAACTCTGATGGCCTTGCAACATCTGTTGGAGTCTAAGTGTTGTTGACTCCAACAGACCTTTAGTCTTCAGTACTTGATCACCAGTTGTTTCTTCATCAGACCTTTGGTCAGCAGTTGTTCTCTATCAGTTGTTCTCTAGCAGTCCTTTGTATCAGCAGTTATAACAGCAGTTGTTTGGATGGAATAGTTGTTAGGGTCAGCAGACTTTTGGGAAGAATATGTTGTAAAGACTGTTTATTTGTGGAATCAACTGTTAGTATATTTTGGCTTTTCAATCATCTGTTCTTCTCCAGGTCAGCAGACCCAACATCTTATAGCCTTCATATCCTGTAAGATTTCCCAGAAATTAGATGTGCATATAAATTCACTATTGTGTACAGAATTGTCAATTTACCCCACATAATTATTCTAGTACTATCCTGTAGTGGATTCGTTTTAATTTCTAATATACTATTATGGTTCTCACCAACTTTATAATGGTTTGGCATTTAGGTACCCAAAAATTTAATCGTCGGATATTTTCTTTAATACTTATGATATCATAATTATTTTTCTAAGCAAAATTTCTTTTTAGAAAATATTCTGGTAGATCCTGGATTAATAAAGACTTCAAAACTGTCATTAAGCGCCGCTTTGATACCACCTGTAAAGACCCTGCAGTCGGTGCCGGGTCGTTGGGTCGGGTTATCGGAGCTACGTAGCGGAATTCAAATAATAACAGTCTTTAGTCTTCCAGGATCCACGTCATCATATCTGTTGGGTTACCTGAACACATGCCAAAAATAGTTTCTGTCAACATAAAGTTGGTGAGGTCGTGTATTTTATAAAGTGAATGGCCAGTTCGTTTATTGATAATTCTTTTATATAAACATTCTTTTAAATATCCTTTCATAAACATTCTTTATAAATATTCTTTTATAAACATGCTTTACAGTTATAATTCTGAAGGGGAAAATATATTTCTATTATACCACTCTATCATATTTTAATTCTATTATAAATCCATTCTATCATATCGATTATATTTCGTGTCATTCCTATCGATGGTACCACTCTGATTGTGGTAAAATACATGTTCCTGTCCTCTACTTGGACAAGAATGGTTTTGGTCCTCTACTTGGACATTCCTACCCTCTACTTGGGTAAGACTGGTTCTTGCCCTCTAGTCGGTACAAGAAAGGAAATGGCGGATACCGTCCAGTACTGTCCTTGTCGTTTCTATGTCCCCTTTTCTATTAATAACCTTTTATTATGTAAAGCATTTCTAGGTTTAATAATGACATGTATTCCCCCGAAAACACTTAATAAAACAGTAAAAGTGGGGAGTTCACGATACTCACCAGTTTGCTTATAATCTTCTATAGTTTCTCCTATTACAATTATATGTCATATATATATGGATACGTTTTACGCGTGGGACTTGTTAGATTGTAATATTTAGGATATATATCATATATACAATTTATACATATAGAACTCGGTATATATTAGATAGTCCTAAACTCGGGGTTTATTATTGACACGACACGGACATCCTAAATCTAGCTGGCCATTACAGCTTGGCATGCAAAAGAAATAAAGCTGGCCATTACAGCTTGGCACACGAACCTAAAGAACTCTAGACACGAACTTACCCGGATGATGGCTCGGCGGAGCATATTATTATTAACCCGAGTCTAGTATATCGTTTTATATATCGAATCGTATATATATAAACATATATATTTTATATATAATTATTATTCTCTTATTATTATTATCAAGTCCGTACGTTCCCGTATTATATATATATTCGTATAATTCTAATACTATTCCTCGTCTAGCTATTGGACCGGGTTCTACTCCGGGTGTTGACCGAGTCACTGAGTCGACTCGGTAACGACTCTATTTCTCGATACGGTTACGGTACCTCGCACAATCATAAAAACAGTATTATACTCAGGTATCAAATAGTAATACCAAAATATGTATATAATAACTGTTAAGATTATACCTTTCGGGTTCTTATTCCGAATCCTATCATAACCGGACACATGCCGGAGCGTGACCGGAAGTGGTATAGAACCGGGTATCGGACCCGTTCTCCGTATTTGGTACCTATAACAACAATCACGAAGATAATTATTAATAACCAATCTATAAGCGGTTGATAAGAAGAACCCAATCAATGATACCCGATGGTTTAATCAGGAGGTTAATATGGTCTGGGTTATGACCGGACACTCGCCGGAACTCCTCGGAGACTGCTGACAGTCACCCGAACTCGGTGACTGTCCGAGTCGGAGCTCGAACAGGAACACGAACAACTGAACCAGCGGTTTATAATCGGAACAGGGCTCAGGTTCGTTTGATAGCTTAACAGCTCCGATGGCTTGTGAGTTTGGTTGTCCGACGACAGTCACCCAAACCCGGTGACTGTCTCAGCTTCAATAACAGAAACAAGAAATAGTGATGATGATGGTTAATGATGTTGGTAGCTGCTCGTTATCCGAAACAGAAGAGGAGGAAGTT
The DNA here is from genome assembly GCA_030844895.1 of Ambrosia x helenae. Taxonomy (NCBI): domain Eukaryota; kingdom Viridiplantae; phylum Streptophyta; class Magnoliopsida; order Asterales; family Asteraceae; genus Ambrosia; species Ambrosia x helenae. Next base: position 88,649,166 of record CM061226.1, on the reverse strand, counting down.
TGGGATCGTCGGAACAGAAAGGGTTACCGGGTTGGGGTTATCGAGTATAAGGAGAGGAGGTTGATGATGCTTATCGGAAAAGGAAGGCGGCGGCCGGAGATAGTCGCCGGAGACAACAGCTGAGGAAGGGTGGTGCCGGAGATGGAGGCGGCGGTAACCGGCCATGGTTCTCCGGTCAATTGACTGGTGTGGCATCTCTCTTACAAACACACATGTGTGTGAGTTACGCTTTTTGTGCAGACAAAGAGAAAGAGAGATGGAGGACTTTATATAGTCAAATTAAAATAGGGGGTGTTTGGAAACGGGGATAATAGCTGGGACTCGGGTGTTTGGGAGCGGGTATAATAACAAAATAAAGAACGTTTGGCAGCGATTTAATAGCAGATAAGGAGCGTTTAGTCGAGATAATAAAAATTCAATAATTATTATCTATATAATCGGTTGAACCGGTTGGTCGCGAGATTCGAACTTGAATACTTTATTAAGTAATCGGGTGGTTGGGTACGACCCGACCCGTTTAAGAGACCCGTAACACCTCGGGGTGTTACATGAATCGGGCGAATCGCCCAGCTTCCTCAACCAAATCCGCCTTCAACGCGTTATGTATATCATTGGAACGCAACATGGAACTGTTTTGAAATCTCTCCTCCTGTGTTGCTTGCGTCCCTTGAACATCTTCTTCTGCTACATAGTTTGGGCATATTGCCTTTCCTTCATCTTCAAGTATCATATTATGCATTATGATACAAGCATACATCACCATTCTAATCCTTTCTTTTTCCCACATACGACAAGGATTTCTAACAAAATGCCATCGTGATTGAAGAACGCCAAAACACCTCTCGACGTCCTTTCTTGCAGACTCATGAACTCATTTAAAATATTGCCTTTTTTCATCTTGTGTCTGACTAAACGTTTTGACGAGCATAGAATACTCCGGATATATACCATCCGCCAAGTAGTATCCATGCTCGTAGTAATTATTATTTGCATAAAACCCAGCTTTCTGTATTGTTCCGCCAATGTAAGACTCTAGCAATGGCGAAAACTGGAAAGTATTTATGTCGTTCATACACCCGGCGAGACCAAAAAAGGCCGACCAAACCCACAGGTCTTGTGAGGCAACTGCTTGTAAAACCAACGTTGGTCCCTTTTGGTTACCGCGTGTATTTTGACCTCGCCATGCGGTTGGACAAGCATACCATCGCCATTGACGACAATCTATACTACCAATCATACCGGGTAATCCATGTCTTTCTAAATGCGCTTCATATAGTTGTTGAAGGTCGCTCCATGTCGGGTTTCTCAAGTATCGTTTTCCGTATAATTGGCATATACCTAAAAAATCAAATATATATATAAAATGTAACTACTAATGTATCAAAAAAATATATGTATATTTGTAAATACCGTAGCAGAAATACTCCAAGGTATCGCGTGTGGTTTTCTCCGTCATCTTCAAATACTCGTCATTGATATCGTATGTGTTCCCGTATGCGAGTACACGTATTGCGGAAGTGACCTTTTGAATTGCGGTGAATCTTAAACACCCTCTAGCGTCGGGTTTTCGCTTAAAGTAGTCATAGGCGGACTCTAAATCTCCGGTGATGCGCAAAAATAAGTTTTTACGCATCCGAAATCTTCGTCTAAACAAATCAGGGCCGTAAACCGGATTGGCATTGAAATAGTCATTCATCAAACGCTCATTGGCGGCTACACGGTCTCGCTCTATATATTGCCTAGACAATATCGGCCGTGGGGCCGAAGTACTTACAAGTTGCACCGCGCTAGACGCCAGTTGAACCGCACTTGTAACGGCCTCATCCTCTTCCGCACCATCATCTTGAAAAAACCGATTATATAGATCGACAAACGAGTCATCGGAGGGAGGGGACGACATTTTGATGATTTATTTGTGTGTTGAATTTGTTTGAGGGTTGAAGGTTGTATGTGTGTAGTGTATGTGTGTGAATTGTATGTGTGTAGTGTATGTGTGTGATTATATATAGCTTAATTTTTTTTAAGTTGGTAACGGTCATATCACACAAACCAAGACATAACGCGCGTTATGTGTAAAACGCCTAGGCCCCAAAACGCCCTATAGCGCCCAGGAGGACGGTGTTCCCGGACGCTATAGGCTACATAGAGCCCCACAACTAAACCACTACACACAACCTAATAGAATATGGAATGCTGAGTCAGCAACAACTACACACAATCGACAAGCCACTGGTTTTCAAGTTTCAACATTTGTGGTCGCCATTCAAAACCTTTTTCTCTGTTCATCATCATCATCAATGGCGGCTGCTAGAGTAATGTTATCAACAACCGTAATTGGAGCATCATCTTCTGCTGCACTCTTTAAAGCCACTGCATCTCCATTCTTTAAGCCTCAATCTTTGAGCTTTTGCTTCAATAACACCCACAAATTACTTTCTAAAAAGAGGGCTTTTGCTTGTTCTGCTCTTTACAGACCTGATGTTCAGATCAAGGAAGAAGGGTTACCTGAAACCCTTGATTACAGAGTCTTTTTTCTTGATAATTCTGGCAAAAAGGTTTTTTTATTTTATTTTATTTATTTGTTGTTGTTGTTTTGGTGATTATTGACTGTTGTTGGGTTTTAGTTGTTTTGTGGGATTGGTTTTTTGTTTAGTATTTACATATTATAAAGTATGAAATGAAATGGATATAGGGTAATATGTAGAGCTGCAAACAAACTAAACGTTCGACGAACCGTTCGACGGGAAGTTCGTTTGTGTTGTTCGTTTAATAAATGAACGAACACAAACAAGAAATTCCGTTCGTTTAGCTAAACTAACAAACACGAACAAAGGTCGCGTTCGTTCATTTATGTTCGTGAAAATTCGATAACGTGTTTGTTGAATTTTGATATTTCATTAGGTTCTTTAACCTTAATATTTGATTTATGTTATTCGAAATTCCTAGTAATCTATTATTTAATAAATATTAGGCATGTATTACATATTACTGTTAGTTCACTTTTTATACGTCGCTTTTCATGAACATTTCATTTGTATTTGCTTACACTCACTTTTGTCTGGTGCCTAAAATTAACAAACACAAACACAAACGAACCCGAACCCATTCATTTCCTTAACAAACACAAACACAAAATCTTGTTCGATAAGCGTTCATGAATAGTTCGTGAACAAATTATTTTCTTAACAAACAAACACGAACAAGGCCTTGTTTTTATTCGTTCGGTTCGTTTGCAGCCCTATAATATGAATTAAGGTAGTATAAGTTTTAATAATATTTTGATTGAGATTGAAATCTGTTTCACCATTTGGAAATCATGATTAAAAAAGACTCCTTTTTTTTTAAGATGTTTGATTTTTGAAAAATGGGTATGATGGTTCTTGATTTAGGGTTTATATATAAGTCTGAAATGAACTGATTCTAGTAGTAACATACTAATTGAATTTTGAAGTAGAAGGGTAGTAATGTAGTATGAACTTTAAGGTCAAATGGGCTAATTTGTGACTTAAGAGTTTGAGTTTAAGTTCTTGAAAATTTCAAGATTTAGTATAAGATAAGTGTTGGTATTCTGATTGAAATCGAACGTGTTTTGCCATCTGGGAATATTGAGATGATTGCATTTTATATTGGACCGGTTTCATGGTTGAAGAAAAATGTTTTCTACAATTCTGAGATGTTTGTTTGTGGAAAAGCTATGTTAATGGTGTGTTAGAATGACAACATGAATTGGTTATTGCAGGTTTCACCTTGGCATGATATACCATTGCACACGGGTGATGGAGCGTTTAACTTTATCGTTGAAATTCCTAAAGAGACAAGCGCAAAAATGGAGGTTGCTACAGATGAAGTATACACTCCCATTAAGCAGGATACTAAAAAAGGAAAACTTAGATACTACCCGTACGCCATTCATCTTTCATATTCATTATTTCATAATGCGCCATTTCTTGGTTTTTGTTGCTTATGATCGATCTTCTTTGTGTTTATTTAGTTTTTGCTATTTTCATTCACGTGGCTAGAATGCTACAAGAACTTTTTTTTATTTCATTTTCTTAAATTGATAAAAACCAGGTTACATCTGGATAATGGGTAAACGAGCAACAAGAACTTGAAAGGAAAGGATTTAGCGTTGTCACTTTATGTTCAATGCTAATTCAAAGAAACATTGCTTACATGTCCATTGTCATATTATTACATGATGATTGATTATACTAAGTATAATTGCAATTATTTGTCGTTATTACAGGTTGATCTTATAAAGTTATTTGTCTGACTGATTGTCAAACACATGCTACTGAATTTTCTGCTCGTTGTATGTTACGACTTACAATCAAGTAAATGCGATAATTAATAGCATCTTAGTGCCATCTTGATTATATAAACGGTTTTAAATTGTCAAAGTGTGTAAAACTGCTTATTGAAACTTAGCCTTATTTTTTTTTTTTTTTTTTTTTTTTTTTTGCAACACTTAAAGGTGCATATATAGTAAATCCTGTAAATTTACCTTTTGTGTGCCTGGCTTCTTTTTCCCAGTTACAATATTAACTGGAATTACGGATTGCTTCCACAAACATGGGAAGATCCATCGTTTGCAAACCCCGAGGTTGATGGTGCATTTGGAGACAATGATCCAGGTAAATGTGTATCTCACAGATTTGGATGTGTATGTGTGTGTGTGTGTATATATGTATCTGATATTTCAGCTTTATTTATTTGGTATTTTACAGTTGATGTCGTTGAAATTGGTGAAAAGCGGGGGAATGTGGGTCAACTCATGAAGGTCAAACCCTTAGGTTGTCTAGCTATGATTGATGAGGGAGAACTTGACTGGAAAATTATTGCAATTTCATTGGATGATCCAAAGGCTTCCCTTGTCAATGATGTCGATGATGTTGAGAAGCATTTTCCGGTACGTTATTTTCCAACTTATCATGGACATAAAGTTAGGGGTGGTGAAACTGGTGGGTCGGGGCATGTTGAGTAACCGTCTAAACAGTCATGTCGGACTGGTTTGACCCAAGACACTACATTTCCAATTTATATTTTATTTACAAAAAATGTAATATTACAATAATAGTGTTTTTTTTTTTTTTTTTTTTTTATATATATATATAGTGATTTAGCAGGTCGTACATTATAAACATACTTCGGGTGATTTGAGTCATTAGAGATAACATGATTTGACCCGTTGTGAGGTAAATGTGCTAATTTATCAACTTGGCGTGTAGGGTACGCTAACTGCAATCAGAGACTGGTTCAGGGACTACAAGATCCCTGACGGCAAACCTGCCAACAACTTTGGTCTCGGCAACAAAGCAGCTAATAAGGTATAATTATTTCACAACTTGGGTCGCGTAAGTTTTAGAAGTTTTTCATATATCTAGTGTCATTTCAAAAAAATTTCGACTAATAATCCCAAAACAAATAACAGGATTATGCTCTAAAGGTGATCACCGAGACAAATGAATCGTGGGCTAAGCTTGTGAAAAGATCAACCCCATCTGGGGAACTTTCACTCGTGTAGATTCAAAATTTAAAGATCGCCTTTGTATTTTTCTAGCAAGAGGTACATTTCGTGCATTGTTTACATCATTTGTGTCACAAAGGCAAATTGAATAATATCTTTTTTAAAGTCTGGAGATTTATGAGAACTAATAACATGAATCGGTTCAATCAAATAAAAAACGACTTGATGAAGTTGCTATGTTCACGGTTCGGGTGAAGACGCAATTGTTTTGGCCTTCTTTTCCAAGTTTGAAGGTGTCGTGTTTGACTGCTCAGCGGCAGCTGCTGCTGGATTCTCGTCATCGTCAATATGTCTATCGTCATTATATCTATCATTATATCTATCGACGCTAGGAAGAAAGACACCTGCTCGAAAAAATAATAACCTTAATTTTTAAAAAACATAAATTTGCAGTTAGCAGGAAGTTGTATAAAATTGTCATTTCTAGATTCAGCTAAAAATATTAGTGGCACCATACCTACAAACCATATTCCAGCTGCCAAAAACAATGCTGAAGTCAAGATCAAACTAGATTTTCTCCAGTTTTTTAACTTGTCCTGTTACATGTAAAATTGTAAGATCATAAAAAAATAATAATAATAATAATAATAAAAAAAAAGAAACAGGAAAACAGTTTGATGAATTTAGCTATGGAACTGAACGAGAGACCTGCATAACACCAAGTGGAGATGAAGGAACATCACCAAAGACATGAATGCACACAGTAGCCATAGCCAATGGTTTCAACGGCGGCTTAACAGAATGAATAGACACAAAGTTTACCGGACCCTGCAGTTAAAAGTATGTAAAGCGGTAAATATTTGTCATGATAAGAGTCGAAATATGCAGATCGAAAGACGTTACCCACCTGAGTGGCGAAAACCAGTATCTCCCCAATTAAAAAGAATACTATAAAAAGGTTCATGTCCTTGAAACAAAAGGTAGCAAAGCAAAATACTGCTCCAAAAAATGTTGCTGTGGAAAGAAGCTGTGGAGTATAAACAGATTTTATCAAAATACAAAACATTAGCTTATTGTTAAGAGCTGAATGAGGCTCTGAACAATTAAGTTTGGCATTCAGACCGTTTGTTTCAAATAAAAAAAAAGGTTCTAAATGAAATGGTTAAGAGCTGAATCATTCAGACTTTGTGCATAGCTGAACCATTCAGCACTTAATTATTCTGAGCCTCTTAACCATTCAGACCTCTTAATGATTAAGCACTTAATCAACCAAACAACCCCTAAATGGTTTCTTATTGATACATTAACTAAAGAATATACATGAGTCATGAACTATTACTTAATGTCCAACACGTAAAACTTTCGAAAGAAAATTGTGTACTTTAAAAGCATTAGGAATTGTTGAACTCATCTGATCAAGAATAAAACCGCCTGCTAATGTCCCTACGATTCCACCCACGATTGTTATCCCTCCAAACAAAAGTCAGCATTTTCCTGCGAAAGATGTGTTCTTCTCAGATGGAAACTTTTTTTTTTTTTTTTAATTTTACTTAAAACTTATAGTTTCTTGAAGACTTTTCTCTTATAAGTTATAACACATACCATTTGATATATGCTATAGCCAGCCTTGGGTCCCCAATATGAATAAGCCCCTATAACAAAATTGTAGGATATATAACCTACAAACATCATCCAAAAGTGGACAGTTAGCAAATATGTCACATGATATTTCTTTGCAAAGTTATTATATGAAATGTAAGTACCTAAACAATTTACTACATATATTCTCTCATTCAGAAGAGTTTTTACATCTTCACAAAATCTATATAAATGACTAGACCTGCAACAAAATTATATAAGTGTTCTTAGAAATTTCGATATCATTTTACGGAACCCAACTTATATTATTGTTATTTGAGAACAAACCCTAAATATTTCTTTGGATCAGTGATCTTTTCATGTGATGTGGGAACTTTATCATGTGAATTACCTGAATAAATGCAAAGTATGAGCCAAAATAGAAGAGTTTTAGCAGCATAATGCCAAAATTTTCAATGCATACCTTTGAGTTGCAATGGTTCCATAAAAAAACCCAAAATAACAAATGGCAACATAAAAATTGCCTCACCAAAAAATGCATAACGCCAACCATAACTATCTCCAACCTGAAAACAGATAGAGATGAGTGTCATAAAATGTAGCCGCTAATGAGTAGCGGTGCACAACTAAACCGGGTTAGGAAACCAGAGCTGGTTTCAGCCCGAATCAAACCATAAGGTTGAAATCAGTTTGAGAATGTTGGAGTCTATCAAAGAACAAGAATTTGTATGTATTGATATATAGGCTGCCAAACGACGCCTTCGAAGGGTTCCCTTCGATTGGTATAACTGACACAACCAACTTAACCGATAATAACTGTAATTATGTTTGACCCATATTTGACCCACATAACAGCTAGAGTTTGCCCGTTTAGATACATACAAATATAGTAACATAAGTGTAGTTTAGACTTCCTATAGAGAACTCCTCTATTGAAATCGGTTAAACCCATAGTTATCAAAGGCGCTAGGCGGTTTTGTACTTTATGGTTTGGTTCGGGCTGAAAACCAGCTCTGGTTCGCACTCAAGGCGCATAGGCCTCGCCTGGGGCCTAGGCGCGAGCCGCAAAAAAAGCGAGGGCCTGAGATAAAAAAAGCGAACAAGAAAATAAAGTAAAAATATATTAAAATAATACTATTTTGCAACTAGTTAGTATCAAAAAGTTTTAAAATATTGATCTATTAGTGTATAGAAGTAGTTTTCCTTAGATAAAAGTTGAAATCTGGATGAAATCTAGCCATAATTTAACTGATTTGGTTGAAAACTCTCCGGAATTTGGGAATCTAGCCGAAATTTGCTCCTAAACCATTACCTGGATAATTAAAGCGCAGTTTCCTCGACTCAAGCGCAAGTGCATCGCCTCGCCTAAAAAATGGGCCTAGGCGCAAGAGGCGGTGGCTTTTAACAACTATGGTTAAACCCAAACCTAACTGGTTTGAGCCAAAACCTGATGTTGACTAGGTTTGATCGAACCCAAAATGGTTTGGGCCCAAAAACCAATTTGCGCATCTCTACTTATAAGAAATGTACAAAATAAATTCACTTACCATCCACCATAAACATAGCCAATGGCAACTCCAGTAGGTATACACATATAGAATATTCCCAGCCATGCTGATCTCTGTATGGAAAAATATATATATAAAAGTTTAGATATTAAGGGATAGAGTTGATTTGAGAACTACAAAAGACTTGAGCACACCCTTGGATCATGCAAAGACGCACGCCTTGAATCACTCAATCTTGACCCTACATTTTTTCATCTAAGGGCCTAGATTGATTCCTCGGTTCTCAAGTTTTTTATGGTTATAAAACGGACCTGCCCAGATACTAAGATATTAAAAAAAAAACTAGGGGAAAGATCCTGTACAAAGTGTTTTTTTTTTTTTTTTTTTGTAAGAACTGGGAGAATCAAAGGAGGGTTTTTTTATTTTATTTTTTTTTCGGAATTTTTTCCCCATATTGTTAAACATGTATTGTAGTATTGAAATCTAAAAAAAACAAAAAATAAATAAATTTTGGTGTAGAGTAATTACGTAATTACTGTTGTAGAGTAAATACATAATTACTCTGGTGTAAACTAATGTATTTACTTTAATGACGTAATTACACTAATTTTTTTTTTTGTATTATTCATCTAGAAAGTATGTTTAAGCACATGGAAAAAAAATTTCTAAAAAAAATAAATTTTTTTCTCCCCCTTTGATTCTCACAGTTCTCACCAAAAAACACTTTGTATTTGATCTTTACTCTAAATGTATCCATCCAATGCATATGCACCTGAGTTACAGGTGCGTTTTCGTCAATGAATGGAGCTGCAAGACTTATGAATGAAGCTTCACCAACACCAACTAACCTGAAAACAACAATAGCAAAAGTTTGCATCATTGTGATGAGGTGGCACGAAAATCTAATGAAATAATCAAAGAGAATTAGTTAGTCTGCTCACATTCGACAAACTATAATCGTCCAAAAACCTATCGAAATCCCACAACCAATTGCAGATATTGTCCAAACCGACAACCCAACCGCAATAAGCCTAAAGGGGTTGAAGCTGCTCAATAAACAACCACCAAAAACATACTTAGTCATCACAAGAAAATAACCTAGGATTTTATAAAAAAAAAAATGTGAATTTAATTTATACCATCCAATCATCCTTTTGATTACCAAATGAAAGAGAAAGTGATCATGAAAACTTACCTCTTGGCCATTGATGCAAATACTAGAGATGCTAAAAGAAGTCCAACAATAAAAGCAGAAGATAGAATACCATCCCTAAAGTTATTCAATCGGAACTCACCCCTGTAAAACAATCAAGTACTCAACACATTGTCTAAATCAAATCACTTACATTGATGTAAACGAGCCAAGCTCAGTCATTTTGTGAGTAGTTTTCTAGCTCTAACTCGGCTCATTTATCTTTTTTTATTTATAATTATAATTATAAAATTTTATATATATATATATATATAGGTTTATAGGGGAGGGTTATCTTGAGAACACTAAATATTGTGAGAACCGTGAGAACAAGTAAAAAAATCAATCAAAATCAATTTTTTTTAATACAAATCCCATTATAATCAAAATACAACATTAATAAATGAATTTTCTTTCCAAATAATTCATCTTTTCTTGCAAAAACACTTTAAAATTAACTTTTTACACATGTGTAAATGAAACATTTTACACATATATAAACGGCAAATTTACACATGTGTAAAAACAAATTATTTCCGTATACGTTTGAATTTTTACGCGTAAATTGTGTTTTTGAGATTGTATTTTAGTAATAAAGACAAGTGTGAAAAGAAATTTTGAATTTGAATGGTTTTAGATGTCGTTCTCACGGTTCACACGAAATATAGGTGTTCTCAAATTAACTTTCCCCTAGGTTTATATATATATATATATATATATATATATATATATATATATATATATATATATATATATATATATATATATATATAGGGAAGGGTTATCTTGAGAACAAGAAAATTTGTGAGAACACTAAGAACCATTTTCATCCATAGATCATTCTCAATGAAGGGCTAAGATTAGAGTGGGTTTAAATGAGAAGGGATCATAAACATAAGACTAAAAAAGGGCACCAATGTAAAATTACATTTCAGAACCCTCACATCTTATACATCGTGAAACCCACAGTACATTCTTCCTCATGAACCCACAACCCCAAGTTTATCATTAGAGACATGTCACACCCTCAAATTCCACGTGCGGGGTTTTACCGCGAGGCGCGTGACACACCAGGATCCAAGTCAACGGTCACAATAAACGACAACTATATGATTCGAAAACAACGTAAACTACCCATTAAATTTTCAAAATCTATCCACCACAGCGGAAGCATAAAACGTTATTACGATTCAAAAGTAAAACTAAGAAAACGTTTGATAATACTGAATAACATACAAGTGAATCCTAGACGCCGTGAGACTCCGTGCGCCTATCGACTGCTGCTACCTCAACGACCTGAGACAAACATGCTAAAAACGTCAGCAAATAATGCCGGTGAGTTCACAGGTTTTATGTTAAACGTTTAAGTAATGAAAGCCATCATGTTATCACTATGTTAGAAATGATAGCGTTAGCTAGACGCATGAATAATACTACTACGACCGGAAACCATTACAGACAACGATATATGATTTTTGCCCGAAACGATTATGCACTACCCCCGGTAGCGTTATGACCGAGACAATATGCACCCGCCCGGCTCCCAGCCGACGGGTGGGGTCTGTTAGTCCCAATAGATCTATCCACATTTCCCCCGTTGTGCCCCGCACATTCATGGTTTCCCCGGGACTTTACGTATCGTATAGTATGTAAATGAATTAACACTAGTATAACATGATAATTTATTAAATAAGTATAAGCATGTGTCTCCCCCGAAATGTAAAACGTAAAGTGGGGTCGTGAAACTCACCTTAATTTCCATGCTAAGCTAGCAAACAAAGTCTGAAACCTCGACCGACTTCCTCGTGCCCTAATTACCAACAAAGGACACCTTAACAGTCTATCACACATAAGCCTAGCTTATTGACTGCTCAAAAGATAGTCTATCCGACTGTCTAGACTCGTGTATACCAACACGAGTCTCAATACGTTTCAACTCGACGAACCGATCGTGACTTATCTTAATTCTCGTTTTACATAGCACCCAAATTGCACACTTGTTACTATTTGTTTATAAACCATGTTGGACTAGTACCCCGAAACGTATAATTATCCTGAATCGTAGCTCGTCTCGTAAATCATATAAGTATATTTATTTTGTGTAATTATATTTTAGAAGATACTCTTTAAGAAAAAGTATAAGTTTAGTTATTAAAATCAATTAATAACATTTGTTACCTTTTCCCAAATATTGCCTGAAAATCATCTTTATTGCCACGAATAGTTAGACTTTGAAAATACTTCGGCTTTGTATACAATGCACTTGTTCAAAAGACTTACGGGAATTTATTTATAGAAATAATAGCAGTTCGCTACGCTTTGGTTTTATAAAAATTTGGGCAGAGTTTCCTCTGTTTTTGTACAAACCAGACAACACCCGTTGTCTACAATTTTCCCCAAAGTCAAAACACAATTCATCAAGTCCTTTTATCCACACCCGTTGTCACCTGTGTAAGTAAGTTGTTTATGCCTTTGCACAATGATATAATGATATTAGAACAAATAAGTATGATTAAATAGGTGTACTTATGTCACACCACGCCAATGGCGGAAACACGTGGCGCGACGCTCGAAAGCATATCAAAGTCAAGATTAACACAAACTATATTTAATTAGAAAAGATCATTATATTAAGATGTCGGGAAGGAGTACCTGGTTTCAAACATTACTTAAAACCACAAACATTAAGTTTTAAAGTGGGGTATTTCCGTTTATGTCCCAACCCGATGGTAACAATAGGTGAAACCCCCAACCAGTGTCCGACATCCCAAATTCCACCGTACTAGCCGCATACCTGTTCAGCACTTAGTTACCTGAAAGATATGTTTAAAAGACGTCAATATATAAAATATTGGTGAGTTCACAGGTTTTAGTTTCGTAAATACGACATTTTTACATCCTGTGCAAATCCAGCACGTTTTTACATCCTGTGCAAATCCAGCACATTTTTACATCCTGTGCAATCCAGCACATTTTTACATCCTGCGCAATCCAGCACATTTTGTGGCCTTTGTACGGAGTAGCTAGCTCCTACAAACTATGATGATAAGCAATCCCCTGAGTCCCATAACCAAACCAAGACTAATAAATATGCCCCGCTCCAAGTCGTTTCTCGGAACCCAACGACTTAAGTTCAGAATACGTGCACCTCTTGTCTTTACTGGGTTGACGCTATCAACCAGAGGTGGGCCTCGTCAGGCACCAATAGTACTATCCAAATATTCCTTTGGTTTCATTTACCTGAATTAATGGTTACCGTAGCGAGGACCCAACCCCGAGTGGCGACCAAAAACTCAAGTACTCATCATGCCACTTATCACTTTTTAACCTTTGAAAACATTTCAATATGTGATAACTTTTGACAAACATATCTTTCCCCCAGTTAAAACAGTAAAATGGGGCCGTGAAACTCACCTTAATTTCCATGCTTAGCTAGCAAATAAAATCCAAAGCCTTGACCGACTTCCTCGTGCCCTAATTACCAATAAAGGACACCTTAAAGTCTATCATATATAAACCTAGCTTATTTTTCCGGTTAAAAGATAGTTTATCCAACTATCTTGACTCGTGTGTACTAACCCGAGTCTTTAAGTGTTTTAACTCGACGAACCGATCGTGACTTACCATAATTCATGTGTTCACATACGGCATAGTACCCAAGTCGCGCACCTGTTACTCTGCGTGTGTAAACCATGTTGGACTAACACCACGAAACGTATAACTCATCCCGAGTAATAGCTTGTCTCGTAAATCGGATAAATGTAATCGTCTTGTATAGTTATTTTCGGGAAATATACCTTGCCGAAATATAATATAGTTATTAAAATCCTCTCAATAACGTTTGTTATTTCTTTTCCCGAATCCGAGTATCTTACAAATCTTAAGACTTTGCTTTTTATAAAGAGATTTTCCAAATAAAACCGAACGTTTATACATCTTTTAATCCGACAACAAACATATTTTAGTTACCAAGTAACCTTTTAAAAACTCGTCATACTTGACGCTTGGTAACAAAAGACTATATATTTGTTTGAAATATTTTTCGGAATAGACTATTATTGTTACAAATAATATTTGTCATAACGTCGTGATTTTGTATATGACTACACTTGTCAAACGTTTGGAAAGTTATTTATAAGAACGAACAATAATGTCACACTTGTCGCGCTTCGGATTTATAAAAATTTCGGCAGAGTTTCCTCTGTTTTTGGTATAAACCAGACAACACAAGTTGTCTACAAATTCCCAAAATCAACTCCTAACAAAGACGACATTATATTTATCCGCATTCTAATCCGCGAGACTTTATACGTTGTGACTATTATATAAATCATCCTGTTTATATAAATATATATATACGTATAGTCCATCAATTTAGTCCAACAACAACGCGAGTCACGACTAATACACAAATATTAGCTCATAATGCTTTTCGTTAATATTTTTATCGGTTCGTTAGCGAGTTAGTCGTTCATATTTATATATTTTAGAAATATATGTGTAAATAATAATATAACGAAATAGTTGCTAGTTAATTATACCGTAACGCTTGACTGAAGTTTACTGAGTTGACCGGGTTGACCAACCCGAATCTGACCGGATCTACCCGAGAGCACCATACTTGACCCACGACTAGAACTTGAAGGCGGCACGCAAACCGAGCCAGATCTGAATCTGACCCGGAAGCATAATCTTGAACCGAGCCCCGAGTCCCGAACCCAAAACTGACCGGACCCGAACCGCCGGACGCCACCACCGTGGCCGGACCACCGGTGCCGTGGCCGGACCGCCACTGCCGTGGCCGGACCACCACCGCCGTGGCCGGACCACCACCGCCATCCCACGCCACCAAAAGAAAACCTCGTTCTGACCACCCGCGCGCCACCGGAACCCAACCAAAACTCACTCCGGCCCCTCCCGAACTCGCAACTAACCGGAAATAGCTCGCCGGAATATGGCCGGAGAACGAAATTCCGTGAAAACTTGTGAGGAGTCTCCCAAAGACCCGATCTAAACGTTTGTACAAAGAAAACTCGAAAACGAGCTTACCGGAAAAGTCGCCGGAATGGTACCAACGTTCAAACCGCTTCGTTTTAGGGAAAACGGCCTTCACCATCGCGTTCGGGGCGTCGAAATTAGTGGGGGTGGAGGTGTCACGCGCCGGAAAAAGTCGCCGGAAGGTCGCCGGAAACTCGCCGGAACCGCCGGAAGGTCGCCGGAAAAACTTGCCGGAAGGTCGCCGGAAAAACTCGCCGGAAGGTCGCCGGAAAAAGTCGCCGGACGGCCGCCGGAAGCCGCCGGACGGCCGCCGGAACACCGCCGGACGGCTGCCGGAACGCCGCCGGAGGGCTGCCGCCGGCCGCCGGAATTTCTAGAGAGAGGGAGAGTTGAGAGGATTTGGTGTTAGAGAGAGAAAGTGGTGTGGGGGAAATGAGGAAGATTTGAGTGGTTTTGGGCTTATATAGGTGGGTTTTTGGATTGGGCTTCAAGCCCAATGTCGCGTACCAACTGCTCCGTTTTAGCCCGTTATCGCTTCTGGACTCGGTTTTTGTTCGTAGTCATAAATAACACCAGACCGAGCAATTCCATAATTATTTTCGTCACCCGACGCGTGAAGACGGCACACGCGTTAAAATCGCGTTAATCGGTTCGGTTGTGTTATCCTTCATTTAAATGATCCGATAACTCTCGAAATTCAACCGATAACCTTATTTATAATAAATAATTATTCCGGAAGTTCGGTAATGGTTAAAGCCACGCGTTTCGACGTTCGAATCCCACGTCAGTTCCTCTCCGCGTTCTCCAAAACGCTGCGTTTTTGGCCGTTTACCACGCCGATTTCACATCCGTTCGCATCGATAGTAAATACGTGTCGTATTTTCATAGAATAAGCTTATGTTATTCCAGTTTGACAAATTTTTGCTGATGTCAGTTCGTTACGTTAAACACGCGAAGTCTTTCTTTAAAGGCATCAAGACTTCAACGAACTTTCAAAAGGACATCGTAGGACTCATATTAGCTCAACTAACCATAATTAACCTTAAACCATGTTAATTATATCTAAAACATGATTAGAATCACGTTAATCGTTGTACGAAATTTGCCGGTTGTCACATTCTCCCCCCGTTAAGAGAATTCCGTCCCGGAATTCAGTTCAAGTCATCCGATACATTAGTATCCTTGAACAGGGCGGGATGTTTGCAATTCACACGATTACCCCTTTTCTTCGTGAACTCCAGTTCACGCTTAGCGTCCTAACGAACACAATGTCATGAGTCGGCTACGGCCGAGCTCTTGGGTATCGCAATCCGGCACAAATATCGGTTTTCCCGAAATAGTAGAGCTTTGCGTCAACCTGAATCCTGTCGGTTGAGGAATTGACAATGCTTCCTCAAGCCAGACCTGCGGGATTCGTCAAGAGTCCCACTAAGCTCTTGCGATAGTTCGAGCTTGTCCGTTGCAAAGCCAATTTTAACTGACATATCCGAGTCACTTGAGTACTAAGCGAAGTCACCCCGCTACAGTTTTCGTGCTTAACAACACTCTTTCAGCGTATAACACTCAGCAAAGTCCTATACCGATTTGAAGTTCCTAAGGCTAACTCCTTGTTAGTACAACTTCCCGATCGGTTTGGCCACTTAGTCAAGCAGATTTGAATCTACCAGATTCGTCGGTCATCTCTTGAACTCAGGCCAGTGTATGTGTATGCCTCTATCTGTCATTCAATGTACTAGAGACGTACACGTATACACTCCAGAGGACTTCGAGCAGTACACCCCGAATGCTAGGGTGATAATTCCTATCACATAGGAAATTCTGGTGATGAAGTACACGATATGATTTGCTACCGACACTAATCGTATCACACAGGACACTTCCGTCTAGGACAATAATTCACTCGTTCGAGAATGGTAATCCATACTTATCTCGAATTGAGTATCCCAGACTTGCGTTCAAGGTTTGGCACACCCTGGGGCAGGATAACTACTAAAATCCGATATCGTGAAGGTTGACACCTAGTGTCTAGCCACGACTCTCCAAGAGTATAGGTGGCTATCCGTATGCCTCATATTATAACTGCAAACGAGTAGGGGATGAGAAGGTTCCAAACAGCAATCGATCATTACCTGTGTCCCATCACAGCCACCGAACATCTCAGGCGACAGGACCATTAGGTTCGCTCGTTGAATTTCACTAATCGGGTGATCTTACCAGATCACAAAGCAGTCGACATTCTCGAGGACGCTCCAGGTTGTTTATATTAGCGGATGGTAATCCTGTGTCCTCACATGGACCGAAATCCACCATGCATCCACTTACAACCTTTTCGTATGAGCGATTATGGTTAGTGGTACTAGGACGCCTAGTATGGACTGATGGAGGTCGAAAGCTTTTGCGTCACTTCCACCCCTCAGTTCCCCAGGCAGTAGACAGTGTATATTCAACACACAGCCGTACAATTCCACAATACGCGAGGATTTAAGCCGACTTAAACACAAATGTCTAGAGGCTCGCATCGCCTCATCACATTGATAAGCACGGGAATGATGTATATGAATCATCATGATATGGTTGCAGCAACAAACAAAGGATAGGGTCTCGACAACATCTCAACACGTTGGCTTTCCTCGAGACGGTAAGCAGAGCATTGGTAACTGCCCAGAACAAGGGTACCCAGTGCTTGTCCTGCTATATGTGCCTCACAAGCACTGGTGTCCTATCGTTATCAGCAACCTAGTAAGTCAATTCTGAACAATACAGGGCACACGCCCTTAAATTGACTTTCAGATCCTATGCAGAGATCTGAGTGAAAGGAGTCCTAAAACTGGAATCCCTCACTCGCCGAAGGTTCCATCTTTCGGATCTTTCAAGTTAAGAGGTGAAATCGAGTCATAATGAATGCATCTGGCCTAGATCTCACGTTTGGGCTTGGCGGCTTCATGCGCCAAAATCGCTACTTAAAACAACAAACGACCGAGATCGCCCTACAAGAAGTAGTCTTGAGCCTTCCAATAAGGCATCCCATTCAACGACTCAGGTAGTCACACGCATGGGTGCAACATGTAAGCTTTCGAGCTCATCCTGGTCAGTCAGGTACTAAACGCACTGACCTGGCAGCTCATATTACTTTGGTGTCTCCAACAGTGCCTGTCAATAACAGGGGATTTTGCTCTAGCGCGAGCAATGCTACTGAAAAATAACTGGGGACACCCGTATCGACCCAAGGTCGAAAGGGTTCCACTATCCCAAGAATCTACGCACGACACCAAGACAAGATAGACCTACTATCAGAAGAATAGCAACATTTCCCGAACGGTTGAATCGATCATCCATCTCAACACGGTAGGGTAGTACCCTTATAGAGTAGACAATGCTACACGCCCTTCTAGGTTCAGGGTTTCATAAGACCTCCGAATCATGTACCGGGGACTCCACCAACGCACACGCTGTGGGTGGGTCCACACTGTTATTCCCGCAGTCATCGGCATGACACGTTGGCGGGTATGATGTCAAACGAATCCACTGGGATGAGCAGTAATAAATTGAGTCTTTCAACTCCTACTAGCCCAAAGGTATGGGTCATAATATCGCTCACAATTACTCGATACCTTCAAGTTCGAGATGTATTCGAAATCCCTTCATCGCAAAGACGAGGCTCACCCCGTCGTGTGTGGATCATGGGATTTCCTTCCGACATGATTCGAGAGTGGTTAGTCGACCAAAATGCGCGTAAAGGTCAAGGCTGGACATGGCGTCACTGATGCCTTAGATCTTGAAGAGGTAATGCTCACGAAACGCGCGAGCATATAAAGAGGTCGACACGTGATTCGGTCAATTACTCAACTTACGAGATTCGAGCTTTAGAGAGATACATGTGCTAATACTAGGATTAGAGTGTCTTATTATGACTTCCCGAAAGTCCCTTGGACACCCGAAATCCTACATAATCAACGGCGACACTGCACAACCATTCAGCAACATAACAACAGTCACGTGGGTTTGGGGTAATGTCTTTATTCCAAGGGAACCAAGAGTGAAACAAACGACAAGTTATCGCATCATCGAGTCATTCCAACAATTGTAGCAATACGTTCACGGTGCAATACGATAGTAGAAATAACATGACATGACAACAACACATCCACGAACACATCAACAAGGGAACACCGTACAGGAACAACACGACGACAAAGAAGCATGACAACAAGGCAATACCGCAACATGGACCGCATGACACAGAGAAATACGACAACAAGGCTACACCACTGCAGGAGCAGCACAACAACAGGAATGCACCGTCGACAGCGAAACGCAACCGCATGGATGTGCAGTCGGCAAAACTGTGCAACTACAAGAATGCACAATCGTTAGGGGTAACACCACAACACGAATTCACGACAGCAGGACGACACGCAACCTAGCGAGTCCACTATACATAACTACAAGAAGCTCCATTACGGTGAGCACGCATCCCGGTGCGCTTCAGCTCACTTATGGCGACGGAATCCTTATTCGTAACCCCAGCAGCAACCTATACTCCATAGGTTCATCGGTGGGAACAATTGGGTTATTAAGGGCATTCGTCATCATAAAAGAAATGGGAACGATGGGTTCCACATAATTTAGCAGACTTATCAAGCCGATATCGTTCTTAGGGAGAATGACTGTATGTTCGCTATAAGTCACTCGAATAATGGCGACTGCAGCTTTGACAGGCTCGACCATGCCTGAGAACCATCGCCGACGTTAGTCTTGGCAGGAGCCAGGGAATGCTAACTAGTGGTTCAACGAAAACCTCAAAGAAAATGGAGTTAACAGCAACGAACTCCATCGTGACACAAACATGGTCATAGCGGCTTGGCAAGGGTCTTAGAGATATCTATGTCCATGGCAATGATCTTGGCAGGAGCCTTCGCAACAACAGCAACATCAAACTTGACAACAGCCATAGAAACATCCTCAACACGCTCAGTATGAGCTACACTCTCAGCAGCGACGACATAATTCGCTTGGGCCATAGAACAACGATGGCAGCAACAACAGCAGGCTCAGCAGAAACCTTAGACCCGTCGTAGCTATTAGATGTGTGGTAAATAGTATCCATAGGACCTAGAAACCAACCAACATCTTTTCCAGTATCAAAACATTGGTCACAACAAGAATAGTAGAGGTAGAAGGATCATGATTTATCGAGACACCACGATAAAATAAAACGATACAGACTCTGGCAATTCAACCGAGTCATCCTTCTCA
This sequence comes from Ambrosia x helenae, assembly GCA_030844895.1. NCBI lineage: Eukaryota > Viridiplantae > Streptophyta > Magnoliopsida > Asterales > Asteraceae > Ambrosia > Ambrosia x helenae. Next base: position 88,629,146 of record CM061226.1, on the reverse strand, counting down.
TTAGGGTCCTCTTGCATGTTATTTTGGTCCTAGCACCGATAGTCATCAACCGAAATGCCTCTCCGACACTTAAGCAAGGCCAGCGAACTTTCTTCCTGATAGGCCACGCAGTGAGAGTTTCGAAATATGACAAGAGATTAGACAAGTCACATTGTCCATGACGAATGGATCTCGCAACCTTAGTTTATTAAACACCGTGACAAAGGGACGCAACGTCTCGATATCTATGGGGATTGATGGAAAACACTTCGCATCAATTGCCACCCCAAATAAACAACCAGTCTCGTCGTCCTGACGAGGGTAGCGGACGTTCAACATTGCAACATGAGCAATGGAATTGCCGTCCCATGGGTAAGTTTAGTTGACAGAATAACGTGACCACTTCCAGTAGTCCGTTATTTGATTTTCGAGGGGAATTTCGATGTCAGCCAGAGCGTTCCGTGACACTTGACAATTACGAGTCACACGCTTTACGATTTCGGCTCCCGAAATGTGGTTTCACTCCCCGAGTATTATGACGGATTCAGACGCAAAACGCACGTCGTGATCCTATATTCAATATATATGTATGTCTCCATATATATTAACTGACTTGGATAAAATTATCTCCGACTCGACTCACTTTACCATATAACTACTTTCCCATTAAGTAGTCATACTAGGATCTTGTCAGTCGAGATTTCATTTTTCCCGTAATCGACTCGACTCACCTTTCCATATATTTATTTTCCCATTAAATAAATATACTATGACCTTGTCGATTCGATGTTTCATTTCTCAACCATCAACTCGACTCACCTTACCGTATAATTATTTTCCCATTAAATAATTATACTAGGATCTTGTCGATTTGACATTTCGTTTTACCACCATCGACTCGACTCACTTTACCGTATAATTATTTTCCCATTAAATAATTATACTAGGGTCTTGTCGGCTCGACATTGTATTTTACGACCATCGACTCGACTCACTTTACCGTATAATTATTTTCCCATTAAATAATTATACTAGGGTCTTGTCGGTCGATATTTCGTTTTCGGCACCCGACCCGGCTCACCTTACCATATATTTATTTTCCCATTAAATAAATATACTAGGATCTTGCCGATCGATATTTCATTTTCAACACCCGACTCGGCTCACTTTACCATATATTTATTTTCCCATTAAATAAATATACTAGGATCTTGCCGATCGATAATTCATTTTCAACACCCGACTCGGCTCACTTTACCATATATTTATTTTCCCATTTAAATAAATATACTAGGATCTTGCCGATCGATATTTCGTCTTCAACACCCGACTCGGCTCACTTTACCATATATTTATTTTCCCATTTAAATAAATATACTATGATCTTGCCGATTCGACATTGTTGATTTAGACGCGGGCTATCATGCCTTCTAGATAAAGATGATCAAGCCTATTAACTCCGTAAGGACGATTTTGCCCTCCAATGGGGAAGGAACGCCTGACCCTCGAAGACAACTTGGGCATGTGCTAGATCAAGAATGACTTACTCCCAGTAATACTACAGCAGCACGCGGGCCACTAGTCTCAATACTGATCCACACAGGGTCCCGTGCTCAAAACGCGCTGGTTTCGCAAGGACGCACCCTTGGTCTTCACTGCTTTCCAAGCTTAGCATTCCACGCATCGTACCATGCATTCATCTCTTCGGTAGGCAGTGCATCCTCGTATGTCCGCTCCATCGAAGAACTTCGTGCGGAGGCATTAAACTCCTATACAAGGAAGTTTTCGTCTCCTGTCCTTATCCGATGCGAGGGTTTACGTCAGATTACTCATATGAAGTAGACGTCCGAGCTCTTCCGTGTTCGTACCTTAGAGGTAATGCTGAAGAAAGCTCATTCAGTTTGCGAGGATCAAAATCAAGGGATATCAACAAGACTTCCCTTTTAGCCCGTTGGCCAATCAAAAGCTAAGACTGACCCTACAGTACAAGAATAGACAAGGCAAGGAGTGATCACCAACCCCAGCCCTAGCGCCCACCAAGGTTACCGTGCACCACAAGTTATTATTACGTGTGCACCCGCAATGATAATCGGTGTTGCCAGGTAATTCTGGTGCCCGCTAGTTCCGAGCTTCCTGATCCAAAACAGAGATTTCACACAATAACAGACCCAGACTAGCTTCGCCTTCACAACGTCAGCAACACGACAACCTCCACTAGCACGATAAAGGTTAGCCCTTCCGATCATCCCGTCCGCAGGTAAGCGGGTGAGTTCGTCGTAGACCACCGCTTGTCCTTCCCGCTTATCGATGTCGGTAACCGATGCAAAAGTGCGGACTAAAGTGAAGTGTGAGACGATATCCTTACAGGCAAGCTATCTGTACTACTTATATGCATTAACTAGCACTAGTTAGAAAATCGGATCTCTACACAATTTAAACATTCCTATCCTTATTTTCTAACATTTTATATATTGACACACATGGCTAGTCGGTCGGAATTTCCCCTTGTACAATCCATGTACAATTTTCTTTCTTTTCTAAAAATGTTTCGTTGTGTTTTATTTTTGAAAACTCCGTTTTCGAGCCAAAACCGGGTATAGTCTAGATTTTTCAAAAATACTAGTTCGCTATAACCTTGGCTCTGATACCACTTCTGTCACACCACGCCAATGGCGGAAACACGTGGCGCGACGCTCGAAAGCATATCAAAGTCAAGATTAACACAAACTATATTTAATTAGAAAAGATCATTATATTAAGATGTCGGGAAGGAGTACCTGGCTTCAAACATTACTTAAAACCACAAACATTAAGTTTTAAAGTGGGGTATTTCCGTTTATGTCCCAACCCGATGGTAACAATAGGTGAAACCCCCAACCAGTGTCCGACATCCCAAATTCCACCGTACTAGCCGCATACCTGTTCAGCACTTAGTTACCTGAAAGATATGTTTAAAAGACGTCAATATATAAAATATTGGTGAGTTCACAGGTTTTAGTTTCGTAAATACGACATTTTTACATCCTGTGCAAATCCAGCACGTTTTTACATCCTGTGCAAATCCAGCACATTTTTACATCCTGTGCAATCCAGCACATTTTTACATCCTGCGCAATCCAGCACATTTTGTGGCCTTTGTACGGAGTAGCTAGCTCCTACAAACTATGATGATAAGCAATCCCCTGAGTCCCATAACCAAACCAAGACTAATAAATATGCCCCGCTCCAAGTCGTTTCTCGGAACCCAACGACTTAAGTTCAGAATACGTGCACCTCTTGTCTTTACCGGGTTGACGCTATCAACCAGAGGTGGGCCTCGTCAGGCACCAATAGTACTATCCAAATATTCCTTTGGTTTCATTTACCTGAATTAATGGTTACAGTAGCGAGGACCCAACCCCGAGTGGCGACCAAAAACTCTAGTACTCATCATGCCACTTATCACTTTTTAACCTTTGAAAACATTTCAATATGTGATAACTTTTGACAAACATATCTTTCCCCCAGTTAAAACAGTAAAATGGGGCCGTGAAACTCACCTTAATTTCCATGCTTAGCTAGCAAATAAAATCCAAAGCCTTGACCGACTTCCTCGTGCCCTAATTACCAATAAAGGACACCTTAAAGTCTATCATATATAAACCTAGCTTATTTTTCCGGTTAAAAGATAGTTTATCCAACTATCTTGACTCGTGTGTACTAACCCGAGTCTTTAAGTGTTTTAACTCGACGAACCGATCGTGACTTACCATAATTCATGTGTTCACATACGGCATAGTACCCAAGTCGCGCACCTGTTACTCTGCGTGTGTAAACCATGTTGGACTAACACCACGAAACGTATAACTCATCCCGAGTAATAGCTTGTCTCGTAAATCGGATAAATGTAATCGTCTTGTATAGTTATTTTCGGGAAATATACCTTGCCGAAATATAATATAGTTATTAAAATCCTCTCAATAACGTTTGTTATTTCTTTTCCCGAATCCGAGTATCTTACAAATCTTAAGACTTTGCTTTTTATAAAGAGATTTTCCAAATAAAACCGAACGTTTATACATCTTTTAATCCGACAACAAACATATTTTAGTTACCAAGTAACCTTTTAAAAACTCGTCATACTTGACGCTTGGTAACAAAAGACTATATATTTGTTTGAAATATTTTTCGGAATAGACTATTATTGTTACAAATAATATTTGTCATAACGTCGTGATTTTGTATATGACTACACTTGTCAAACGTTTGGAAAGTTATTTATAAGAACGAACAATAATGTCACACTTGTCGCGCTTCGGATTTATAAAAATTTCGGCAGAGTTTCCTCTGTTTTTGGTATAAACCAGACAACACAAGTTGTCTACAAATTCCCAAAATCAACTCCTAACAAAGACGACATTATATTTATCCGCATTCTAATCCGCGAGACTTTATACGTTGTGACTATTATATAAATCATCCTGTTTATATAAATATATATATACGTATAGTCCATCAATTTAGTCCAACAACAACGCGAGTCACGACTAATACACAAATATTAGCTCATAATGCTTTTCGTTAATATTTTTATCGGTTCGTTAGCGAGTTAGTCGTTCATATTTATATATTTTAGAAATATATGTGTAAATAATAATATAACGAAATAGTTGCTAGTTAATTATACCGTAACGCTTGACTGAAGTTTACTGAGTTGACCGGGTTGACCAACCCGAATCTGACCGGATCTACCCGAGAGCACCATACTTGACCCATGACTAGAACTTGAAGGCGGCACGCAAACCGAGCCAGATCTGAATCTGACCCGGAAGCATAATCTTGAACCGAGCCCCGAGTCCCGAACCCAAAACTGACCGGACCCGAACCGCCGGACGCCACCACCGTGGCCGGACCACCGGTGCCGTGGCCGGACCGCCACTGCCGTGGCCGGACCACCACCGCCGTGGCCGGACCACCACCGCCATCCCACGCCACCAAAAGAAAACCTCGTTCTGACCACCCGCGCGCCACCGGAACCCAACCAAAACTCACTCCGGCCCCTCCCGAACTCGCAACTAACCGGAAATAGCTCGCCGGAATATGGCCGGAGAACGAAATTCCGTGAAAACTTGTGAGGAGTCTCCCAAAGACCCGATCTAAACGTTTGTACAAAGAAAACTCGAAAACGAGCTTACCGGAAAAGTCGCCGGAATGGTACCAACGTTCAAACCGCTTCGTTTTAGGGAAAACGGCCTTCACCATCGCGTTCGGGGCGTCGAAATTAGTGGGGGTGGAGGTGTCACGCGCCGGAAAAAGTCGCCGGAAGGTCGCCGGAAACTCGCCGGAAACTCGCCGGAACCGCCGGAAGGTCGCCGGAAAAACTTGCCGGAAGGTCGCCGGAAAAACTCGCCGGAAGGTTGCCGGAAAAAGTCGCCGGACGGCCGCCAGAAGCCGCCGGACGGCTGCCAGAACGCCGCCGGACGGCTGCCGGAACGCCGCCGGAGGGCTGCCGCCAGCCGCCGGAATTTCTAGAGAGAGGGAGAGTTGAGAGGATTTGGTGAGAGAGAAAGTGGTGTGGGGGAAATGAGGAAGATTTGAGTGGTTTTGGGCTTATATAGGTGGGTTTTTGGATTGGGCTTCAAGCCCAATGTCGCGTACCAACTGCTCCGTTTTAGCCCGTTATCGCTTCTGGACTCGGTTTTTGTTCGTAGTCATAAATAACACCAGACCGAGCAATTCCATAATTATTTTCGTCACCCGACGCGTGAAGACGGCACACGCGTTAAAATCGCGTTAATCGGTTCGGTTGTGTTATCCTTCATTTAAATGATCCGATAACTCTCGAAATTCAACCGATAACCTTATTTATAATAAATAATTATTCCGGAAGTTCGGTAATGGTTAAAGCCACGCGTTTCGACGTTCGAATCCCACGTCAGTTCCTCTCCGCGTTCTCCAAAACGCTGCGTTTTTGGCCGTTTACCACGCCGATTTCACATCCGTTCGCATCGATAGTAAATACGTGTCGTATTTTCATAGAATAAGCTTATGTTATTCCAGTTTGACAAATTTTTGCTGATGTCAGTTCGTTACGTTAAACACGCGAAGTCTTTCTTTAAAGGCATCAAGACTTCAACGAACTTTCAAAAGGACATCGTAGGACTCATATTAGCTCAACTAACCATAATTAACCTTAAACCATGTTAATTATATCTAAAACATGATTAGAATCACGTTAATCGTTGTACGAAATTTGCCGGTTGTCACAACTTATGCAGTTTACACATGTGTAAATGAGCAGTTTTGCTCATGTATACATGTCTAAGTCAGTCAGATTATTTGTTTAGAATAGCATTAAAAACAAATGGATTAAAGGTATTGTTCTTTTGTCACTTTGACCAGGCACATTTTAAAAAAGTGGGTACGTTATGACGTTCGTTGGAAAAGGACAAGGAGAACTTTGAGAGGTCAACTGTGTTAATCATAGAATCCCAGAAAATGCTACGAAGATTGTATTTTTGAAAGCGAATACTCACGTAAGATATGTGATAAAGAAGTCATTGTATTTTTAGAGAGACCAAATTGAAAAAGAAAAAGAATAGATGATATTGTGTATTGTGACTTGTTTTTTATGTTATCATGACCGTATGTCAAGGATTATGACTTTTGTATTTATATTATCGTGGGTACTGTATTTTTATGACTTGTTGAGAAATTGAATGCCTTTGATATATGGGCAATACTATTATGATTTAAATAGATGCTTACACATGTGTAAACAACACTTACACATGTGTAATACAGCTGAAGATCGGTGAAAATAGAAATAAATGACAATGAACTGTTTACATTTGTGTAATACAGATGCAAATGTGTAACCTATTAACAAATAAGTCATTGTAAACAATTTACACATGCGCAATACATATGAAACTGTGTAATTTATGAAACAAATAAATTACAATGACTAACTTACAATTTGTAGAACAGACGCTTACACATGTGTAAAACATCACTTACACGAGTGTAATACAACTGAACATAAGTAAATATAGAAATAGACGAAAGTCAACAGATACACATGTGCAAATGTGTAATCCATAAACAAATAAGTGACAATGAACAATTTACACATGTGTAATAAGTATGCAAATGTGTAATTTAGAAACAAATAAGTGACAACAAATAATTTACACATGTGTAAAACAGACACTTACACATGTGTAAAACATCACTTATATAATGCAACTTAGCATAGGTAAAATAGAATAAATGATAATCAACAATTTACACATGTGTGATACATGTGCCAATGTGTAATCTAGAAACAAATAAGTCATTGTGAGCAATAACAGTTTACACATGTGTACGTTTGTTGTGGTACAAAAACAAAATAAGTGACAGTGAGCGATGTACACGTGTAAGACAAAAAACTAAACAAAACTAGACACATACGCATGTGTAAAACAGACAACTGAACAAAACTAGACACATGTGTAAAATTTACAGCAGCAAATGTATAATATGTAAACATAATGAGTGAAGGTGAGTAATTTACACATGTGTAAGACAGACAATTGGAAAGAACTAGACACTTACACATGTGTAAAATAGCAGCATATGTATAATATAGAAACCAAAAACATGGCTGCGAGCAACTTACACATGTGTAAAACAGGCACTTACACGTGTGTAAAATAAACAATTGAAATAAACTAGAAACAAAACTCAACACATAATATAAGAACACTGAAATTATAAAATTAAACACTACAAAATTTTAATGTCAAAGTCATACGTTACATGTATGAAATTCATATTACATGCACACCTTATTTAGAAATAAAAGTAAAGATATAAAAAGGTAAAGTTCATTCAACATCAACATCTTCACCATCAATATCTTCTTCACCATCGACGTATTCTTCTCCATCAACGTATTCTTCACCATCTTCATCAGTATGACCCTCTTCATCATTTTGATTGTGTTTTGTAGGACAGTTTCGAGAATCATAAATTGAACCAAAGTATTGGATGCAGTCAAAGTAGTCTTGAAAAGTACGTTTGAGCATTCACACCTGGATATGGTTTTCAAGTTGCATTCAGTCATCAATAACTCCCACCGCTCCTCAAATGTGGAAGGTGTGATAAAAACATTCCATAGCAACTTATGTATATGTTTTCTCAAGTTGGTATTCTCTAACACATCTCCACCAACCTATAGATGCAAAAAAAAAAAAAAAAAGTGTTAGTGAGCAAATTACACATGTGTAAAACAGACACTAATACATGTTAAATACAAATGAACATAGGTAACCTTAAACTAAGACACTACACAGTTTACACATGTGTATATCAACTTCAAATAAGTGGCAGTGAGCTATTTACACATGTGTAAAACAGACACTTACAAATGTGTAATACAACTAAACATAGATAACCGAGAACTAAGACGCTGAACAGTTTACACATGTGTATATCAGCTTCAAATAAGTGGCAATGAGCTATTTACACTTTTGTAAAACAAACACTTACACATGATATATACAACTGGACATAGATAACCGAGAACTAAGACACTGAACAGTTTACACATGTGTATATCAGCTTCAAATAAGTGATAGTGAGCTATTTATACATTATAAAACAGGCACTTACAAATGTGTAATACAACTGATCATAGGTAACCTAGAACTGAGACACTTAACATTTTACACATCTGTATTTCAGCTTCAAATAAGTGGCAGGGAGCTATTTACAGATGTGTAAAACAGACACTTACACATGTGTTATACAATTGAACATATGTAAACTTTAACTAATATCTCAACGGTAAATATATGCATAGACTAAAAGAAAAAACTAACATATATACAAACCTTGGCAGGAAGTTTATAGATAATATGTTTGTAGCTTATAGGCAATAGATAGACCAACTTGATAATTGGTAATCCGGATCCACTACAAACAACATATCTAAATGCAATAATACCATTTACTTTCCTAGGTGTTGACAACCTAATATCAAACACAACCGTCTGGCATAAGGCTAATAGATAGAAACAACATCTTCCTCAATTGTTTGTCTTTGCATAGAAAGGATTAAGTAGTTACACATGTGTAAAAACAGAACACTAAGTGATACGACTAATTTCAATGGAAGCATAATAAAACCATGACATAAACATAAAAAAACATACACTTGAGAAATATAAAACACTAATATTACATTAAAATAACCAGTAACTACTCAAATGCATACAATACAAGCAAAAACATAGAACTAATTACTTGTAAACATACATGACCATGACTGCAATTAACCAAATAAAAAGCAAATTAGCTCAAATTAAGAACAACCATATGAATTGAAATTACAAAAGCATTAAGAAACAATGAAGAATCAAAACCCTAAGAAGAAGGAATCATACGATTAGAATGCAAGATGATAAGAAGAAGATACAAAACCCTAATATTTTGTTTGATGTCTCTATGCTGATCGATTGGATGAAGAAGATAGTTGTCTTTGTTGATCGGTGTCTCTGCTGATTGATTGGATGAATAATAACAATGTTTAGGGTGATCGATGTCATTGTACAAATGAATGATCGATTTCTTGTTGGATTTAGATGAATGATTGTAGTCTCTTCACAGATGAATGATCGATATCTCAAATGGTTGATAGGTTTAGATGATGATCGATTTATCTGTTGTTGTTTATTGTTGGTGGAGAAGAGATTGGTAGATTACCACTTTACCCTTTTAATTAAAACACAAGGGAAATAAATGAGTGGTTGAGATTTGTTCTCATGGTTCTCACAAAAGATGGGCGTTCTCATTTAAACCCTCCCCTGTATATATATATATATATATATATATATATATATAGGGGAGGGTTATCTTGAGAACGCTAAATATTGTGAGAACCGTGAGAACAAGTAAAAAATCAATCAAAATCAATTTTTTTTAATACAAACCTCATTATAATCAAAATACAACATTAATAAATGAATTTTCTTTCCAAATAATTCATCTTTTATTGCAAAAACACTTTCAAATTAACTTTTTACACATGTGTAAATGAAACAGTTTACACATGTATAAACAGTAAATTTACACATGTGTAAAAACAAATTATTTTCGTATACGTTTGAATTTTTACGTGTAAATTGTGTTTTTGAGATTGTATTTCAGTAATAAAGACAAGTGTAAAAAGAAATTTTGAATTTGAATGGTTTTAGATGCCGTTCTCACGGTTCGCACGAAATATAGGTGTTCTCAAATTAACTTTCCCTATATATATATATATAGGATTTGGTTCAAATGAGAACCTTTCCCAAATTGAGAACTGAGAGAACCATTCCGGACCACATGTTTTCTCTAAGGCAAATATATATATATATATATATATATATATATATTTGCTTTAATCGCTGCTTTATATGAAGGAATTTTGTTTTTACTTTTTTGTATTTTTTTTTCAATATACACGTGTTTAAAATTGCATTATACACATATGTATAATGCATTATACACATATGTATAACTCAAATATACACATATGTATAGCTGAAAAATGCTATATACACATATGTATAAATGAAAAAAAAAAATTCATAAAAAAATATTTTTCTTGCATAAAAATGTGCGATAATTGCAAAAACAAAAAATTATATGAAATGTGTGGCCCAGAATGGTTCTCTCAGTTCTCAAATAGGGGTTGGTTCTCTTAGGTTCTCTACCCTATATATATATATATATATATATATATATATTATTTAGTTATTTTATTTATAATTATTTTAATAGTTACAATTTTGTATTATAAAATTATATATATATATATATATATATAGGGGAAAGTTAATTTGAGAACACCTATATTTCGTGCGAACCGCGAGAACGGCGTCTAAAACCATTCAAATCAAAAATTTCTTTTTACACTTATCTTTATTACTAAAATACAATCCCAAAAACACAATTTAGACGTAAAAAATTTAAACGTATACGGAAATAAATTGTTTTTACACATGTGTAAGTTTACTGTTTGTACATGTGTAAACTGTTTCATTTACACATGTGTAAAAAGTTAATTTGAAAGTGTTTTTGCAAGAAAAGATGAATTATTTGGAAAGAAAATTCGTTTTTTAATGTTGTATTTTTTATTATAATTAGGTTTGTATTGAAAAAATTTTATTTTGATTGATTTTTTTACTTGTTCTCACGGTTCTCACAATATTTAGCGTTCTCAAGATAACCCTCCCCTATATATATATCATTTAGTTATTTTATCATATAATGTTATATATAATAATTATTACTTTTATAAATATACATCTAAGGGTTAGGATCATGTGGAAACCCTTATTATAGTGAAAACCCTTATTTTAGTGAAAACTTTGGAAACTCTAACTTCCAAGCAACGGTTGTTAAGGTGGTTCCAACGAAACGAAACCCCAGTGTTTGGAAACACTTTGATTTATGTGTTATGAGTGTTGGTCCAAACAAGGCGAGATGCAAATATTGTTCCACTTTTCTTAAACATGATGCTAACTCGACCTTGAAATACCATGTGGAAAAAGCATATTGTAAAATTTTGAAAGAACAAAAAAATTCTCAAGGTGGAGCCTCGATGACACAAGAAGACGACTTGTTTGTGTACAACTTGGAAGCGGTTCGCGAAGAAATGGGCAATTTTGTCATACAAGAAACATTGCCTTTCAATCATTTTGACAACCTACGTTTGAGGAGGCTTATTCAACGAACACTTCAACCAAGATACACACATGTAAGTCGTGCTACCCTTAGACGTGATTTTTTAAAAAGATGGAAACAAGCAAAAAAAATGAATTAATTAGTTATTTTGAAAATTTACAAACTAGTGTTAACTTAACAAGTGATGTTTGGTCCACACCGCACGGTTCACCCGACTCTTATATTTGTGTAACGGCCCATTGGATTGAACCGTCTTCTTGGCAAATGATGAAACGAACAATTGCGTTTCGATTGTTTGATTACCCTCACACCGGTGCAAATATTTTCTCTATGATTGACAAAGTTATTCAAACGTTTAAGTTAGAAAGCAAGATTTTATCAATATCGTTTGATAACGCGTCGAATAATACCACGGCTATCACACAATTAAAATTAAGATACCAACCTATTTGTGACGGGTTTTTTTTCATAGTCGTTGTGTCGCACACATAATCAATTTGGCCGTTCAAGATGGTCTAAAATGTATTGAAACACAAAGAGATGGTTTTCGAAGAATGTTACGCGATATATATAGCAACAATCAAAGACATGCTAAATATATGAAATTTTGCAAAAGTGTGAATGCCCTTTGTTTGGGTCCAAATTGGGATTGTCCAACAAGGTGGAGTTTCACTTGTAACATGTTCGAAAAACACGTTTTGCAAAAAGAACATATCATGATATTTTGGTGAGTCGGTGGAAAACGGCTTGTCGGGAGTTATTGAATGTTATTGAAGTTGTTTCCGAAATGTTACAAGTTTTCAAAGCATCAACTACCGCTTTGTCGGGAGTTTATTATCCCACAAGTTATAACAAGACTAGAAAATTAGGCGAAATGGAATGTAGAGGTAGCCCATACAAAGATATGGCGGCAACAATGAAAGAAAAATTTAGAAAATATTTTTCGGAATTACCGACGGTTTTTACTTGTGCCTCCGTTTAAACCCATGTTACAATATAGGGGGGGGGGTAGAAAATATAATTGAAAAAATTTGCAACGAGTTGGACTTGAACACGGTAAAAGATCCGTATTTTTCACAAGGTATGGTAGGAAGATTTAATAAACATCTCACGGATATGTATATTATTTTGAACGTTATGGTCAAATGTCGTCCATTCAAATGCAAATGAGACAAGCTTCTCAAAATGTACTTGATACGGACATGGATTTATACAATGATTTGTTGGACACGTCTAATAAACGTGCACGAGGTAACGCTCCTAGTAGCGAATTTGGGAGGTATGGTGCCGAAAACTACTTAAAAAGTTTGACTCCCAAAGAATTTAAAAATTTTGATGTGTTGGCTTGGTGGAAAAGTAAGAAAGATTAATTTCCGGTCTTAGCCGCCATGGCCCAAGATTTACTAACCGTCTAAGCTTCCACGATAGCTTCAGAATCTGCTTTCTCTATTAGTGGCAGGGTCATTTCGATACGTAGGACGCGACTAACTCCACCTTCGGTAGAGATGGCCATTTGCTTGAAGGATTATTTGGATGCGGCGGAGAGGGTGCAAAACATACGCTCACTTGAGAGAGAACTTGAATATCAAGGCGAAGTGTACGAGGACGAGATCAACGCGGACTTAACCGAACCAATGACCGAATATGAAGCCGAAATGGATGAATGGATAAGAAGCAACGCCGGTTCGGGTGAAAATTAGATTATGTTTGAGGATTTATTTCGTTTAAGACTATGTTTTTTAAGATTATGTTTTCTATTATGTTTCGTGTTATCTTCGGATTCCTTTTAGTTTCGATGTTTTTTGTCGTGTTTTTTAGTCAATGAAATTGTATTTTTAAGTTACATTGCATTGATAATAATTTGTTGTGTTTAAAATGTTCAAAAAAAAAATTCTGCATAAAACAGCAGCAACAACCCACTGCAGTTTTTTTTTAAACGGTTTTTTTTTCTGGTTTTTTACTGGTTTTTTTTAAACCAGTTCTCAACCCGGGTCCAACCGGTTGGGTTTGATGGTGGTACTCGACTCACAAAACCGGTTTGGGAACCGGACCGGTTTATAAAAAAACCGATTTTTTGCACCTCAAAACCCGGACCGGTTTTAAAACCGAACCGGTTTGTAAAAAAACCCGGTTTGTACATGTCTACCCAGGAGGAGATAGACGCCTTAAACGACTGGTAAGAACGCCAAAGACAACTCCTAGACGCCGAGCTAGAGCGTCGCCGGATCATCGGCAAAGCCATCATGGAGTCCACCTCCAAAGGGCCCACCAGAACACCGGTTGCTGCCCATCACGGGGAAGGTCTAGGGAAACCCCCTGCCGACCAGGGCCGTGCAGAGCACAACCGGTTCGATGAGGAAGACTATGAAGAAAGTTCATGGGAGGACGATGCCTCCAGGGATTACCGTCGCAGCCCGTACTACCGCAGAGAACCACTAAACAGGTACAATAACGATGCAACTACAAACCTGTCAGTCCCTTATAGGCCGACGGCCTTTGCTGATAAATCCAAATTTAGAAGATGCATTTCTGAAGCCCTAATACCGCCTAGACAATGTTTCCCAGCAAACATCAAGCTATACGACGGGCTCACAGACCCAGATGACCACCTTGGTATATTTAATCAGGCCGGGGCCGTCATCGGTTGGACCTTACCCGTCTGGTGCCACATGTTCGCCCAAACGCTCATAGGCGCGGCACGGGTATGGTTCGATAATCTTCCAACATGAAGCATCGACAGCTATGAACAGCTGATCGAAAAATTTTCTCTACACTTCAGCCAATAACGTCGCTACAAGCGCGACAAAAGCCAAATCTCTCTCTCTGCAAACACAGAGATACTGAACCGCTGGAAGACTTCATCGTACGTTTCAACAACCTCTTTCCTAGCAAACGTCAACGATGATAGCCTACAGCACACCCTTCAAGGGAAAGATGGCGTCCCAGATTCCTAGGAAGAGGTTGTCCGAATCTCTAAACTATATGCTGGAAACCAAAAAAACAATGCGCCAAAATCAGCGCGGAAATTCCAGCAACACGCAGCCGCAATAACAACCGTTCGTCCGTCTGGAACTGCATTTCAGGTTCCACCGATGAAGGAAGATACTCAACCTCTAGCGATGCCAGAAATATTATTGGCAGCAAACAGGCGCGCGACCAGCGCAGCAGCGGCCGACGGAAGCAAGACTGTACTCCCCTCACTAAAACACCATCACACGTACTATCTCAAGTACTCACAACCGGAGAGGTAGCGTTTAAACTCCCAAAACCCATGGGAAACAAACGCAAAAATGTGGACACCACCAGATTCTGTGATTTCCACAAAGATGTGGGTCACGATACCGACAACTACTATAGCCTCAAAATGGAAATAGAGGCGGCCCTCCGGTCGGGAAAACTAACCAACTTGGTCAAAAACGTCTGCGCCGGCACACGGTGGCATGACGAACCAGCAAAAGCCATCAAGGACATCAAAACACATCATGTCCGAGGCACCTACAACATACAGTGTAACATGACGCGCAACACAAAGCGCAATGTCATTTCTGCTGGCCTGGAAGCCACGTCGCAGCAACCAGAGGTCGCGACGCCTCAAAAATGGAAGGAATCCCAAGTCATCCTCCCGACAGTACCGGGAGGCGTGAGTTCAAAAATCCCACTCATCATCACTGCAATATTTGGTCACTATTGCACATACAAAATGATGTGCGACGGCGGAAGCAGTTTTGACATCATGTACCAACAATGCTTCGACCAACTCGATGACGAAGACAAAGCGCGTCTCCAACTGGACGCGCCAATCGCAGGCTTCTTTAATGAAGTCATTCATCCCATTGGAAAAATTCGACTTCACGGTCAAGCTTGACGATGGGACCCATACCCGCTCCGAGACTTGCACATTCCACGTCATTCCAGCCAATTCTTCATATGACATCCTGCTCGGAAGACAAGGATTGGCAAACTTCAACAGCACAGCATCGACCCCCCACCAAAATTGTGGGTTATAAGTGGTAAGTAGAATCACTATATTAATTCAAATCTATTTTGTTGGAGTGAACAAAAAAAAAAGTTCTCGGTTATCAAAATATTTCTTGGTTAAGTTGACTCTCGGGATTTCAGTTGTGTTCTCGAAAAGGAGTTGGTTATCGGGTTTCTTGTTATTGGAGTTATTATTTTTCTCGGGTTCCACAGATTCTCAGAAATTTAAAGTGTTCTCGGGTTTCAAGATTTGTTCTCGGATTTACAACAAGTTCTCGGGTTTTTGCTTCGGTTCACAGATTTAGCTTGGTTCTCGGAGATTTGTTTCTGTTCTCGGAATTTTGTTGGGATTTCACATAGTTCTCGGACTATTTACTATTTCTCGGATTTTCATTGATTCTCGATTGGAAGTTTGTTCTCGGGAGTCTCTTGGTTCTTGATTTATCTTTTGGTTCTCGAACTTGAAGATAGTTCTCGGTTTTAATCCTAGTCATGAATGCAACAAGTACCCGGGTTCCCATGTTAATGTTAGGGGAATCTTTTGCTGAATGGAAATTTAGGTTCATTCAACATGTTAAAGAAAAGGATGCTAAAGTTCGGAGAGCTATTTGCAGAGGTCCTACCCCAATTACTTACGTTATAGATGAAGAGAAGGGTACTGCACTACCTAAACCTGAATCTGAATATACAAATGAAGATTGGGACCAAGTCAAGCTTGATGAAAAGGCTCTTAACACATTGACTATGGGTTTAGCACCAGAGATCATCTCAAAATATAGAGAGACTAAATCTGCCAAAGCATTGTGGGATTCCCTGATTGAATTTTATGAAGGCAATGATGACATGAAGCAGAGTCGAAGGGACATGTTGTGGCATAAGTTCAATTTGTTCAGTTGCACTCTGGGTGAAACCCTTGAAAATCAAATTGTGAGATTCGTATCTCTAGTAACCGAAATGAAGACCACATGCATAACTTTGAACAATTCTGAGGTAAATAAGAAGCTGTTAAATGCTCTTCCAAAGAACTGGGATACAAATGTTGCCCTGATCAAGAAGACAGAGGATCTTGCTTATTTGTCTCTGTCAGGACTCATCTCCATCATCAAAGCTTGTGATTCGGACGACAAGCAAAAGGCGCAGCATCATAATGTTACTGCTCAGCCACGTTGCACCCCTGCTACAGTTCTTCACCCGCCCCTGCTGTTCCAGTACCTGTTGAGTATCAGGTTCCTATGATGGTATGATATATCAAACATGCTTCACATGAGGTATTTTCTGATCTATGCTCTAATGCTTTTGTTGAAAAGGCTAAATATTACAAAGGTTATAACTCTCAATTGGTAAGAGAAAACGACGAGCTTAAAGGAAAGATTTCTTGCCTTAATAGCCGAACCTCTGCCTACAAACTTAGAGTAGAAGCCTTAGAAAAGGATGTTATTCAATACAATAATTATTTAAGCAATAAAACTTGCCTTGTAATGCATCAAAAAAAAAGTTATTGATAAACTTAGTGCTGAGCTAGATTCTTTGAATCAAAAATTTGAAAATGCCGATTTCCATTTTAGAAAATTTGATTGTTCTAGTGAGCGCGTTGAGAAAATTATAGGTTCAAAACTCAAGTTTAGGGAAAACAAAGGAGCTGGTATAGGTTTTGTAGAAATTGCACCTCCCTACAATCACAACTACACCAGATTGCCTCTTTCGAATGAGGAAATAGAAAATGAGAAAAATATGGAATATGGGAAGGGGTTGGTGGTTGAACCTGTAAAGAGTGTTCCCATAAAGATAACAGAACCAAAGGGTTTAGTGGTAGAGCCGGTTAAGTCTGTGCCAATTAAGATTGCTGAACTAGAAAGGCACACGAAACAATCTAAGTATGTTGCTCCACTTAGTGATGTTCCTATTGCTAAGTTTGTTAAATCAGAAAACAATGAAATGAGCAACCATGTTAAATCTGAAAATAACTCTAAAAATGTCAATGATGACACATCTTCAATAAAATCAAATTTTTCGATTGGATCAATTGAATCGATGTTGTTTAGAAGCATTGCAAAATCTATCAACTCTGAAAGCTCTTCGAGTCCGTCAACTGAGTCGGAAACATTAGATGAATCTGACTCAGACAACATGTTTGATTCAAAAACTGTCGGGATAGGAACAGTAAAAGAAGTGATTGCTAATTTTACATGTGTGAATAATTCTGATGCTTCTACTTCATGTGCAGATTCAGTAAAAGTAGAGGATTTGGTTGAGGGGGATGATGTTGTTTGCTCTGAAAAAGCCGATGTTTGTCTGAAAACATCAAATTTGTCTTCTAATGCTATCCCATATATCCCTTATGTGAAAAAGACTGTTTCTAAGTTATCTATAAATGGCACGACTGATAAATACGTGCCATCAAAACCTGTTGTGCAAAGTGAAAATTGTTTTCAGAAAAATGGAAAGCGCATTTGTGTTAACTCTTGTAAACAGGTTCATGATGTTAAACAGAAAGCTGAGAAACAATCAACATCACAAGGACAATCTTGTTCACACGGGTGCTCAAGATCTTCTAAGCAGAGCAGAAAGTTTGAGCAATCTGCAAATAAATCATCCTATAGATCTTATTATTCACATTCTTCAGTTGGATCGAATGAGCCAGGATATGCTCCTTACATGAAGAAGCAGACGTGTTATAATTGTGGAATTCCTGGTCACATTGCTCGAAATTGCACACATCATCCTTATGTGCTTTATTATAGACAGCATCAGACGGTTACACCTAGGGATAACTACTACTCTAAGTCGATGAAGGTTTCTCAACCTAAGACAAAAAAAAAATTGTAAATCCAAATGTTAAACCATCTGATGGTGACTGGATTGCTGCTAAGAACAAATGAAAGGTTGTTAAAGAACAAAAACAGATTTCCAAATCTAAACAACCTAATAAACCCAAGGTTACTACTTCAAAAGTAACAAAACCGTTTGTTAAGCATAAACAACTTTGGAAAACAAAAGCAACAGCAATTCCAAATTTAAAGGACATGTGTTTGAAAGAAGTGTCTTACATTGATGCTTCTGGACTGCCCAGGACAGTTATGGCCTGGGTACCGATGTCTAATTAATCTCCTTATTCATGCAGGGACAGTATCGACAACCACTCGTGTATTGATAGTGGTGGTTCCGAGTAGTTGATCGGCAACATATCTATGTTACGTTATGTTAAGAATGGTTATAGAAAAGAACAAAAAGATTTTTCTTATTTTTTGGTAAATTTTATACATAAAGTTTATTCTCTCGTTATTTATGCACAAAATTTAGGAGGAGAAGGGAGATATTTAAGGAAAATACAAAAATAGTGTTTCATTTGAGTTATGTACAAAATTTAGGGGGAGATGGAAGAGAAAATAAGAAAAATACAAAAACATGTGAAAAAGAGAAAACTACAAAAAGTGTTTTAGTTGTATCACTTGTGAAAATGGCTGACTCACGTAAGACCAACATTGAAACGGTTAGGCTCTAGGGTGATGTGTTGGTAGACTTGGTCCTTACGACTGGAAAATTGGCTGATCTAGTGACATACTTAAAGATAACATATGGCCTCAGTAGGAAACGTCATTTGGAATTGGTACATTTTTTATTTGAATGCTCGTGTGACGTCCCGATACACACTGTGTTCCAGGTCTGAAACATTTTCTGAAAAACTCGTGTATCTCCTTTGTTTTGTGTAAGCAAAGACCTGGGGATGCTAGGCAATGCCAGCTTTTGCTGCATCCAGATATATGCTAACCTAGCTGTACATTGTCGCGTTATAGATCAAAAACACCAAAAGAGGCCAATGAGCCCAAAAAGATGCCAATGAGCACATCAAAAGAGGCCCTCTAGAGCCCAAAACACAAAAACCTATATCATTTGAGAAGTCAAATTGATTTGTATATTATACCATTCTATCTCTAAATGATCTATTCTTTTCTCTTCTCAACCAAGTCCCAGTCAAGGTTTCAGAATTCTAGAACAGACATTGTGAAAATATATGGTAGGGAAACTGCTTGCATAATAGATTGTACCGCATATAATTCTAGGATTTGATTGTAACTTGCTTGAGTGTCCATAATTAATACACTAAAACATGATAAATTAATCACGGGCAATCAGATAAGAAGGTCTAAGGCAATAAGTTTATGTGGACAAATATAATGGCAATTGCCCGGACCGACTAGAGTAGATCCGTGTTGATAAGTGCCCCTGAGTCTAAATCACAGTGATTTAATCCCCTGAATTTTTTTCATTTATTTTGATTCTTATTGTTTCGCTTTTGTTTATTTTCTTTTTAGTTTTAATTTTTATAAAATCAACCATTCTTGCAGTTTTGACCGATCATCCAAAAATTTAAAGAAATTCAAGTTTCTTTTGAATATTTCAATTGGAAGTTCTTGGATTTAGTTGGTGTTTATGATACTGGATCCTCTGTTATATTTAGATGTTTGCTTACAAAGTTCTAAGAATGTGCATAATTTGATCTGAATCAAGAAACATGGGTTGATGAAGAATGATTTCTAGTTGCTAAAAAACATGAAACATTGTGATGAGAAGATGTACCTGAGGAAGAAGAACTTAATGTGATTGCATGTTCTGATAATGAAAGTACACATACAGAAGTACCTGTGATCTTGCTTGAAGACAATTATTGAAAAAGAAAGAGATATGAGAATCCTCCTTTCACATCTTCTTTTAGCAAATGATCAAGCGAATGTTGATGTTTATTCAAGTGTGGATCTTACTCCCATAAAAGAAGAAAAGGCCCGAGTTTGAGAGTACAGAAAAGAAGACTTTCAACAAAACAATACCAACTACCCAGCAACAATCTAGGGGGAGATCACAATCCTGCATTCATTTTATGAAGACCATTTGATAGCATCAGTTTAGGGGGAGATTGTTGGGTCTATAATAATGAGACTGACGCTATCAAATAAATATTGGTGATCTATATTGGCGTTTTACTATTTAAGACCAAGAACACTTGGGTTCTCGGTTATTTAAGGTGTTTGGGCCGAGAACTAGTTAGTTTTCAGTTGGGCTTGGGCCAAACCTAGTATAGGACCTATATAATGTTTTATTGTAGTCATTTGTTAGGTTAGCGGTTCATATTATAGTTCTCCTCTTTGTATCAGACGATTCTCTAGAAATCGTATGCAATTGAGAAGCTTTTATTCACTGTTCTTGTTTGTTCTTGAATCACCACAATAGATTGAATCCGCCAATCTATTGTGTTTCACTTGATATCGTGTATTAGATCCAAGGGTTTGGGACTTACATTAACTGTTTTAGATTATGTGTTACCCGAAGTTTTCCTGCATGTAACAAGTGTAAAGCACATCATTTTATTTCATATGTAAAATTGATATGTCATATTAGATTTCTCAACTCGAGACATTCCCGAGGTATAATCTAGTTTTGAGCATATAAGACTATGAGCATGTTTATTCCCACCTGTTTATAACTTATAACTTTTTTAAAAAGTTAATAAGTTAAAAAAGTGTTTGGATAATGAAAAATGACTTAATCTTTTAACTTTTTGTTTGTTTTGAACCTCCTTATAACTTATTGATGGTTATTTACCTACATGCCTTTCTTTTATCCTTATACATACCCTCCTTATACATTTTTTTGGTCATTTTACCTAAATAAGTTAAACCAAACACTTTTTTATAAAATAACTTATCAACTTATTGTTTTCCCCACCACATAAACTAATCCAAACATTTTTCTAAAAAATTCTTTTTAAAAAGTCATAAGTTAATAAGTTCTTTTAACAAAAAATCATTTTTGATTTAAATAAGTTTATCCAAACATACTCTATGTTTTCTTATACCGTAACAAACTGAATCGATACCAAGTGACTCCGGTAGCTTAGCACAGGTCCCACAAGTGATCTTCTAAAGTTCTAATAGAATACGGAGTGCTGAATCAGCAACCACTATACACAATCGACAATCCACTGGTTTTCAAGTTTCAACATTTGTGGTCGCCATTCAAAACCTTTTTCTCTATTCATCATCATCATCATCATCATCAATGGCGGCCGCTAGAGTAATGTTATCAACAACCATCATTGGAGCATCATCTTCTGCTGCACTCTTTAAAGCCACTGCATCTCCATTCTTTAAGCCTCAATCTTTGAGCTTTTGCTTCAATAACTCCCACAAATTACTTTCTAAAAAGAGGGCTTTTGCTTGTTCTGCTCTTTACAGATCTGATGTTCAGATCAAAGAGGAAGGGTTACCTGAAACCCTTGATTACAGAGTCTTTTTTCTTGATAATTCTGGCAAAAAGGTTGTTTTTTTTTTTAATTTATTTATTTATTTTGTTGTTGTTGTTGTTGTTGTTTTGGTGATTATTGACTGTTGTTAGGTTTTAGTTGTTTTGTGGGATTGTTTTTTTGTTTAGTATACATATTATAAGTATGAAATGGAATGAATATAGGGTAATATGTAGAGCTGCAAACAAACCAAACGTTCGACGAACAGTTCATGAACCGTTTGAATGGAAGTTCGTTTGTGTCGTTCGTTTAATAAATGAACGAACACAAACAAGAAATTCCGTTTGTTTAGCTAAACAAACAAACACGAACAAAGGTCACGTTCGTTCATTTATGTTCGTGAATGTTCGGTAACGTGTTTAATTTTGATAGTTCATAATCTAAGTAGTTAACTCGGCCGATATATTGGTGATATATCACCGATATCTCGGTTATCGGTCATCAACCGATATATTGGTACCGATATTTTGACCGATATTTTGTACCGATATTATCGGCGATATTGGCCGATATTTTACCGATATTTGAGCCATATATCACCGATATTCCCGATATTGGTGTTTTTCTTCTTAGTTCTTCCATTTTTCTTACTTCTTAATTTCTTATAGTTGTTAGTGCTGTTTTAAGTCTTAATTGTTAATAATTAGTGTTAAATATTAGTGTTTTAAGTCTTAACAAGTTCCACTTGCTACAATTGTTAGTGTTTTGCAAGTTGTAAAAGGTTAAGTTGTTAATGGTAGGAGAGTATATTGAATTGTTAGTGTTAAATTGCTACATGTATGGATTTTGCATGACATAAAAATTGCCGATATCCCACCGATATCTCACCGCGATAACCTATATCTCAAATATCGGTCCTTCACCGATATCCGATATTTTACCGCATTAACTGTTCATTAGGTTCTTTAACTTTTATATTTAATTTAAGTACTTCGAAATTCCTAGTAATATGTTATTTAATAAATATTAGGCATGTATTACATATTACTAGTACTTCACTTGTTATATGTCTATTTTCATGAATGTTCATTTGTATTTGCTTACACTCACTTTTGTCTGGTACCTAAAATTAACAAACAAACACAAACGAACACGAACCCATTCATTTCCTTAACAAACACAAACACAAAATCTTGTTCGATAGAGTTCATGAATAGTTCGTGAACACATTATTTTCTTAAGAAACAAACACAAACAAGGCCTTGTTCGTGTCCGTTCGGTTCGTTTGCAGCCCTATAATATGAATTAATGTAGTATAAGTTTTAATAATATTTTGATTGAGAATGAAATCTATTTCACCATTTGGGAATCATGATTAAAAAAGACTTTTTTTTTTTTTTTTTTTTTTTTTTAAGATGTTTGAATTTTGAAAAATGGGTATGATGGTTCTTGATTTAGGGTTTATATATAAGTCTGAAATGAACTGATTCTAGTAGTAACATACTAATTGAATTTTGAAGTAGAAGGGTAGTAATGTAGTATGAACTTTAAGGTCAAATGGGCTAATTTGTGACTTAAGAGTTTGAGTTTAAGTTCTTGAATTTTTCAAGATTTAGGACAAGATAAGTGTTGCCGTGTTGGTATTCTGATTAAAATCGAACGTGTTTTGCCATCTAGAATATTGGGATGATTGCATTTTATATCGGATAGGTTTCTTGGTTGAAGAAAAATGTTTTCTACGATTCTGAGATGTTTGCTTGTTGAAAAGCTATGTTAATGGTGTGTTAGAATGACAACACGAATTGGTTATTGCAGGTTTCACCTTGGCATGATATACCATTGCACACGGGTGATGGAGCGTTTAACTTTATCGTTGAAATTCCTAAAGAGACAAGCGCAAAAATGGAGGTTGCTACAGATGAAGTATACACTCCCATTAAGCAGGATACCAAAAAAGGGAAACTTAGATACTACCCGTACGCCATTCATCTTTCATATTTGTTATTTCATAATGCGCCAATTCTTGGATTTTGTTGCTTATGATTGATCTTCTTTGTGTTTATTTATTTATTTAGTTTTTGCTATTTTCATTCACGTGGCTAGAATGCTACAAGAACTTTTTTTTATTTAATTTTTTTAAATTAATAAAAACCAAGTTACATCTGGATAATGGGTAAACGCGCAACAAGAACTTGATAGGAAAGGATTTAGCGATGTCACTTTATGTTCAATGCTAATTCAAAGAAACATTGCTTACATGTCCATTGTCATATTATTACATGATGATTGATTATACTAAATATAATTGCAATTATCTGTCGTTATTACAGGTTGATCTTATAAAGTTATTTGTCTGACTGATTGTCAAACACATGCTACTGAATTTTCTGCTCCTTGTATGTTACAACTTACAATCAAGTAAATGCGATAATTAATAGCATCTTAGTGCCATCTTGATTATATTAACAGTTTTAAATTGTCAAAGTGTGTAAAGCTGCTTATTGAAACATAGCCTTAATTTTTTTTTTTTTTTTTGGGGGGGGGGGGGGGGGGGGGGGGGGGTCTCTAATGCACTTGCAACACTTAAAGGTGCATATATAGTAAATCCTGTAAATTTACCTTTTGTGTGCCTGGCTTCTATTTCCCAGTTACAATATTAACTGGAATTACGGATTGCTTCCACAAACATGGGAAGATCCATCGTTTGCAAACCCCGAGGTTGATGGTGCATTTGGAGACAATGATCCAGGTAAATGTGTATCTCACAGATTTGGATGTGTATGTGTGTGTGTGTGTATATATGTATCTGATATTTCAGCTTTATTTATTTGGTATTTTACAGTTGATGTCGTTGAAATTGGTGAAAAGCGGGGGAATGTGGGTCAACTCATGAAGGTCAAACCCTTAGGTTGTCTAGCTATGATTGATGAAGGAGAACTTGACTGGAAAATTATTGCAATTTCATTGGATGATCCAAAGGCTTCCCTTGTCAATGATGTCGATGATGTTGAGAAGCATTTTCCGGTACGTTATTTTCCGACTTATCATGGACATAAAGTTAGGGGTGGTGAAACTGATGGGTCGGGGCATGTTGAGTAACCGTCGAAATAGTCATGTCGGACTGGTTTGACCCAAGACACTTCATTTCCAATTTACATGAAATATCAATAAATAAAGCAAGTTTCATATTTCATTTACAAAAAAATGTAATATTACAATAATGGTGTATTTTTTTGTACATAGTGATTTAGGACGTCGTATATTATAAACATACTTTGGGTGATTTGACTCCGTTGTGAGGTAAATGTGCTAATATATCAACTTGGCGTGTAGGGTACGCTAACTGCAATCAGAGACTGGTTCAGGGACTACAAGATCCCTGACGGCAAACCTGCCAACAACTTTGGTCTCGGCAACAAAGCAGCTAATAAGGTATAATTATTTCACAACTTGGGTCGCGTAAGTTTTAGAAGTTTTTCATACATCTAGTGTCATTTCGAAAAATTTTCAACTAATAATCCCAAAACAAATAACAGGATTACGCTCTGAAGGTGATCACCGAGACAAACGAGTCGTGGGCTAAGCTTGTGAAAAGATCAACCCCATCTGGTGAACTTTCACTCGTGTAGATTCAAAACTTAAAGATCGCCTTTGTATTTTTCCAGTCAGAAATCTTTCTAGCAAGAGGTACATTTCGTGCATTGTTTACATCATTTGTGTCGCAAAGGCAAATTGAATAATATCTTTTTTAAAGTCTGGAGATTTATGAGAACTAATAACATGAATCGGTTCAATCAAATAAAAAACGACTTGATGAAGTTGCTATGTTCACGGTTCGGGTGAAGACGCAATTGTTTTGGCCTTCTTTTCCTCGTTTGAAGGTGTCGTGTTTGACTGCTCAGCGGCAGCTGCTGCTGGATTCTCGTCATCGTCAATATGTCTATCGTCATTATATCTGTCGACGCTAGGAAGAAAGACACCTGCTCGAAAAAATAATAATCTTAATTTTTAAAAGCATAAATTAGCAGTTAGCAGGAAGTTGTATGAAATTGTCATTTATAGATTCAGCTAAAAATATCAATGGCACCATACCTACAAACCATATTCCAGCTGCCAAAAACAATGCTGAAGTCAAGATCAGACTAGATTTTCTCCAGTTTTTTAGCTTGTCCTGTTACATGTAATATTGTAAGATCATAAGTTGAATTTATCTTTAAAATGACCCAAAACAAGCACAAAAATTGATTATCTAACTACAGCGAATTAATTTTCGACCGTAAAATCTGACCAAAAAAAAAACAGGAAAACAATTTGATGAATTTAAGGTATGGAACTGAAGAAGGGACCTGCATAACACCAACAAGTGGGGATGAAGGCACATCACCAAAGACATGAATACACACAGTAGACATAGCCATAGCTAATGGTTTCAACGGCGGCTTAACAGAATGAATAGACACAAAGTTTACTGGACCCTGCAAGTTAAAAGTATGTAAAGCAGTAAATATTTGTCATGATAAGAGGAGTCGAAATATGCAGATCGAAAGAAGTTACCTACCTGAGTGGCGAAAACCAGTATCTCCCCAATTAAAAAGAATACTATAAAAAGGTTCATGTCCTTGAAACAAAAGGCAGCAAAGCAAAATACTGCCCCAAAAAATGTTGCTGTGGAAAGAAGCTGTGGAGTATAAACAGATTTTATCAAAATACAAAACATTGGCTTATTGTTAAGAGCTGAATGAGGCTCTGAACAATTAAGTTTGACATTCAGACCGTTTGTTTCAACATAAAAAAACTCTGAATGAAATGGCTAAGAGCTGAATCATTCAGACTTTATGCATAGCTGAACCATTCAGCACTTAATCATTCTGAGCCTTTTAACCATTCAGACCTCTTAATGATTCAGCACTTAATCAACCAAACAACCCCTAAATGGCTTCTTATTAATACATTAACAAAAGAATACACGAGTCATGAACTATTACTTAATGTCCAACACATAAAACTTTTGAAAGAAATTGTGTACCTTAAAAGCATTAGGAATTGTTGAACTCATCTGATCAAGAATAAAACCGCCTGCCAATGTCCCTACGATTCCACCCACGATTGTTATCCCCTCCAAACAACAAGTCAGCGTTTTCCTGCGAAAGATGTGTTCTTCTCAGATGGTAACTTCTTTTTTTTTTTTTTAAATTTTACTTAAAACTTATAGTTTGTTGAAGACTTTTCTCTTGTAACACATACATACCATTTGATATATGCTATAGCCAGCCTTGGGTCCCCAATATGAATAAGCCCCTATAACAAAATTGTAGGATATATAACCTACAAACATCAACCAAAAGTGGACAGTTAGCAAGTATGTCACATGATATTTCTTTGCAAAGTTATTGTGTGAAATGTAAGTACCTAAACAATTTACTACATATATTCTCTCATTCAGAAGAGTTTTTACATCTTCACAAAATCTATATAAATGACTAGACCTGCAACAAAATTATATAAGTGTTCTTAGAAATTTCGATATCATTTTACGGAACCCAACTTATATTATTGTTATTTGAGAACAAACCCTAAATATTTCTTTGGATCAGTGATCTTTTCATGTGATGTGGGAACTTTATCATGTGAATTACCTGAATAAATGCAAAGTATGAGCCAAAATAGAAGAGTTGTTAGCAGCATAATGCCAAAATTTTCAATGCATACCTTTGAGTTGCAATGGTTCCATAAAAAAAACCCAAAATAACAAATGGCAACATAAAAATTGCCTCACCAAAAAATGCATAACGCCAACCGTAAGTATCTCCAACCTGAAAACAGATAGAGATGAGTGTCATAAAATGCAGACACTAATGAGTAGCGGTGCACAACTAAACCGGGTTGGGAACCAGAGCTGGTTTTCAGCCCGAACCAAACCATAAGGTTGAAATCAGCCCGAACCAAACCCAAACCTAACTGGTTTGAGCCAAAACCTGATGTTGACTAGGTTTGACTGAACCCAAACTAGTTTGGGCCCCAAAAACCAATTTGTGCACCTCTACTTATAAGAATGTACAAAATAAATTCACTTACCAATCCACCATAAACATAGCCAATGGCAACTCCAGTAGGTATACACATGTAAAATATTCCCAGCCATGCTGATCTCTGTATGGAAAAATATATATAAAAGTTTAGATATTAAGGATAGAGTTGATTTGAGAACTAAAAAAGACTTGAGCACACCCTTGGATCATGCAAAGACGCACGCCTTTATTCGCTCAATCTTGACCCTACGTTTTTTAATCTAAAGGTCCAGATTGATTCCTCAGTTCTCAAGTTTTTTATGGTTATAAAACGAACCTGTCTGGATACTGAGATAAAAAAAAAACCACTAAATGCATCCATTCAATGCATACGTACTTGAGTTACAGGTGCGTTTTCATCAATGAATGGAGCTGCAAGACTTATGAATGAAGCTTCACCCACACCAACTAACCTGAAAACAACAATAGCAAAAGTTTGCATCATTGTGATGAGGTGGCATGGAAATCTAATGAAATAATCAAAGAGAATTAGTTAGTCTGCTCACATTCGACAAACTATAATCGTCCAAAAAACCTATCGAAATCCCACAACCAATTGCAGATATTGTCCAAACCGACAACCCAACCGCAATAAGCCTAAATGGGTTGAAACTGCTCAATAAACAACCACCAAAAACATACTTAGTCATCACAAGAAAATAACCTAGGATTTTATAAAAAAAATGTGTATTTAATTTATACTATCTAATCATACTTTTGATTACCAAATGAAAGATAAACTGATCATGAAAACTTACCTCTTAGCCATTGATGCAAATACTGGAGATGCCAAAAGAAGTCCAACCATAAAAGCAGAAGATAGAATACCAACCCTAAAGTTATTCAATCGGAACTCACCCCTGTAAAACAATCAAGTACTCAACACATTGTCTAAATCAAATCACTTACATTGATGTAAACGAGCCAAGCCAAGGTCATTTTGTGAGTAATTTTCTAGCTCTAACTCGGCTCATTTATCTTTTTTTTATTTATAATTATTTTAATAGTTACAGTTTTTATTATAAAATTATATATATATATATATATTATTTAGTTATTTTATCATATAATGTTATATATAATAATTATTACTTTTATAAATATACATATCAGGGTTAGGATCCTGTGGAAAACCTTGTTATAGTGAAAACTATGGAAACTATGACTTCCCGAGCCTTTTTTTATATGAAAATTTTAGGGCATGTAATATACATGATTTTAATCATTTTGGGCCAAAAATATCAAAAAAAGCGCCGAACACTTTTTAAAAAAATAAATAAATAAGTTTTCGACTAACACATGTTAAGCGAAATTAACATGTGTTAACAATGTGTTACCCGAAAACTTATTTATTTTTTTAAAAAGTGTCTGGTCGTTTTTTAATTTTTTTTTTTGGCTTAAAATACTTAAAATCATGTATACTACATACCCTAAAATTCTCATAAAAAAAGCTCGAAAAATTAGAGTTTCCAGAGTTTTCACTATAACAAGGGTTTCCAATATAACCTTATACTATACATCTTATCTTATATATTAAATAAAAGTATATAGATAGTAAGCTGGTGAGCCTACTCGAGCTCAATCAATGAAGCTTAGGCTTGTGCTCGTTCATTGAACAAGCTTACTATTAGGCTTGAGCTCAAGCTTGTTTAAGCTCATCTCAATTCAAACTTTTAGCGAGCCGATGTTAAATAGCTCACAGGCATCTTGTCTCATTTACACCCCTAAATTTCGTTATATTATTTCAGTTTTATCAAAAAAGCCAATGACACTTACTGAATTCCAGTACCACTTGAGCATTCTCCATTTGGTTTGCAAGTTTCCGGAACACCATTCACACCGGTACTCGCGATCACCCCTCGATCCAAATACGTTACCAAGTTTATCACACAGAATAACACAAGCAGCCTGTGATCATACCATCAAACTTAAATAAACACAAACAATTCCCACAACCCCAATCGAATTTAATATAAAAAAAAAAACACGAACAGATCACAAATCTGCGATTTCCCATGTTTTTCGGGTTCTGAATTCTCAACAAATTGTTTAAAAAAATGATCACCTCCTAGGGTTATGAAACCATGAAGCTGAAGCCTCGAACGATTCATTCTCAACCGGAATATGAAACGGATTGTCATATTCTTCATTTCTTATTACCGGATTACCGGATCCTTCCTCTGGAACATCCATTTCATGTAATGCTTATGATTTGTTCTTGTTTCTTCACAAAAGATTTCAGTGGAGGTTTGTTCTTTGATGAAACTGCAAAAAAGAAAAAAAAAAGTGTTGTCCATGAACAAAACCATTATATCCTTTTTGTTATAATGTCAACAAGTGTCATATTCTCATATTAATTTGCTTAATTTGTGTTTCTTTCATGTGTCATGGTGTTCTTAAGTGGTGTTCCGTGACTATCTCTATTTGTTTCCTTAAATTAATATTTGAAACTTTGTCATGCATTGCAATATTTATCCTTGTTTTTACAATGTGACAATTCAAACCTCAAATTAATATTTGTGTGCATTTTTTTTATCATATTAGAATAATGGGCTAGTGTTCAAAACATTTTAGGATGACTTGAATCATGAATGTATTAAAGATATTGCTGAGTTATGTATTTGTTGTCATGTATGTATCCTAATCACATACATTGAGTGAACCACCTTATATTCATGTATTATACTATACATACATAAATCATTATTATCTACATGACTTTTAACTACTCTTGAGATATCATATTCGATATTCAAAAACCGTGCAAAGTTAACACTTAAAAGGTGGTATAGTTAGATGGTGTTAGTACTTAATATTCATATGCGCGTTCTTTATATATCTAAACCGGACTCTTTTCCTACTTTCTTTCTAGTCTTTTATATATTATGATGATTAAAAACAGCTTAAAACTTCAAAACATAAAGATTTATTAATAAACACTAGCTTAAAACTTCAAAACACTAGATTTATTAACAGCTTAAAATTACATAGTTCACAAGAAAATAGAAAAGCCAAAACATATAGATTTATATTCTTCAATTCTCAAACGTAGAGGGGCCTGTATGTGACCAAAGAGGAAATGAAGGGACTAATTATACATACATACTTATAAATTACTATTATCTTAATTCGTAGGTTGGCAGCATTTGGAAACCGTTAGGTTGCATAAAAAAGCACGCGAATTGTATTCCTGAAATAGAGGTGTTCGAGTAACCAAAAAAGGAAATGTACTGACAAAAGAATTGAAGAGTTGACCAAATGATATTAGCTTTTTAGGAACGTCGAATTTCATTAATTGTCTTTTGCTGGACTTAACCAAGACCTCTTAGGTGTTTCTAAAAATTTTACCTTTGCTAGGTGTTTCTAAAAGTTCTAACTTTGGACCGGCCACAATAAACTAAAAAGTTTATAGTTGGTGTAGGGGTGAAGAGGTGATTCAATCAGTCTTTGGTAAGAGTAATGCCTTCCTTTTTGTTATTTTTGGTTTTTGACAAGAGACAACCATAGAGAAGAATTTAAAGGAAATAAATCAGATTCATTTAAAGAATTACTACACTAATAATATACGATTTCCCTCTAACACGTTATGAATATCATACAACTGATATACGAATCAAGATTTGGTTAGTGTTTACTCCTAAACCATAACTATGCTACCAAATGACCAAATGAATATATTGCAAGACGAGGAGTTCTAATATCAATATCTAATATTTATTTACCTAACAAACTATCAAATACTAAATTCCTGCAAACTTTAATTAAATGTGAACACAAAATACTTCAATCATGTTGCTACAACAAATATGAGTCCAACGTTTAGTATCGGGTCTGAGGAAGGGTAAAAGGGTTGAAGGGTTTAGTTTGCCTAACACATGTCGTGGTGTCCCTCTACGTTGCTAAACGTAGAAGGAGGTTCAAGAGTTTTATGTTTTGATTGTTACAATTCTGATTTGAGCGATACTCAAAGTCAGAATGTTGTTTGTAACCTCAAGTGAAATGTTGTGTGATGGAGAGAATCTTTCACACGTAAAAATCAAAGAGAATAGAAGAATGTGGAAGTGAGTGTGTGGTGAATGATCAGATCACTGATAGAGTGATTTGATTTATAGGAAAGGTATCTCTCCATCACACACTCTCACTTTCACATTCTTCTATTCTCTTTGATCTTCACGTGTGAAAGATTCTCTCCATCACACAACATTTCACTTGAGGTTACAAACGACATTCTGACTTTGAGTATCACTAAAATCAGAATTGTAACAATCAAAACATAAAACTCTTGAACCTCCTTCTACGTTTAGCAACATAGAGGGACACCACGACCTGCGTTAGGCAAAACTAAACCCTTCAACCCTTTTACCCTTCCTCAGACTCTGTACTAACGTTGGACTCATATTTGTTGTAGCAACAGGATTGAAGTATTTTGTATTCACTTTTAATAAAAGTTTGCAGGAATTTAGTATTTGGTAGTTTGTTAGGTAAATAAATATTAGGTATTGATATTAGAACTCGTTGTCTTGCAATATATTCATTTGGTAGCATAGTTATGGTTTAGGAGTAAACACTAACCAAATCTTGATTCATACATCAGTTGTATGATATTCGTAACGTGTTAGAGGGAAATTGTATATTATTAGTGTAGTAGTTCTTTGAATGAATCTGATTTATTTCCTTTAAGTTCTTCTCTACGGTGGCCTCTTGTCAAAAACCAAAAATAAAAAAAGGAAGGCACTACTCTTACCAAAGACTGGTTGACTCACCCCAGCACCAACTATAAACTTTTTAGTTTATTGTGGCCGGTCTAGAGTACATGTAAATGGGGGGAGAGTTTATAAAAAAAATAATCTAAAAGGGCTCCAACCTTTTAGTTCGTTTAGGGCCTCCAAAAATGTTAGACCGACTCTATGTGGCGCATTGGCAAAGGTAAAGCTTTTAGAAACACCTACGAAGTCTTGGGTTAAGTCCAACAAATGACACGATTAATGAAATTCGACGTTCCAAAAAAGCTAATATCATTTGGTCAACTCTTCAACTCTTTTGTTAGCACATTTCCTCTTTTGCCTACTCCAACAATTCAGGAATACAATTTGCGCACTTTTTTATGCAACCTAACGGTTTCCTAATGTTGTCAACCTACGGATTAAGATAATAGTAATTTATAAGTATGTATTGTATAACTAGTCCCTACATTTCCACTTTGGTCACATATAGGCCTAAACAATATCATCCCATAAGATAGCTACTAAGGCAAGTGTAGAGATGGAGACTAATACCATCCCATACCCTGCATCTTTAGTAGACCTAAACAATATGTCAAGTACTTATAAGTGAAGCCCACCAAAGGACGAGAGATGGGAAGATTTTAAACAAGTCAAAATAAATTTACCACTTATTGATGCAATTGAAAAAGTTCATGCTCTTATTGAATGTGTGAAAGAGTTGAGCAACCAAAACAAGTACAACAAGTTGTCAGAACACTTAGGAGGCACATGTTCGTGTTGTTTTGTCGGATGTTCTTTCCCCTAAACTTCAAGATTCGGGAGTCCCTTTAATTTCAATTCAGGTCGGAGAGTTCAAAATAAGGACACTTTAGATCTTGGAGCATGTGCGAGTATATTGCATGGGAGTCTATTTGACCAATATGATTTTGGTCCACTACATGAAATTAACACCACGGTAGTGTTAGCCGATCAGACTCCCACACATCCAAGGGGATGGTTAAAGATGTGTTGGTAAAGGTGGACGATTTCTACTACCCATTTGACTTTTTGGTGGTTGATTATGTAAGTAGTATTAAGGATACATAACCCACCGTTATACTGGGTAGGCCATTCCTAGCAACTGCGTATGCTATTATAAATTGTGCTAATGGAATGGTAAGCATGAAGTTTGGTGACCGTGAGTTATGCTTAAATGTGTATCCAAATTTGTCTAACCCGGTTTTTGATGAAGAATGTCCCAAAAAGGTCATTTTTGATAGTGGTGACCCTCTTGTAAAAGAGGATCACCCAAAAGAGGATTTTTGTGTGGTTGACAGGTTTAGAGCAGTCAAGAATAGCACGGTGAAAGGACGAAAGACAAAGTGGAAGAAACCGTCTGATTTGGATAATCACATTCCCGTGTGTATATTTAGATCTCTTCTACACATTGAGGACAATGTAAACTCTAAGTGTGGGGAGGAAAGAAAAATTTAAGTATTTTGAAATCCCTCCATTTAAACACTGAGGATAATGTTGGACTCTAAGTGTGGTGATGGGAGAGAAAATTTGAAAATTTTTCAAAAAAAAAAGTCCTCATTTAAGCATTCTAAAAACACGATTAACTAAGTCAACATGGGATTGTATGAACCATTTTGGTCTTTTGTCATGGTCAGGTTCTGAAAAATTTGCATGATAACTCTCAACTAGTTTTGGTAAAAAGAATTACAGGTGGTTATTTGGGTGTAGTTTACTTGAAAGGTTGATTTGCTACACACATGTCACATACCTACCTAACTTTCCATGTGAGATATTGAGCCATCACAACATGTTACACTTTATAAAATTATATCTATTTTTGCATGTTATGTTCTTTTGAATTGAGTGTGCCATTATATTTGCATAAAGTAGAACTTGCACCTTTAATACATTTACCGCACTAGACCAATTGTGAACAAAAGAATGATTAAGGCATTAGGATAAACTTTTTATTTTAAAACCATTTTTATTTTCGGTACCCATTACAATATCCCTGAGTTAACCAATCTTGAGCCTTAACCTTTTCATTTGACCACCCATTTGACCCGTTTAGCCTTTTTAATTTTATACCCGAGTGATGAAAATTCGATTTTAGGATATTGCTTTGTATTGTAAAAAGTATGCAATGTTTATTCTAAAAAAACATTGAAAAAGAGCAATGATTATTATAGAAAAACAAAAACAAAAACATAGTTAGTGGTTGAATGAAAGGCACAACATTGCGTTATAGTTTAGTAGTTGTTTGTTTGTTTTGATTAGTTGCTTGATGTAATAATAGTCGGATTTTCATCACCTTAGTCACTATTAAAATATCCCTTCCATGCCCTTCGCCCAGCGACATTACAACCCTTTAAAGACCTTTTGACTTGTGTTCACTTTTGTGTAATTTGGTGAAGTGCGATTAAGTTGCAAGTACATACATGCATTATAATTGGTTTTGAGTGTAGTTATTGATTGTAGAAAGCGTAGAAACCAGGTATGACATTAGACCTTAACTAATTTATGTTTGAGAATAGGTAACGCATTTTGTGATTGGAATTGTGAAAGTGTAATAAGTTTGCTTGAGGACAAGCAAAAAGATAAGTGTGGGGATGTGATACGCGGTTGAAAGTCCAAGGTTTCTAGTGTTTAATATTGCATTTTTTATGCGATTTTATAGTTTTGGACACGCTACATTGATGGGATTTGCATTTTTGCAGGCCTCAAAAGGTCTAAGGTGCATTTTGGAAGCTTAACGGGGATTTGGAATGGATTTAGCAAGAACGGGAGCGAGAACTTGAGCAAAACTGAGGAAATCAAGCAAAAATAGGCTGGGGCATCCTGGACACTGACTAACTGATACGCGGGTGAAAATTCAAGGTTTTTCGGGATCAAGATTGTATTTTATGCAATTTTCGAATTATGAGCACACTACTTTGATTAGATTTGTGTTTTGCAGGTTAACAAAGTTAAAAGTGTGTTTTGGGAGCTTAACGGGACTTCAGATGGAAGCTAGAGTGATTCGGGTGGAAGAAGTGGAAGAAAATGGGCAAAAAGAGGCTTATAGCGTAACCTACGGGCATTTTGGGCGTAGCCAACTCGTAAGAAAGGCGTAGATAGCCCGTAGACAGCAGAAACTCAAGTTAGCACTTCATCCGCCTAGCCTACTTATGTTTTGGGCGTAGGCTACGCGCCCAACCCCGTAGTCTACGACCATTATGGGCGTAGCCTACGGGGTCTCTGATCAAACACATTAAATTTCGATTTTAAAGCAATTTTTATGGATTTTTATGTGGGATTTGACCATTGACTCGGGATTAGGCTATAAAGATCAATCTTTAGGGACCTTAATCATGATCTTTTACTCCCAAATCAAAATCAAATCACCCTATTTTCAAAATCATTCAAGAGCATCAATCATTCCTATTTTTTTTTTGAAGATTTCAAGATTTCAAGACCTATTATTGAAGAATCAAGTTCTATGGCCATGAGTGGCTAATCCCTTTGTATCACACTTGGGTGTAGACAATTGAAGTTCTAGGGTTTTAACATTTGGGTATTTCTTAAAACTCCTAATTGTGTTGATTGCGTGTTTGAACAATTGTGTTAAATCGTGATTAATCATATGTTGAAGTCATTTTAGTTAATTGATCTTGTGCCAATTTCTAGTGTCATGAACGTGATTTCTTGCTTTAACACAAACATAGGGTTGTATGTTCTAGTGTAATGAAGTATATTATTGTCCATCTTTAAAGTTGATGATTCTTGATACCTAAACCTATTGAACAATCAACCCGTTAATACCAATTTCATTATATTTGTTTGACCGATTTGTGAAAACCTTAGACTTCATTTGTTGAAACCCGGGGGTGATCTTTTTCATCAATTGTTTACAATCCAATTTGTTCTCCATTATTTTTAGGGGAAATGGAATCTAATAATCCCAACTTTGGGGGGTTGGAAGGGAGCAGTCCCAACTTTAAAGTTGTAATATAACGGTCCCAACTTGTCAATGTTTTTATTCTAATGGTCACAAACTAACTGAGGTTAAGTTTTTATGTTAAGTGCTGACGTGGACTGCCACGTGGCGTCTGACGTGGCCAATCTGTCCCACTTGGCAAAAAAATGGGCCTTCTTTATCCACTTGGCTTTTTTAATTAAAAAAACTTTTAATTATAAAAAAACTTTTAATAATAATAAAAAAGAATTTTATATATATATATATATATATATATTATACACACACACATATACACACTATCTTTCATCTCTCTCTTCTCTCTACCACCCACCACCACCATAACCATCACCACCAACCACCACAACCATCACCACCAACCACCTCCCATCACCACCACAACCGCTCCCCACCAACAACCACCTCCACCGCCGCCATCTGCAACCACCTCCACAAAACCCCACCTACAACCCCCAACAACCACCTCCACAAAACCCCACCTACACGAAACCCTAACTGTTTTGGGGGAGAAACCCTAACAACGATTTGTAGCTTATAGAGGAGAGAGAAATGGAACCAGGAAGTAATAGAAAGAAGAGAAGGAGTTCCGGCGGCGGTGATGTAACACCCCAACCGATGGCGGAAACATCGGGATGTCACGTATTGATGATTGTTCAGTAGCTCATGGTAAATAATAAGTTTCAATAAATGATTTAAATAAATTACATACAATTGTTCTAAGAATTTGTACATCAAAATGAAAAAATACAAGCTACGCATCTTCAAGCATTAATTCTAATCTTCGAGCATGTTATAACCTGAAACATGTTAAGTTTGAAAATATTTTGGGTCAACAAAAGTTGGTGAGATTTACATAGGTTTTGATAATCGAATAAAAATGTTGTACAATTCAAGTGTCATGGCAAATCTAGTCCATATGTGAAAACATACTAGAAGTAAATCGAGTGCATAATCAACCCTTGTGACTGTTATAATGTGGTACATCCCATACGCTCATGGTTCACTCGAATATGTTATGCGATAACAAACACCCACGCTACCTTTGTAGGAGGCACGTATCCGGGTGGGATTGTCAGTCCAATAGATCTATCAATGTATACCGTCGGCTGATCAATGTTAATGATTATGCTAGAATTGTGCTTACCCTAGTCATGTTCAAGACATAATGCAACATAGAAAAACACATAGACACTTTGATGATTGAATTGCATATAGAATGTTATAACATGTTTCACCCCAAAAACGGTGATAAATAGAAAATGGGCTATGTAAAACTCACCTTAGCAAAATGTTATGTCTCGTGAAAAAAAAATAGAATAATGTGTTGTGAATGTATGCGGGGCGAATCCCAAGGACTCAACAACGTAGCTAGTCCAAATTGAAGAAAACAAAAAAGAAAGAATATCAAGCTTCAAATTCGCCAATTACAAGAGCTTATAATCAAAGCTTCAATTGTAGAAGTAATAGACTATAGAAGAAAGGTATGAGGGAAAGTTTTATCGGATTGAAACAATCGATTTAGAGGTGCAAAGTATAATGGGTCATAGGTGGGTTTTTATACTAGTTTTGGAGTCAATTAGCCATTAAAATTGGTCAACACCATAAAGTAAGGTTTTATGATGAATTGACTATTTGACTAAGACTTTGACTGTTTGACTAAGACTTTGACTGATCAATTTAAGGAATGTGTTAAGTTTATTTTCTTCTGAAATACTACACAAGATGATAGTTGGCTCAGTTGGTTGTCACTGTGTGTTGGTTGGCTGTGGACGCGGGTTCGAGTCCCGATCCACACAAATCTTTTTTTGGCAATTATTTCCCTAAAACTATATTATTCTAAATTCATAATATGATTATATAAGCCCAAAAGTGACTCGAAATATTTTTAAAACGTACAAAAGTGTCGAGATACAAATAATTATTAGTTTAAGGTATTTAAAACATATATTGTTTAAAACAATACATTCTTTTTATCAAAAAAATTAGGGGAAATTCGCGATGTTACAGTCTCCCCTACTTTTGGAAACTTCGTCCCGAAGTTATTAAAAAACACAGGTTTGATGTTGATTAGGTAGAAATTAAGGCAGCTGTGGTTTGGGTTAAGGCACGACATGAATTTATAGGTAATAGAATAATTTGTTTCGAATAATTTGGATAAGAGGTTTGAGATGTGAGTTTTAAGGATTGGATTAGGTTCGTCTGAAGTAGCAAGAAGCATAAGAATCTAGCAAAATACTAAACTTATGTATTAGGAATCTTATAAGAAATGCATGAATTGATTGGCTATATGAAAACCAAATGAACTACTAAAACCTTATTATAATTTCACACTACCTTAACGTACCTGTAAATTCATGATTACGTTCCGGACCGCAATCACCAATTTACCTTACATTAGGGTTTTGTGTCCTTCTATGACTCTAAACACATATGTAAGTAATGCAAAATAACCTTGTGATTGAATCTTTTACAATGTATCCAAAAATGAGTCCAACTGTTGAGTAGGAAAAAGACTTCTACCAGTCAGTGAGTAAGAACCTCTACCGATTGTTGAGCAGGTGCGATAGCCTCTACCAGTCGTTGAGCAGGTTGTAGGGCCTCTACCGACTGTTGAGCAGGCATGATGACCTCTACCAATCGTTGAGTAGGTTATTTGGTACTCAACTAACTGTTGAGCAAGTACTTCATCCTCTACCAGTTGTTTGATTAAGTGTACCAATTATTTCACACATAAATTGCAAATTGATAATATGTACATATAAACAATCAAGTATCAAGCATAGCATGCGAGTTGTAATAGTGTTGTCCTAGACAAGGTTAATGACTCTAGATGTGTCTATAGCAAATAGTTTATATTCCATGATTTCTAGTATCAAATGTTTAAATATGGTAGATAATCGAATCCTCATGTATAACTAAGGATTATGTTTGATGCAACACACAATCAAGTTTCAATAGTTTGGTTATCATGGGTAACTAGCTCATGTGTGAGAAGGTGAAGGATATGAATTTAGTTCTTAAGAGGATGATGAAAAATCTTGAAGCAGAATCAAGGTTGTGAGAGATAGTGAATGTGAAGATAGTTGATAAAGAGTTTATTTTATAGTAATGAGATTATGTAGCAGTGTAAATTTTGGGGTTTGGATCAAAGGTTATAATCAAGTGTATAAGAAAACATGATTGTGGTATATGCCATATATTGTAAAATTTTGAACAAGTTGAAAATGAGTGAGTGTCGATGGAGAATTTAGAGACTAGATATTATTCCTATGGATAAAAAAAAATCTTATTTTCAAAATTGGTTTTATACATAAAGCAAAAGTTGTTAAATAGTACAAGCTAAGTGGACTTTGATTAAAATATTCCCGTTAGTTGGAGATTTCAAACATGACATTAGGTTTTGAAGATCAAGGTTCTATTAAGTGATTTTTAATAGTTTAAAGCATTATACAGAAAATTGTTTGTTACGTCAATAAATAAACAATTGAATTTAAGTTCGAGGACATCTTTTGACAAAAATATGTACTTTGTAAAGTTACTAGGTAATGAAAATACAACAAGATTTAGAAATCTTTAGTTTGTGCTAAGGTATGAGGTTATAGTTTTTTAAAAAAAATAAGTAACATGTGGAGAAATGAAATAATATGATTTGGGTAGGGTGTTGAATATTTAAAAAGTGGCTAAGATGGTAAGGTGAAGTGTGATTGTGAAATCCATAGATGGTTATGAAATGAGATTGATTTAAGCTGTAAAATTTTGAGATTTTAGAGCTTAGTTTAAGGAAAGTGAGTGTAATCATTTATTCATTAATTAAAACGAATAAACGAAAACGTTGACTTATCAAAACTTCTAGATTCTAATAACATAGTGAAGACATGCTTTGGCCTATAAGTGAACACTCATCCCGAGAATTCCCAGGTAGGCATCCGGGTCCCTCGTCTGATTGGGATTTATGCGCAATGCCAGTCCTAGAAAGAAAACTCAGAATATAGGCGTTCACCCTTCCAGATTGCACGTGTTCGTTATTAAAATCTAGAACTTCGACGAGATCTTCAAGGTGGTTCAGGCTAAACCTGAGGATTTGTCCTACTAGTCTAAGAGTAGATCTTGTGATGGAGAGCACTCTTCTTGTAGAGACTAAAGTAAGGATAAGAAGTAGGATAGAGAATAGAAACAAGTAAGGTTGCAAGTAAAAGGAGCAAGTACTGGTTAAAATCCTATGGTTATAGACTAGATTATTATTTTTTTCTAATAACCTAATTCCCTATAACCATGGCTCTGATACCAATCTGTAACACCCCAACCGATGGCGGAAACATCGGGATGTCACGTATTGATGATTGTTCAGTAGCTCATGGTAAATAATAAGTTTCAATAAATGATTTAAATAAATTACATACAATTGTTCTAAGAATTTGTACATCAAAATGAAAAAAATACAAGCTACGCATCTTCAAGCATTAATTCTAATCTTCGAGCATGTTATAACCTGAAACATGTTAAGTTTGAAAATATTTTGGGTCAACAAAAGTTGGTGAGATTTACATAGGTTTTGATAATCGAATAAAAATGTTGTACAATTCAAGTGTCATGGCAAATCTAGACCATATGTGAAAACATACTAGAAGTAAATCGAGTGCATAATCAACCCTTGTGACTGTTATAATGTGGTACATCCCATACGCTCATGGTTCACTCGAATATGTTATGCGATAACAAACACCCACGCTACCTTTGTAGGAGGCACGTATCCGGGTGGGATTGTCAGTCCAATAGATCTATCAATGTATACCGTCGGCTGATCAATGTTAATGATTATGCTAGAATTGTGCTTACCCAAGTCATGTTCAAGACATAATGCAACATAGAAAAACACATAGACACTTTGATGATTGAATTGCATATAGAATGTTATAACATGTTTCACCCCAAAAACGGTGATAAATAGAAAATGGGCTATGTAAAACTCACCTTAGCAAAATGTTATGTCTCGTGAAAAAAAAATAGAATAATGTGTTGTGAATGTATGCGAGGCGAATCCCAAAGACTCAACAACGTAGCTAGTCCAAATTGAAGAAAACAAAAAGAAAGAATATCAAGCTTCCAATTCGCCAATTACAAGAGCTTATAATCAAAGCTTCAATTGTAGAAGTAATAGACTATAGAAGAAAGGTATGAGGGAAAGTTTTATCGGATTGAAACAATCGATTTAGAGGTGCAAAGTATAATGGGTCATAGGTGGGTTTTTATACTAGTTTTGGAGTCAATTAGCCATTAAAATTGGTCAACACCATAAAGTAAGGTTTTATGATGAATTGACTATTTGACTAAGACTTTGACTGTCTGACTAAGACTTTGACTGATCAATTTAAGGAATGTGTTAAGTTTATTTTCTTCTGAAATACTACACAAGATGATAGTTGGCTCGGTTGGTTGTCACTGTGTGTTGGTTGGCTGTGGACGCGGGTTCGAGTCCCGATCCACACAAATCTTTTTTTGGCAATTATTTCCCTAAAACTATATTATTCTAAATTCATAATATGATTATATAAGCCCAAAAGTGACTCGAAATATTTTTAAAACGTACAAAAGTGTCGAGATACAAATAATTATTAGTTTAAGGTATTTAAAACATATATTGTTTAAAACAATACATTCTTTTTATCAAAAAAAAATTAGGAGAAATTCGCGATGTTACAGGTGACACCCTCGTCGCCTGATCGTGAAACCACAAGTAAAACCCATCTCGTTCCCTTCTCTTGGTCGATAATCTGTAGTAGTCGGGTTATGGTTGTGGATTATGACGGTAATGGTGAAGACTCGGTGACGATTCATGAGTTCTGATGAGACCGGCGATGGAGAAGATGACCGGCGGTGGTGGAGAAGGTGGAGAAGACGACAGGCTACTCTGTGTGTGTGTGTGTTTACTTTATCAGAGTTAGGGGGTTGGTGGTGTTTGTAGTGGTGGTGGGTATCGTCGGAGATGGTGGTGGTGGACGGTGGTGGCAGGTGGTTGTTGTTGTGGTGAGGATGATGATGTAGGGGTGTATATATATATATATATACATTCTTTTTATTATTATTTAAAGATTTTTTTTAAATAATTAATAGATTTTTTTAACAAGTGGGACCCACATTTTTGCCAACTGGACATACTGTGCCACGTGGACTGCCACGTGTGATGCCACGTCAGCACTTAACAGAAAAACTTAACCTCAGTTAGTTTGGGACCATTAGAATAAAAACATTGACAAGTTGGGACCGTTATATTACAACTTTCAAGTTGGGACTGCTCCCTTCCAAACCCCCAAAGTTGGGATTATTAGATTCCATTTCCCCTTATTTTTATTACAATTCAATTTCAAGTTTTATTAAAATAATCAAAATCCTTTCAACCAAATTTCTTAAGTAAACAAAAACATGCAACTTCAAAATTAACTAAACTTCATAAGTGACAACTTTTTAATCAACTAAAACCTATTTCACCGACCACAAACTCTTCGTTGTTCGACACCCTTTGTTGCCACTACTACATTAGTTGAGGTAATATAGGACATATAAATACTATCTTTTACCGGACCGCGACATCCGATCACCAGCGTCGGGCTGAGTGTCTCCAGAAGACGTTGGGCGTCCTAGACGTATGTCTGGGCATCCTAGGCGCAGCCTGCAACACAAAAAATGTGAAACTGACATCTTTGACGAGTTTTTAATGGAGAATTCGAATTTTTTACTTCATATCTTGAATTCTAACCTCCTAGGGCTCATCTTGGACCTTTCTTGGTGTCTCCAATCATTAAGATCTCAAATCCAATCCATCCATCGACCATCATCATATTTCATTAATCAAGATCATCCTCATTCAACCCATCTTCATCACCAATCACTAAACCTTCATTCACCATTCATAAAACCCTACATCCCCAATATTCCTCATGGCTATTTCTCATACCTTTTCCATCACCATTGAAGCCTCTATCATCATGAGCGGCTAATTATCCTTGAAATTACCCGGTGTAGACTTGTAGTCTAGGGTTCTTGAACATTTTGGGTATTTTCTTATTTCTTTGTAATTGTGATTTGAACAAACTTGTTAATTGCGTTACTCTTGTTTTGAATTCTCTTTGATAATTGTTTCTTGCGCCAATTACTATGGAAATGAATTCAGTTAATTATGCTTTAACTTGTTATTAGGGTTTATATGTTCTAGAGTAATGAAGTGTAGTTTAGTCCATCTTTGATGTTGATGAAACTTGACACCTAAGCATATTGAAACAATTAACCCGTTAATCTTCATTGCAAGTATTTGATCCAACCCAATTTGTGATAGAACTCTAGGTTTCTTGTTGAACCCGGTGTGATATCCATCTTTATTATTATTGTTACAATCAATCATTTTCAATCAAGTCTTTTTATTCAAAGTTTTTATTAATAATCAAGTAATCATCCTTCACTTTAGAAAATTATAATCTTGAATCATTTTGTGGTTCACAACTTTCAAACCAAAATCTTAAATGATCAAAAGCACTAAACTTCATAATTAAACTATTTCTTCATAAGTGACGTTTTCTCAATCAACTACAAACATTTTCACCGACCACAGACTCTTCGTGGTTCGATACCCTTGTTACCACTAGCTACATAGTTTGAGGTAATTAGGACTTTATAAATACTATATTTGACCGGACAGCGACATCCGATCAGTAACCTAATAACACATAATAAATTTATAAGCCCAAAAATCTTAATTGTTACAAATTTAGAATTGGGGATTTTGTTGAATTAGCCCTAATTGAGCCCTAAAAGTCTTAATTGTTAATTC
The DNA here is from genome assembly GCA_030844895.1 of Ambrosia x helenae. Taxonomy (NCBI): domain Eukaryota; kingdom Viridiplantae; phylum Streptophyta; class Magnoliopsida; order Asterales; family Asteraceae; genus Ambrosia; species Ambrosia x helenae. The sequence goes on along the minus strand of CM061226.1, from coordinate 88,584,670 downwards.
TTATAAATTGTTAATAGTTTAAACTTTAAATTATTTAATTTATTAAAGCCCTTGAGGGACATTTTTAACGGCTCAGATAGAGCACGTAAATCCTCAGAAATGTGTCTATCCAGAACGGACATAATATGATCAGTATGCTAGATATAGTCATTTAGATAACACATATTTGAGTCATTGAAACACTTGTTTATAACCCATATTTGAGTCATTGAAACACTTGTTTAATACACACTTCCTGAATACATTTGATAGACTCGTACATTTCCTAGAAGGATAACACTACTGTCACACATCTAATAAGGATGGTGTCTATAGACACATTTTCCCTATGCAAATCAGATCCATCATTTACTTGGTCAAATGTCCTAAACCAGCAACAATTCTTGCACACATGGCTTATGGCATCGATAAACTCACCATACAAGATCAGATAATCTAATATCACCAACAAATTTAGACATAACATCAGTAATATGTGTTTACTTGATCTTTTTGAGTAATCCCCAATCCACCATGATTGAAACAGTTGTTTTTGTATGTTTAACCAATCACTAAATCACCAATACACGCGCGCATCCAACCCATGATGCACTAAAGAGTGCTGAACCGGGCGGCTACACGAGTAAACAGCACACCATCTGTCTACACTTGCCTTTTTACTATTACTTTTTTTATTTATTTCAAACAAGCACACACTTGATAGTTGATATATCATAACTTGTATTATAACTTAAAATTTTCTATTAAAAAAATAATAAACTATTAACATGTCATCACTTGTACTTGTTTACATAAATGTTTCGAGTAACCCCTAATCCACCATGATTGACACAATTGTTTTTACGATGTTTGAACATAACACTTAACCACCGATATATGCATACATCCAAATGATACTGGACCGTCTGGCTACATGAGTGAAAACATTAAGTTACAAACAAGAGTGGCCGCAAACTCTGTACATTTGCTTCATGTTGAGTCATCAATCTAGCCCTGCCTATGGTGAAGCAGTTGCTGGCTTATTTTTAAGCAAAGGCATAACATCTGGCTGCTCAACAGCAGACCCCGCATGCTCACCACCTTCATCGTATCTGTCAGCACTGTCGAGAAAGATACCTGCATGATCAAAAAATGTAGCAAACATACATGAGAAGACTCCTAGTCGAATGTCTAAAAGGCCCTTTTGATGATAACCCTTTTTGATGATAAAAACAATGTCATATATAACTTGTAAAGATAATGATGAAAAGATCAGTATAATTGAACACATTATTATACCTATAAACCATATTCCAGCTGCCAAGAAAAATACTGAAGTTAGGATCAAAGCAGATATCCTCCAATTGTTAACTTTGTCCTGCGAAACACTCATTTGCATATACGGCTCGAAAGGTAAGTGAAGTCATTTACATTATAAAAAAAGATATGGCTACAATAATATTCTAGCATAATCATCAATGTTCCATCTAAACATTTTGAAATTTAAATTGAATATAATCAAAACCTATTAAGCTACTGAAACAAAGCCTTTATTTTTTACAAAACCTATTTTTAGTTATGGATCTTTTAAGTTTTGACTCTTTTCCATCAAGTGAAGAATCAAAATGGGATAATTCGGTCCCAATCTAATTGATGCGGGGTCCACAAAATGGAGGAAAATAAAGAATATGTGAAAGAAAGCAAACCTGAAGAAGACCAACAAGTGGAGATGATGGCACATCACCAAAGACATGAATCGAAACAGTTGACATAGCCATTGATAGCGGTCTCAAACTTGGTTTAACAGTATGAAGACATACAAAATTCACAGGCCCCTGCAGTGTACACGATGTACTTTTTGTCAGAATCTAAACCTATAACTAATGGCAGGTCGAGCGGGTCAAATAACAGGTAAAAATTGGTAATCTGTATGGTTTGATCTTTTGGTCAAAAATTAGGCTTGTTCCTAACAAATGTGGGTCAAACATGATTACAATAGTATATCGTTTCTAAAAAAATGTCTTACACATTTCTGTGTAAGATTTCTTTTTATTTACCTGTTTGACCAGTAAGAAATAATTTTAACCCGAATTGACCTATTCAATAATAAATGGGCTAAAAATGCAATTTGTAGCCACAATAAATGTCTTAACTGTTATATCGTTAAAGAGAAGGTTACCTGAGTGGCGAAAACAAGTATCTCCCCAATTAGAAAGAGACCTATGTAAATGTATAAGTTACTGAAACAGAAGGCGCTAAAGCAAAATATTGCTCCCAAAAATGTTGCAGTAGAAAGAAGCTGCAAAGAATAATGGTTATAATACATAAAAAAAAACAATGATATATAGCTCAACACTCGAGAAATATGATAAGCAGTTAAAAAACAGAGATTTTACCAAAAATATCTACCTTAAAAGCATTGGGGATTGTTGAATTCATGCGATCCAGAATAATACTCCCTCCTAATGTTCCCACAATTCCACCAATAATGGTGATCCCTCCAAATAATATATCAGCGTTCTCCTGTAAAAACGGAAATTTCAGATCAAGCTTTCTTATTTAATTTGGTTTCGATTTCCAGATAAAGTGTATTGTTTGTAACAAAAAAAACCAGTCAACACGAAGGTCAAACATGCTTACCATCTGATATATGCTATAACCAGCCTTTGGCCCCCAGTATGAATATGCCCCAATGACAAAATTATATGCAATATAACCTAAGCAAAAACCATGCAAAATTAGACAAATAGCACTATATATCGTTACAAAGACTACTAAGATTGAGAAAATTAATAAGTACCTAGAACATTTATGACATAAACCTTCTCAAGCAAAAGGGCTTTTATGTCTTGCCAAAATCTGGATAACTGATTGGAAAAGGAACTATAGCTGCAACAAAAATATGCACATGGAATATTTTATTAACAGGTTTATTCCTCAAATCCAGATATCACTGATTGAAAGAAAGGGTGTTATATTATATAGATTGACAAACACCTGGAACGTTCTTTAGCGATATGCTCAGCGCCCTCTTCATCTATGGACCCGTGGAAATTTTTATCATGGGACATACCTATATATAATACATGTAAACTCATTAAACCATGGTGAAATATAACAAATTAATGTTGTAAATAAAACTATATAAATACAAAAGAAATACCTTTCATCTGTAACGGTTTCATTGCAAACCCCAAAATAGCAAATGGCAGCATGAGAATTGCCTCACCAAAAAATGCATAGCGCCATCCAACACTACCTCCGACCTACAAACCAAAGAACAACATCGATTAGTTTGACCTTATCCAGTCAAATTCGATCATTTGGGTCGCTGTCAATGTGCACAAAAAGAAGAAAGATCAGTTACATACCACTCCACCATAAACATAACCAACAGCAATTCCAGTTGGTATGCACATGTAGAAAATTCCAAGCCATGCTGTTCTCTATACAAACAAAATGGATACAAGTTTATCTATTGCAGTCAAATAAAAGGAAACCGACATAAATATTTTCTTTGTTTTCATTCCAATTTTACATACAAAATGGATCTACGTACAAACACGGAAATTTTTGTTTCAAAACACGATTGTCAATAACTTTTTTCAACTTCAAAAATATAAAATAAAGTTAATAAATAAAACTGTTCTATCAGGTTTGAAACCTCAACCTCAATAATGCTGTTTTAACTTCTCGATTAAAATTGTTTAAAATGGATTGCGCCTAAAGGAAAACGTTTGAATAGCTTTTTACAGATTCGATCCAGTTAAGCCCATTTCATGCTAAGCTGTTTTCTTATTTTACTACTTTGACCCACTAAAGATATAACATAACCTGAATTAACCCATTGAGTAATAAAAATGGATCAACCGGCTCTAGTGTATGGAAATTATCCAGTAAGGAAGAGAACCTGAGCAACCGGAGCATTGTCATCAATAAATGGAGCTGCAAGACTTATAAAAGAAGCTTCACCAACACCAACTAACCTAAACCCAATAATATTTAAGTTATACCATAAGTCAAAGTGCATCAATAGCTATAAAGAAAATAATACAATTTTAGGCATTTGAAGTAGTCAACTAACATTCGGCAAAGTGTGATGGACCAAAAGTCAACTGAAAGCCCACAACCAGCTGCAGCAAGAGTCCATACTGACAATCCGACTCCAATAAGTCTAAACGGATTGATGCTGCTCGTATACACAAAAATAAAAATATATATAATTAGGAAACATGAAAGCTTCATTTCTAATGGGATGATTACTTCTCAACGTGTAGTACTCTTATAGGTCAAATGGGTTGATGACTTCATAGTTCATATCACTAAACTTAAGTTTTATGACTTTATCTACATGTTACAGTAAGAATAATGCATTTTTGAGCCATTATCCAGATAAGAAGTTTTGACTTGTTATCCAATTCGACTTAACTTTATCCATTTTGATTGTTATAGAATACAATTAGGCTGGCCCTTTTTGTTGTTATCTTTTGAGGTTCAATTTCTGCATCAACTTTTAAACATCTTTAAACCAGGGTGTAACATGATACAGACAGTAACATACATTATAAAAGGTAGCAGCAAACCATAGTAAGAAATCATATGATAAGGTATGAAAAGGTATAATGTGACACAAAGGGTATGAAACAACACAAAATGTTATGGTACGATAATAAATTATACATAAAGATACAAAGGATTAAAAAAAGTTTCACGACGGTAAGAAATTATATAACACAAATAGGCCTGTAAACGAACCGAACGTTCATGAACTGTTCGTGAACTGTTCGGCGGGAAGCATGGTTTAAAAAAACTGCTGAGGCGTGCGCCTCAAGGCGAATCGGGAGGAAAACGAGTCTGAGGCTGCGCCTCAGGGTGCAATTTTGTAGATGCGCCTCAGGTGCGCCTCAGGGGTTTTTTAAGTTTATTTTTGATGTTTTAGACTTTTTATTTCAATTTCAAGCATGTCATGCCCTTTTAACGTGTGTTTTTGATGTTTTTGATGAATTTGATGCTGAAATTAGTTAGTATTTCATTTTCTATAAGATATATAACATTTTTATATATATTTTCATTCCGCCTCGCGCTTACGCCTCGGTTCGCCTCGAGGCGTACGCCTCGTGAGGCGAAAGGAAAACGCCTTGAGGCACGTTTCCGTACTTTTAAACCTTGGCGGAAAGTTCGTTTATGTTCGTTTATTTAAATAAGTGAACGAACACGAACACAATGTTTTGTTCGTTTAATTAAATGAACGAACATGAACACACGTTTTGTTCGTTCATTTATGTTCATGAACGTTCGTTTATGTTCGTTTATATTCATTTATGTTCGTTCGTTTATTTTTGTTCGTTTAACTAAACTTAACTTTATTTTTATTATTTATTTCATTTTGTTAAGTATCTTAATTCACATGTTCTAAAATCTTAATCCTAACCCTAACATTCTAACCATATCACAAACGTGGATGGATGTTTTTTTGGATGAATCATGGTGAGCTTTTTTTTTTGGTAGCTACATGATGGATATTTTGAATGAATCATGTACATTCAAACTACTAATTTAGATTTGGTTTTGGTTGCATTGTGATGTATTAGACTTGGTTGAACTATTATGAATCATTATTAACTTGTTTTTTTTTTTTTTTTTTTTTTTTTTTTTTTTGTGTCTGTTCGTTTATGTTCATGAACTATTCGTTTAGGTATTAAATGAACGAACATAAACGAACACGAACACAACAAATTTCTTAATGAACGAACATGAACACAAAAATGTGTTCGATTATGTGTTCGTGTTCGGTTAAAGTTAAATGAACAAACACGAACACACATGTGTTCGTGTTCGTTCGGTTCGTTTACAGGCCTAAACACAAATACAAAATGGTGTGCTACTAAATGAATATCCATCATCTATCTATAATCAACCACTTTCTATAAATATATAATAGTTTTCATGTTTACGATACATCAATCATCAACTATTGAAATAACTTGATATTTAATATCTTAGTAATCTACTGATGGGGTGTTTGTTAGCCTCTTAATAAACCTCTTAATCATTCAGCATTAAGAGTGTTTGTTTCAACTAAAAAAGCATCTGAATGGTTCCATTAAGCTCCTAACCATTCAGCTCTTAATCATTCAGCATTAAGAGTGTTTGTTTCAACTAAAAAAACATCTAAATGGTTCCATTAAGCTCCTAACCATTCAGCTCTTAATCATTCAGCATTAAGATTGTTTGTTTCAACTAAAAAAAGCATCTGAATGATTTCATTAAGCTCTTGACCATTCAACTAATAAGGGGTGCTGAACCATACAGACCCTCTTAATGATTCAGCACTTAATCATACAGATCCTACCAAACAGCCCCTAATCTTTATTGCTTTCTTTCAATGATTGTGTGTGGATATATATACACTTGATTGTGCGGCATGCCCTCTTTCATAAAATAAATTAAAAAGGGCAAAGAAAAGAGGTGTTTGGATCCATAATGTCAATCAAACTCAATAGGCAATGCTACAATTTGACAAATCTACAACAATATTTCAGTAGTCATTATTATAGAATTTCAAGATAAATTTATCATACAATCATGCAGCCAAAACAAGTTTTCTTTTGACACGATGATTGCAAAGTGACAAACACCACCTCTCAATAAAAACTACTGTCCATCCTCTAAATATTACACCTATTCTTTTAAACAAGATATGCACAAAAACCAGTTAGCCAGTTAAAATAAACCTAAGTTTTGATCATCAGCCAAAAAGGGTGGCTAATGATTAGAAGTGAAATTTTACCTCTTGGCCAAGGATGCAAATATTGGTGACGCAACAAGAAGTCCAACCATGAAAGCAGAGGAAATGACACCATCTCTAAAATTATTCAAGCCAAAATCACCCCTGCAAAACAAAAAGGTACACATGACATCTCAAAAAAGATGTTACAAAGTAATGTTATTTCACCAAGCATACAAAGTAACTTACTGAATTCCACTACCATCTGAGCACACGCCACTCTCTGTACAGCTTCTCGGACTCCCATTTACACCATTACTTGCAATTGCTCCTCGATCAATATAATTCACCATGTTGATCACACAGAATACTACAAGCAACCTGTGCACGTAGTGGCATACTAATAAGCCGCATGAGATACAACTATTATTAATAATTAGTAAAACTGTCAAGAAAGGGAAATCCCCTTTCTGAACCGGGTAGGAAAGATAAAACTGTTTAAAGTTAAATACCATTCACCATTCAACATATTATGAGAGTAATAAAAGATGCTAGTGTTTTACTTCTTCGCTGGAATTGCAAAATATGCTTAACATTTTCATTAATCCTCTTAGTTTTATCTAAAGTTATCTTCTAACCCTTTAACTTGGTTTGGATTTTAAATAATCCTAGAGTAGTAAAGTTAATGCACATAGTTGAATACTAATGATCTCCTAAATTGTTAAATACATGTTATTAGGGATGAGCTCGGGACGGTATCGGTACCAACCAATACCGATCCCGAAAATACCGATCCCGAAAATCCCAAAAACCCAATACCGATACCGATACCGAAAACATACGGTACGGTACGGTATCGGTTCGGTATCGGTACGGTACCGGTATAGTATCGGTATTTTACCTTAAAATACCGATACCATACCGATCCCGTACCGATACCGAAAATACCGAAACCGAAAACTTCTAAATGTGAATACCGATACCGATACCGAATACCCTCGGTTCGGTACGGGATCGGTACGGGATCGGTTCGGGATCGGTATCGGTTTGGTATTCGGTGCAAAATGCTCATCCCTACATGTTATGAATGAATGAACTATTTATTATTAAATTAATTAGGCCCCGATCCGATTTTTGCCCCCCATAGTGAAAACTTCTGTATCCGCCATTGCAACCAAATATTACGAATGAAACCAAAGAAACTACATCACAAAACCAGAAACACTAATTATCCCAAACCTTCCAAAACCAAATTACAATATTCAATTTCTCGTCTTAAAAAAGATCGAAAAATATGCGAATTTCCGTTACTTAGCTTCATAGTTGATCAAAACCCTAATCTAGAAGAAGAAGAAGAAGGAAAGAAACACAAAGAGTGTACCTTTTGGGAGTAAACCAAGAAGGAGCAGGAGGCTCAGATAAATCACTTGAATCTATAGCCATGTCTTTACTGTCTCTCTGTATAAATGATGTGATTGAACTTGTCTTGATCCTCAAGTCCCCTGATTAACCTACCTCTGATCATCAATTTATGGTCATTTATTTGTGTGCTTTCAAAGATAAGTTAACACACACCAAACCCCTTTTCCCTAATTATTATTATTATTATTTCTTAAAAATTTATGGTTTTTAAGTTTATATTGATACTAATGGTTACATATAGGATGGTCAATGAAATCATAATGTCAGGTTTAGATCGATTTTCCAAAATAATACTATAAAATAAACCGTTTAATTATTTTATCGTTTAGGTGGATGACTGACCTAAAGGTTATGTATGGTATACATGGATTGATGTAATTGTAGGAAAGATATTAAGTTAGAAGCATAAAGTTAAGATTTTTGGGTATAAGAGAGTGAGTAGGATTGGATTGAGTAATAATAATAAAGCAGTGTGATTGGACTCACCGGATTACAGTTACGACGGAGATAGACGGTGATCGACGGCGGAGGAAGAAGAGATGGAGGTGGGTGAGGAAGATATGCTATTCGTTGGGGTGAAGGACATGGTCAATGGGGAAGAGAGTAGTAATAATATATCATTTTTTATGATAATCATAATATAATAAGGGTTAGGATCAAATACACAAGACACTTTTTCTAGGAAGGGTGAGAAGGATTGTGATCCATTGATCATATATTTGAAGGGTTGAGATTAATTTGTTTGAAAAAAATAAATAATAAATTAGATAAAGTGCATAAAAGGAAAACAACATTTGTTGACTTTCTCTCTCCACATGCAATGCACAAGTCAATCCCCCCATCATTTTAAAACGTCTATAACTTTTTCATACGACATTTTTTTTTCAAAAAAATTTCACCATATTAACGAGCGTTTTTTTTATCTTTAATATGAGTACCACATTGCTACATTAAAATTGAAAAAAAAAAATTCGTGCTAAATGGGTTTTTTTTCTCTGTTGTGTCTTCTGCACGTTCATTGAATTATAGTATGCATGTGTGCTTTATAAATATGTTATTTATGTTTTTTTAGTCTACACATGATTTAACTTTGTCCATTATGTTTTTAGTATGCTTTTAATTGTGTTTTACGCAAATGAGTTTTGTATTTAGGTGTACATTGTGTTTTATTATGTTGTTCATTGTGTTTAAGTCTATTATTCATTGTGTTTTAGTCTTATGTTCATTGTGTCTTTTATATGTCGTCCATTGTGTTTTATTAGACTGTTCATTGTGTTTTATACCCTATTGTTCATTGCATATTTAATTGGTACTCATTGTGTTTTACGTTATCTCCATTGTGTCTTACGCAATTGGGTTTTCAACTTTTTTTCCAAAAGTATTCATTGTGTTTTAATCTTCTGTTCATTGTGTCTTTATATGTCGTCCATTGTGTTTTACACAATTGGGTTTTTAACTTTTTTTTCAAAAGTATTCATTGTATTTTAGTCTTTTGTTCATTGTGTCTTTCGTATGTCATCCATTGTGTCTTATGCAACTGGTTTTCAACTTTTTTTTTTCAAAAGTATTCATTGTGTTTTAGTCTTCTATTCATTGTGTCTTTAGTATGTCGTCCATTGTGTTTTACTAGACTCTTGATTGTGTTTTATACCCTATATTTAATTGGTGTTCATTGTGTTTTACATTCCATTGTGTCTTACGCAAGTGGGTTTTGAAAAAAAAATTCAAAAGTATAGCAATATGGTACTCATATTAAAGATAAAAAGACGCTCAATTTTATGGTATAATTTTTTTTATAAACGGATGACGTATAAAAAAGTTACGGGCATTTAAAAATGAAGGTGGAAATGGCATGTGACTTGCATGTGCATATGTTTTTGACAAAATTATCCCTCTCACTTGTTAATCCTTTGGACACATGTCATTTTCTAGTGACTTCTCACCCTTCTCATTTTTTATAGCCTTTGTAGAATAACCCAACCCAATATAATAATACTAATCCAATCTGTATTTATATCTATACTATAAAAAATAATACTAATCCAATCTATATCTATTTTATTTTTAACCTATATCTATATCTATATATATTAACTAGATTATACATCGGGAATGTCTTGGAGTTGAGAAATCTAATATGACATATTAATTTTACATATGAAATAGAATGATGCGTTTTACAGTTACATGCAGGAAAGCTTCGGGTAGCACCTAACCTAAAACAATTAACAATGTATCTCCAATGTTAACGTCTAATCTTAAACAATATATAACTCTAATATTAATACATAACCTAACAGGGGCGGATATATATTCTAATTAGGGGTAGCACCCGCTACCCCTCAACCTTACCGACGTAGTGCAATTTTGTTTTGCTTTTTTTTTACGTTTTTTGTATTTCGCTACCCCTGAAAGTATATTAACGCTACCCTCAATTTTTTAAGACCCACTCTTCAAGTTTTATTATTAATCCTCCATAAAACAAAAAAATAGAATCGCATAAGTCCATAACACATTGACAAATTTCATTTATTAATTATAAGATAAAAGAAGTCCATAAGACTTATGCCCGATTAGTTAGTTAACGGTTAACGGTACATGTGCTCATGTCGGGTTTTTTAATACCCGGTTCGGGGTATGGAACCCGGTTTGCATATGAACGAGTGCCAAAAAATCGGGTAAATCGAGTACGGTTCAGTACTAGTATTGAGGGGAAAATCATACCTATGTACCGGAGTAGGATATGATATGATCGGGTTTAGGTATAACCGGGTACTGGACCTGGGTATGGGACAAGGTATTAACACCACTTTGAAAAAGGAAGTTTTTATATTAGTTTACATAAAGTAAATTCATTTAAATTATATTTGGTTTGTAATTTGTAGAAAAATAAAAATAAATTACAATAACAAAAATTTATCAAAGTACAAATTATTTGCTTTATAATATGCATTTAAAAAGATATAAAAGTTATAAAGTACACATAATTATACTTTAAAAATTCGGGTATTTATCCGGGTACTAAAAAAACTGGTTTAGAGTATAACCGAGCGGGTATAGCATATAACTGGTTTCAAGTTTTTCGGGTATAAATCGACTACAACTAATTTCGGATACGAATATTGAGACCACAATGTATACATTAGGGTGCAAAAATATAATATGTTAACGGCTCCACAAATACTGAAAGAGATTATTGATTTTTTATACATTGTTTGAAAATACGGTAAAAAAAATTTTTTGAACGTTACCCCTAAGATTTCGATGTAGATCCGCCACTTTAACCTAAAACAATGTACAACTCCAATGCTAACACATGTTGAAAATAGAATTCATATTTACTGATTTGAACATGATTAGTGACTTGCCTATACATGATTAATGAATTACCTAAACACTTTGTGTTTTTTTCCTGTATGAACAAAACCCCACAAAAAATAGTCATTTTTTTCTCCGTTTTTTGTATAACACTATGATACTCGTTGGAAAGATAATAAAACGGTCGTTAATTTGGTGTAATTTTTTTCTTTAAAAAAATCTCGTATATAAAAGATATTAACATTTAAAAATTATGGGAGGAAACATGAGAAAAAAAATTCAATTTTGTTTCTAATTTTTTTTTTCCTAAAATCAATTAATAGCACATAGCTTGCCACATGGCACACTTAATGGGGAATGCCCTCTTTAAGTGTCATGTATGATTTATGGGTTTCAATTAATAAAATAAATAGATAATAGATAGATAAACCAAAGCATGAAATCATATAGAACACTTAAAGAAATTGTGCTTATTTGGTTGTATGTGTATTGTGTTGTACTACATCCTTACTGAAGTTTGGTTAACTAAACTCTCTCTCCATGGGTGACAAGGGCGATCACCGGCAAGGAAAGGAGAAGCAACAACAGAAGACTGACACGGCTGATTCAGTTAAGTTCTTTGTCTCTAACTTTCCAGAGAAGTGTAGCGGCAAGGATCTAGAAGACATGATGAAAGGTTATGGAGATATTGAGAAGATTTACATTGCTCGGAAATGGGACAAGATGGGAAGACGCTTTGGTTTTGTTACGTTCCGAAGGGTTAGATGTGTTGAAGAATTGGAGAGATCATTATCGAACTTGTGGATGGGGAGTTACAAGATCAGGGTAAACATTGCTCGTTTCACTGAAAAACAAGAGAGATACCAGAAGGCCAACGTCAACAACTTTTCAGAAAACCAAGTTCCAGAGAAGAATGATATAGCAGGAGAAGGGTGCTCTACTGATGTGCCTAAGTCATTTAAATCTTTTCGTGATGCTTTTATGGGGGTGCAGGATAACGATGCAGTGGTTGTGGAGATCCCGGATCACGTTAACGAATTTAATGATTGTGTCAAAAAGGCTTTGGTAGCCACCGTACTTGATGTTGATGGCCTCAAGTCAGTGGGACGATGGTTTCAGCAAACCTTCCCACAAGGTGGAAGAATTCAATACTTGGGAGGGTTGTCTATTTTTTTATCGTTCTATACGGAGGAATTGGCTATCCAAGCTCGCACCATTATTGATGGTAAGAGCGACATGTTCAAGACCGTTACTTGGTGGGAGGGACAATCCTTTGCCTTTGAAAGATTAGCGTGGCTAAAAGTTCAAGGGATCCCCCTCAACCTGTTGTGTAATGACACGGTGGACCTTATCGGTAATCGTTTTGGCAAGATCATTCATCATTCTCGAGTGAATAGTAAGGACAATGATTTATCATTTGAGTATGTTGGGGTTCTCGTCGGTGACAATAAACGGATTGAAAAGGAAGTAACCTTACAATGGAGAAAGAAACGTTTCAGAGTATGGGTTTCCGTGGAAATTGGAGATTGGATACCGGATTTTTTTATTCGGTAATAATACAAACAATGAGGTTCCTACCACACCGGAGAAGGAAATGTCATCTGAAAAGTCACCGGAAAAGTCTTTGGATCGGTCAAAGGAAAAGTCAACGGATAATTATGATGATAATTATGGGAATGCTGAAATTGTGGAAACTCCAATTATGATGAATGGTGAGAAGGTAATTAATGATTTAATGGACATTAATGGGATTGATACTATTAATGGTCCAAATGAAAATAATTCTGCTGTCAAGACTTTAAGTTCGGGTCATTCTAAACTTAAAGGGTGGGTTGGTGTTTTTTCAAAAAAAAGAAAAAAGTTGAGTTTTAAAAAGAGTGGGTCAAAATCTAAATCAGTGTCTGGGCCTAAGAAGAAGCAAAATAAGCCCAACATGGATGATCCTTTTGATGTAGATAGGTTTATTGGCCCACTCGATGTAAGTGAAGCCCAAGCCGTGATTGACAAACAAAGGCTTTCCTCTGTGAACATTTCGGATGGAGATAGCAGCAGCCATGTGCTCCCCTTTGAAGATTTAATAAGGGACCAGGATGGCGAAGTAGAGAGTGGGAATACCAATGGCGACAACGAGACCTCCTTGGCTGTTGAAAGGGAGGTTCTGGCCACGGTCAATGTTGGCGTTAAATTGGGAGCACAAATTCAGAATCATGACGATTTGATCAGAGACTCTATCATGGATGAAGGTTTACAAGCGGGTACGGTATGAATTTCTTATCTCTTAATTTGAGAGGTGCTAGGGTAACAGAAAAACAGGGTTGGGTCAGAAGTTTAAAAGGGGAAAACGAAGTTTCATTTTTAGCCTTACAAGAAACGCAATTACGAACTGAAGTGGGGGTTGATTTTTCTAAGTTTTGGGGTTCTATGGGGTATGATATTGAGGTGGTTGATGCTGAAGGCCGTTCAGGTGGTTTAGTATCGATGTGGGATTCTAAGGTTTTTGTGAAGAAGTCGTGCCTGAAAACTCGCAATTTCATTTGGGTTTCGGGTATTCTTAAAGAAGACGGGTCGATTCTTAATGTCATTAACATATATGCCCCTCATAAGACTGTTGAAAAACGTCAATTATGGGAGGCATTATTGTCGATTATTACGGCAAATGATGGGTATTGGTGTTGTCTGGGGGATTTTAACGCCACTAGATTTCAAGAGGAGAGAAAAAATAGTTATTTTGATCGATTGGTGGCCAATGATTTCAATGAGTTCATAGACTCGGCTTGCTTACATGAATATGTCATGAAAGGAAATAATTTCACTTGTCTAACCCGTAAAGTTTCTTCTTTTAAATTGAGCAAGATTGACAGGTTCTTGGTTTGTCAAAGGTTTTTCGACAGATGGCCGGATGCTTGTTTACGTGCTTTACCAAGATATCTCTCGGATCATTGCCCCTTACTTTTGACACTCTCCTCAAAGAATTTTGGGTCCAAGCCATTTAGATGGTACAACTCTTGGGTAGACAGAGAAGGGTGTAAAGAGTTAGTGTCTTCTACTCTAAAAATTATTATTTATTGGCTCCCCCGGAGGTAGTACTTACTTGTAAACTCCGGTATCTTCGTTCGGTGCTCCGAGACTGGAAAAAAAGTTTAGATAGTAAGGAGTCGGCTAATCTCCTTGCTATGAAGAAAGATATGGAAGATATGGAACATTTAATGGAGAATAGGGTGCTTTTAGAAGATGAAGAATGGGTGTGGACTGAGTGTAATAAGGGGATTAAGCAGCTGGAATTTTTTAAGGCTCGAGATTTATGTCAAAAAGCTAGACAGCGTTGGGCGAAATTGGGTGATGACAACACGGGGTTTTTTCATGGTATTATCAATGGTAGGAAGGCGTCTAACTCCATCCAGGGCATTATGGTGAACGATATGTTTAAACCAAGCTATTGTAACACCCTTATTTGTATCCACATTTTGTTGTAAGTTTTGTTTAAATGACTTATAATAATTATAAAAATAATAAAAATAACTCGATCACACCAAATGTCTTATGTAAAAATATAGTATAGAAAGTTAAGTAATTGTAACATAAGAATAGTAAATAATCTAATAAAAGAAATGAAAACAAATAAATTATGCAAAGACATAAGTTTTTATAAAAAAAAATATTTATGTTAATTAATGATTTAAGAAAAGAAAACTATTGTGATTAACCGAGCGCGCGTTGCACGCATTGTGATGTGGTTGTTACCAAAATGCTAAGAAGCTATTATCAACCGAAGTAACCTATACATATTGAAATTGAATAACGTCACATTTGTATCGGACCTAATAAGATGATGTGTAGATTTATGAAACTAAATATCTACTTTCATTAAAAATAGGTTGAACCAAATAATCAGATCAAAACTATTTGCTAGTCTCTTGGTCCAAAAATCGCGTGATGATATTTCTAAAAAACTTGCAACACCTTAATGATTTCTAAACACTTTATCCAGAAACTTGGGCCAAATTAATTTTTTTTTATCTTTAAAATCGGCCCAACAAATAATTAATGTTCATATTATATACTATTAATTACATACCAATAATCTTCTTTGCTATGTTTGTCACATACAACACAAATACTCCCTTGACTCTTTCATCACATTACTCTATCTGCAAACTTGACCCACCGTTCTCTTTCTCTCTCTCTCTCTCTCTCTCTCTCTCTCTCTACACCTCTTCAAACCCAAAGCTCAAATCTCTGATCGATGTAAACTCTCTTTATATGACACCCCACTTAAAAATGGGCCAGATCTGGTGTCGTAGTCGCTCACCATCTGCTCCCTTGTCGCGTATTGAAGCCATCACCACCACACCCGTTTAACTTCGCCAGCGAGGTGTTGGTTCATCGTACTTGGTTAGGCATTGTAAGGGAGAGAGAAGATCAAAAGATGGAAAAATACGTGAAAGAGCAAGATATTACAAGTTTGTCAGGTGGCTCATGGAGACGCTGAGACTTGGTGAGTTGGTCGAGATGAGTGCCTGTCACACCCTCAAATTCCACTTGCGGGGTTTTACCGCGAGGCGCGTGACACACCAGGATCCAAGTCAACGGTCACAATAAATAAACACTAAATGTAATATATGAAAACCAAAACATTGAGTTTTGAACCATAAACCAACAGCGGAAGCATATCTTGTTTACAACCAAAAGACATAACGTAGTCTGAAAACATTATTTAACATGCACTAGAACCCCTAGACGCCGTGCAAGACCCCGTGCGCCTAATCCATTGACTGCTACCTTAGCGACCTGAGAAAACATGCCAAAAATGTCAACATATAATGCTGGTGAGTTCACAGGTTTTACAAAAGAGTTCCATAAGTTTGAAAAGATCATTTCCGTTAATACTATGTTATAAGAACGTTAGCTAGACGTTAAGTATCTTTACTACTACGAGTTGGAAACCATTACTGACATGTAACCCCAGTGTATACCCAAAATGTATGAATCACCGTCATCGTCGGTGATCCCGAAAGTTAGAGACAATATGCATCGTCCCGGCTCCAAGCCGTTGAGTGGGGTTAGTCAAGCCAAGTATATCTATCCACATTTCCCCGTTATGTATACCAACATACTTATGGTTTCCCCTGGGACTTCCTGATGAAACGCCCGTATAGTAAACAACAATAACCATAGTATAACATGACCTTTAAGAAATGTAAGTATGTAGCATGTTTCTCCCCTGAAAGCAAAACAGTAAAAGCGAGGCTATGACACTCACCTTAGGTTGCGTTACTTGAAAAACAGTTAAATCAACAAGCTATGATAACCCCAAATAGCGGCAATCTATCATGAGACGTATATAAGTACCCAGACTAATAACCCGTAGGTTAACAAGTCCCCGAATGTCCAGACCATAACCATGTACGTTTGAAAACACCTTTGACCGTTAAACTGACCACACAAGAAAAGACCCGACATCCCATTGGTGACCCGACATCCCACGTGTTAACCAAGAACGAGAAATTAAGCAATCACATGCAACTATGCACTTAACACGCATCCATGTTCACTACATCTATCATACGAGTCATATATAGCATAAACGAGTCCGAACATGTGTTACCAGGTTACTAGACATGCCACGGGGTTCCTAACATGCTCCTAGGTGTCAAACCATGTTTCGGGATGTCAATATACACTTACAATATCAAAACACACGATTAGGAATCAAACAGGCAATTAGGAAAGTCAACAGCCAATTAAGATTTGTAATCACCCGTTCTACACGTGAATAGGGGCCTAATCGCCTATAAAGGCATGCGATTAGGGGCTAATTGCCCAAACACTAGGCGATTAGAACTCCTAATCGCACCTTGCAGTTCCAATGCCCCTTTTTGCACGTTTTGTCACACCCTCAAATTTCCACTGCGGGGTTTATACCATGAGGCGCATGACATACCAGGATCCCATAGCCATAAGTCATATGAACGAACTCTAAATGCCGAAACCATTTAGTTCGTTATTATAAAACCAAATTTAAAAGTTTTTAACCAAACCAATTAAGTAATAGCGGAAGCGAAATAGTAAAACAGTTAAGTTAAAGTATGCGCAAAACACCGCGCCCAAAACCATAAGTAAATAGTTAAATACTCAAAAGTAGTTTATGTGTTCATAATCCCATGACACAACATGATGCATGCCCTATTCGTGCTCCATACCTAATTACCTGCAAAAGCATGCTAACGTGTATGAACATAAAGTCGGTGAGTTCACAGTTTGGATAACAAGTATAAAGTAATCGAAAGCGTAGGTCCCCAAGACCCAAAAGTTCAAGTGTCATCAGTTTAAGCGTGTCAGGGGTAGCTAACCCACTCATTGCAACTAAACAGGAGATTATAGGGAACCTTCAGTAATGTGTTAACATACGCTAAACTGCCTTAGTAACTAGTGTCTATCAACACTAGCAAAACAGATGTGCTCAGAAGTTCATGCCCATGCCTCCAGCATCGCAAACATGAGGTTGCTGCACAACCTAATAGCGCTATCAACTAATTCCCCGTTCGCCACCAGCGATTAACCCAATAATATGTAAGGACTTTTCAGTGATAGAGTGTTTAGTTCACAAAGGACCAATAAGTTTTAAACTGATTAAAGCGCAATCCACACAAGGATTCGTATTGGACTCTCCCAAAGAGTCAATGCATAAGTAAACCCTACGGACCCGTTGGTGAATATGTTGGTTATCATTAGTTTTACACTTCATATGCATCTCATATAAGTGTCCATTCAAGTACATGTCAAATACATACCACATAGGACTCCAATTAGTCACATAAACTCACAATACACAATCTGCGTTTTTAGGACAGATTATGCGCCATGAAAACTAATTTATTAAAAATACTTATCCAGTGAGTTGGACTCCCAAAATTTACTAAATATTCTAAGGGGTCTACTGGACAAATCCATATTTTTAGTTTGTGATTAAACCTTGTATAAAAATTATGAAAATTCACGGAACACGGCTACGTTCCGAAAATACACACAAAAATCGTGTATTCATCCAAACGGGATGAATCCACTTGGAAAAGCCAAGTTATTCCAATGTTAACCTACTATCCAAATTTCATAACTTAATTCCTTGTAAAACTCGAGTTTATGATTGTTTAAAGTTGACTCAGTTTGTTAATCCGAAAATCTGATATGACCTTTAATCAAAGAAAATTCCAAAAACTATTCATACGACGTCCAAATCAGACGATTTTGCCTATTATGAAAAGCTAAGACCATGTATAATACAAGCATGCAAAGTAATCATCAAAACAAACATGTTTAAGTCATGTAACAGACCCTACAAGTAGACCTAAACATTCTGTCCAGATTTTATTCATGCATAAACTCTTGTTTAAACTACTCACGTATCCATATAATCGATCAATCGATAATCAAAAACCATCATAAAACATTCATAAGACCTAACATGATCAGAACCTATCATAACACATGCAAAACCATAAACCCTAAAGATCTAAACATCATAAGCACGCGCAACATGCAACCTATCAATTACTAATGGCATAAGATTATGTTTAACCCATTCAATCTTTATAAACTTCAAGTTTTAATCTTTATGAAAACGTTTCAGACCTGGGAAAACTTAGTTATAAGGTTTTATAACATATTAAGGAAGATTAAAACACAAGAGATCGAATGTTATACCGCAAGCTCTTCAAAACAATCAACCGAATGCTCTTGAAGCTTCCCGATTGATGGGATTGGGTGCTCATCATTGCGCAGAGCATACCCAAACCCGGATTACAACCCCGCGGAATAACTTCCCGCGCAAAAAGGAAACTTCTCCAGCAAGTAAAGCAGCAACGACTCTCCTACAATCACGGAGTGATGCCCGTGCGCGTAAGCGGTAAAAGCGGTAATCGTTCCATGTTTCCTTATTTATGGTTATCTCTTAACTACTTTACTAATACAATCCTTGGGTAGTGGAGACAACCCTAATCGGGCCTGGCCCATTACGATTAGGGTTTTGGGTAATGGTGGCATACGTCCACCTCTATATAAGGGATCATATCCCTAATAGAGAGGACACTTTTGGCTAACCCTAAGAGCTATCACACTTGATAGTATCCCCATTTACCCACGTTTTTGTTATAAACTACTACCTCGTGTAGTCGTCTCCCTACCCACTCAATCTTGTTTGCAGGTTACTCCAATCCAGGAAGTGCTAGTGAAGGATCAATCTTGTGGTTGCATCTAGTCTATCATCCCTGTAAGGAGGTTAGACTACTTGTTTCTTCATTGGCGCCATCCCTTACGGTCTACTAATCTTTCAAACTAGTGCCAATGGATTCTGGGGCCGAACAACATGCTGACCCCATCAATGTTGAGGATGGAGTTCAAGCGAATCAAGACACAGGAGCACCAACGACGGTGACTAAGAATGTGAATCAAAAGCAGGCTACTACGAACTTTCAACTGTTTGCATCAAGAAAGCCGGCGTCAGCAGCACAAAAGAAAACAGTTGAAGAGCCTGTGGAAGACCTAGAAGAATGGCTGGCTCAAGAAAATGCTAAGACAATAGCAGAGTACCAGAGGAAACTGACACCAAAGGCCAGGTTGGAATCGAGAAAGACTTTGACTTTTGACACTGAAGATGACTTTCAAGACAACGAACAGCCTGTTATTCGCCCTACAGCCAAACCTCGTCAGGCGGTACGTGGTGGAGAACGTGGTAAAAGTACTCACGTTCAGGACCACGTCAACCTGACCGGGGAACCTGATGGCTATGAGTCAGAAAACGAGATCAATTCTGATCCAACTTGGAAGCCGCGTACTAAGTCCGTAGCCAGCAATCAGACTAACCCAGACGATGACCTTCACAAGCCATATCGTCCAAAATCGTTTGCGGAAAGATCCAAATTTTGTGCAAGAATCGCGCTGGCACCCATGCCAGTCGAGTGCAAGCTGCCAAACACGATTGGAAACTATGATGGCTTGCGCGATCCAGACGATCACCTACACGCATTTGACTGTGCAGGAAGTTCTAAGCCGTGGCCGGTTCAAGCTTGGTGCCACCTGTTTGTTCAAACCCTAACGGGAGCGGCACGGGTCTGGTACGAAAGTTTACCGGTAGGAAGTCTCGTAGACTTCGATGATTTGATAAAGAAATTCAAGAATCATTTCTCCCATCTTCGGAAACACAAGAAAGACAAGGCTCAGATTTTGTTATGTTCCCGGAAAGATAATGAGAGCCTGGAAGACTATATCATTCGCTATAACAAAGAAGCCCTACAACTGGGGTGTGGTGAAGAGCTTACCAGGGCCGCATTCATTCACGGAGTGCGGAATGATGATCTCATGAGATGCCTGACTGGGAAGGAAGGTGTGCCCGAAGCATGGGATGAACTCATAGAAGCTGCGAAGGTCTATGCGTCATCGGAGCGCTCGTTTACGCGCTCGAAAAATTTTCATCACGACGGTAATCAAGGTGCACACACGCACGACAAAGGGAAGGGGAAATAGTCCGTGTGGTCTAGAATCTCGGGTACCGCAGAGGAGGGGAAGTACTCCTCGGGACAAGATGCGCGACACTATCTCAACAACAAGCACCCGCGCGATTCGAAGCCACCAAGTAAGAAGAATTATGACTAGACCCCACTGTCAAAAACACATTCAGAAGTCCTGAAGACCGAACAAGTACAGTTTCCCAAGCCAAGGGAATTAAGGCAAGATCGAAGAAATGTGGACACATCAAAGTATTGTGAGTACCATGAAGATTATGGCCATTTAACGGACAATTGCTATAGTCTAAAGATGGAGATTGAGAATGCAATCAAGTCGGGTCAGCTCTCCCATTTAGTAAAGAACATGCGGAAGAAACCCAGGGATTCGCAGGGGGATGCTGATCCCAATCATAAGAAGATCAAAAACCTCAACGCGCACCATGTGCAGCGCTCAGATCGTCACAACTGTTACATGACGCACAACAGGAGTCAAAAGAAGAGATCTTACTCTATCGCTCAAGATGATTCATGGAAGGAAGCACCTGTCGTCATGCCACGCGTCAAAGGAGGAGCGTCTTCCACAACACCGCTGATCATAACGGGAGTCATTGGGCATTACCGCACAAGATATATGTTCCTCGATAATGGGAGCAGTACTGACATCATGTACCAACAGTGTTTCGATCAGTTAGATGCTGAAGACAAAGAAAAGCTCATTCCAACCACAGAGCCAATATCCGGATTCATCCATGAGGTAATCATTCCGCTGGGTATACTCACACTTCCTGTCACATGGACAGACGGACAACTCTCCCGCACGGAGATTTGTGACTTCATGGTCTTACCAGTGAATTCATCGCATGATGTCCTCATAGGGAGAGAAGGATTGGCAAAGTTTAACTGCAACGCGTCCACACCGCACCAGATGGTCGGTTTTCCAACGCGTGGAGGGGTGGCTTTCATACGCGGAAACAAACATTGCCATGCAACAGACACATGCAAGCCCCCCAAGATGATGAAGCCAACAAACCGCACTGATCCCGAAAAATGGGTCATTAACCCTAAATTCCCAGATCAGACGGTTGTCATAGGCCAGTAATCTCCGACACCATACGTGCGCATTTGAAACAGCTACTAACTAAGAACATGGATGTCTTTGCTTTTCAACCCGCGGACATGGTCGGCGTTCCACGCCACATCGCGGAACATAGGCTCAACGTCTACAAGTCCGTGGAACCAATCGTCCAGAAAAAGCGCAGTATGGGACCAGAGAAAACAAAGGCCATGAATGAGCAAGTTGCTGAACTATTGGACGCAGGCATCCTGCGAAGGACGAGATACCAAACTTGGGTTGCTAACCCAGTCATGGTCGGAAAGTCCAATGGGGGTTGGCGGATGTGCGTGGACTACAAAGACATAAACAAGGCATGTCCGAAAGACTGTTATCCGCTTCCCGAGATTGATTTAAAGGTGGACTCTCTGGAACCGTTCAGATTCAAGTGTTTCCTCGACGCTTATAAAGGGTATCATCAAATCCAGATGGCCAAAGAGGATGAAGACAAGACATCCTTCCGCACGGATACGGGAACTTATTGCTATACCAAGATGCCATTTGGATTAAAGAACGCAGGAGCTACATATCAGCGTTTAATGGACATTGTGTTCAATAAACAAATCGGAGTCAATCTCGAGGTATACGTGGACGATTTGGTCATCAAAAGCACGGAGGAAGACCAAATGCTTTTGGATATCCAAAAAACCTTTGATCAACTCCGCACAGTCCGAATGAAACTTAATCCGAGCAAGTGTTCTTTTGGAATGGAGGAAGGCAAGTTCTTGGGAGTGATCGTAACCAAAGATGGTTTCCGAGCAAATCCCGATAAAGTGCAGGCAATTGAGCGCATGCCATCTCCATCTTCCGTCCGGGAAGTTCAGACACTCATGGGACGCCTAGTAGCTCTAAATCGCTTTCTCTCAAATTATGTGTCCAAGTCATTCCATTTCGTGAACACATTGAAAAGTTGCCTCAAGAAGTCAAATTTCAAATGGACAGACGAGGCCGAGGCTGCCTTCAAAGAGATGAAAGAATGCTTGAGTCACTTGCCTACGCTCACAGCGCCACTGTAACATTTCGCATTTAATAATTGTACGTTACGTATAATTTGGATTAAAACTACAAGTTCTATTATTATAATTTACATTTAATTATTTTGTAGCATTTTAAATATATATATATATATATACAAAGATTTATCATAATAATAATAATAATAATAATAATAATAATAATAATACATAATAACAATAATGTGTTAACAATAAAAATAATTAGTTGATTGGTGTAGTTACCCAACCCAACAGCAGGTCCACCCAATCAGGCCCAAAGTCATAAGCCCAGCCCACACAACCCTTGGTCCAGCCCAACCCCTTGTCTGTTTGTAAAAAAAAAAAAATTTTTTTGCTCTGCCGGGATTCGAACCCGGGCAGAAGGCCGGCCATCATCTACACAAACACCATCAACCAGCTGGGCTAGCCTTGATATCTGTTTCAGATCAGGCGCGTTTTAATTATAACATCACTTGAAACCTTCACAGTTGACTTGAAAAGTCAACTGTGATGAATGACTTGCCATAATCCATCATATTAACTCGTGATTTGCATAATTTTGGTATCTTTACACGATTATCGGCCATCAGTGACTAAGCTACACGATAATTATCAATCAATTGTCAACCAATTAACCTTATACGCGTATTACATTGAATGATTGGTCAATCCTTACCATTTCTTCGATCCAGTGATTAACCCTATAAATTGATCATTTGCGAGCCTTCACAACTCGCCAATACTCCTTTCTCAACCTCTAATTCATCACAATTAACCCCTGTTCTTGAATCTTTGTTCGAGCTTTGACTTCGGCGTTGACCTATCGTTCGAACCCGATTTAACATTTGTAAGTATAATTATTGTTGTGGATTTTATCATTCGGCATCTACACAACATTAACCCTAAGGTTAATTGGGTTAATGTTGTGTAAATCATTTGATTGCAGAACTAGGGCTCGAATGGTTGAAATTGGGGATAAACTCGATTTTGCATAGTGTATTTATTTTAATGGAACAATAACCAAACACAACCACTGGCTAGACCAGATGGTTGTGTCTGGTGCTCGTCTGCTGACCCACGCGGGTTCGAGTCCCGGCTTGGCAACCTTTTTGTTTTAGTTCTTTTTTTTATCAAAAACAACTATATATATATATTACTTATA
The DNA here is from genome assembly GCA_030844895.1 of Ambrosia x helenae. Classification (NCBI taxonomy): domain Eukaryota; kingdom Viridiplantae; phylum Streptophyta; class Magnoliopsida; order Asterales; family Asteraceae; genus Ambrosia; species Ambrosia x helenae. The sequence continues at coordinate 88,560,456 of CM061226.1, read as the reverse complement.
CTTTATAAATTCGTTTTAAATTATTAAAACTCTTTTATTAATTCTACAAAAATTATTTTAAGTTAATCTACTGAAAAAGTTTAACTTACAATTTTTAGTTTTCAAAAATTTATTTATTATTATATTTAATAATTAAATCAATTTTATTCTATTATATTTATAAAATTCCATTAAAATATCAAAACAATTTTATAAATTTCCACAAAAATTATGCTGAGTTTATATAATGATAAATTTTTTCTGAATTGATTTTTAATTCTGAAAAATCATTTATTTAATATTTTTAATCATTTTTTGTTAGTTTTAATCATAATTAAATCATAATAAATTCAATTTTTAATATTTTTGCACCAAAATTTTATACAAATTATTTCTGATTATTTAGAACAGAAATATAAATATTAAACTAATAATTCTTTAATTTTAGTATTTTTAAATATTAAAGTTAAAGTTTGACAATTTGTAATAAATGGATTTAATAATCTATTTTAAAGAAAATAATTTTGTAAAAATTATTTTTATACTTTAAACACATTATTGAACCATCCAAAATTTAAATTTCATAAAAAGAATTTTTGGTTATTTATTTACAAAAATTCTCTCAATTATCAAACAATTTTAATATTAATCAAACGAGCATTTATCCCCAAATTCGAAGCCCTAGAACGTATACATTTGTAGACTAGATAGACTTATTTATTACCTTATTATAGGGTGATATTTGGCATTGTTTGGGCAACACCATTATTCAATCTTTTCAAGAAGTATAACATTTGCTAAGGTGAGTTTACATAGCCCCTTTTCTCTTTTACATTTTTGGGGTGAAACATGTTCAAACATTTTATACTATCATTTACTTGTGATTCAATTACACTATCATTCTATCATTTGACTGTAACAAAAAGACACAGTACAATCATTAACAATGATCAAGCCGCCTGTTTAGATTATAGCGCTATAGGTCTGACAAACCCATCCCCCCGCATAAATTCAGGGATGATCGATAACAGTAACAACATTTAACTAACTTGCGAGTTAGTCAACAGTCGACACAAGGTTTGGTTGTACAAAGACGCATTGTTACATGTCTGCATCATACTCTATCATCATACAACTGGGAATGTACAAACTATTATTATTAAGCATTTACAAAAACCTACGTATTCTCACCAACTTTTGTTGACCCAAAATATTTTCAACCTAACATGTTTCAGGTTCTACTTGCTTGAAGATTTGAATTAATGCTTGAAGATGTGTGCATAGTTTTATTCAATTTGATGTATGAACTCTTGTAGAACAATTGTATGTAATTTATTTAAATCACTTAATGAAATTTATTATTCACCATGAGCTACTGAACAATCATCACTACGTGACATCCCGATGTTTCCGCCATCGGTTGGGGTGTTACAGATTGGTATCAGAGCCATGGTTATAGGGAATTAGGTTATTAGAAAAATAATCTAGTCTATAGCCATAGGGTTTAACCGGTACTTGCTTCTTTTACTTGCTATTCTCTATCTCCCTCCTACTTCTTATCTCTACTTTCATCCTTACAAGAAGGCTGCTCTCCATCAGTGGATCTACTCTTAGACTAATAGGACAAAATCCTCAGGTTTAACCTGAACCCTCTTGAGATCTCGTCGAAGTTCTAGATTTTAATAACGAACACGTGCAATCTGGAAGGGTGAACGCCTGTATTCTGAGTCTTCTGTCTAGGCTGGCATTGCGCATATATCCCAATCAGACGAGGGACCCGGATGCCTACCTGGGAATTCTCGGGATGAGTGTTCACTTATAGGCTAAAGCATGTCTTCATATGTTATTGGAATTTAGAACCTTTGATAAGTCAACGTTTTCGTTTATTCGTTTTAATTAATGAATAAATGATTACATTCCTTATATAACCTCATTCATTGTGTCTCTTTCAGATCATGCCTCCACGTCGCAGCACTCGCAATAACAATGGTGGTAATCATGAGGAAGGAAATAACAACACTAACCACAACAACAACAACAATAATAACAACAACAATGGCATTGATGCCCAACTGGCTGTGATCATTTCCCAACAAATGGCACAGCAGATCGCGACTCTGGTTCCTAACTTATTGGCTCAAGTCATACAGATGAACGGTAATGGAAACGGCAATGGCAACGGAAACGGTAATGGAAATCACCATGGAAATGGGAATGGAAACGGGAATGGTCTCCCAGCTTGCACTCTTAAGCACTTTAATTCCTGTAATCCCCCTAAGTTCAGTGGAGATGAAGGAGCTACTGGTCTTCTACAATGGTTCGAGGGTATTGAGAATACCTTCATCAACAGTGAGTGTCCCGATAACTTTAAAGTCCGTTATGCTATGAGTGTTCTTCACAAACGAGCGCTCACTTGGTGGAATGAGGAAAAGCACACCCGAGGAGCTGAAGTTGCACTTACTATGACCTGGGATCAAGTCAAGGAAATAATGAGAGATGAATTTTGCCCACGTAACGAGGTCAAGAAATTAGAAGACGAGTTCCACACCCTTGCTCAGGATAGTGGGGAAAACCTTGCTTATAATACCCGCTTCCACGAGCTCAGCCTGTTATTGCCCCATAAAGTCACTCCGCTACCTGTAGCCATCGAAAAGTATATCGGTGGTTTGCCCATGCAGATTCAAGACACGGTATGGGGAAGGAACCCTGCTACCCTTGAAGAGGCCAAGCGTTTAGCAGCTACTCTAACTGATAATCACGTAAAGAACGGTACTTTGGTTCGGAAAAGCGAGAAAGCAAGTATTGTAGCCGCGGTAACTACTGAGAACCAGAAGCGTAAGACCAGGGATCCTAATGCAAACCTCACACCACAAGCTTCTAACAAGAAACCTTATACAGGAAACCATCCATTGTGTAACACATGCAACCGACATCATCCCACTGCTTCAGCGTGTCGCTTGTGCACCAATTGTGGTAGGTTTGGCCATCTAGTTAATACGTGTCGCGAGACCCCAAATCCTAATGCCAATCAACCCACCAACCCTGCTCAGGCTACTAATCCTAATCGATACAACTATGGTCAGTGTTATGAATGTGGAGACCCAAATCACTTCCGTAACCGATACCCTAAATTAAACAGAGATCAAGACCCTCCATCTACTTAACAACATGTCCCACCATTCGAACGTTGTTTGCTTTTATTCTATGTATTGACGCTATTTGATCCAAGTAATAAATTCTAATATTGATATTTTTGTCTGAGAGTTGTTTACATGGTGTATGCATGATTGTTTGAATGTGAACTAAATCTATACAACTACAACTCATATACTGTGCTTGTAAACTTGCTTGCATAAACATGTTATCAATTTGCAATCTATGTGTCATCATGCCTTTTCAACAGTCGGGAGAGGCCCTACAACCTGCTCCACGACTGGTGAAGGCTATCGAACCTACTCAACGATTGGTAGAGGTCATCATGTCTTTCCAATAGTCGGGAGGGGCCCTACCACCTGCTCAACGACTAGTGGAGACTATTGAACCTGCTCAACAATCGGTAGAGTCATAAAAGGACGCAAGACCCTAATGTAAGGTAAATTGGTAATTACGGTCCGGAACATAATTATGAATTTACAGGTACATTAAGGTAGTGTGAAATTCTATCAAGGTTTTCGGTAGTCGACTAATGGTAAACCTAGTGTCTTCCTTTAACTTCGGGACGAAGTTCCTAAAAGTAGGGGAGACTGTAACATTTCGCATTTAATAATTGTACGTTACGTATAATTTGGATTAAAACTACAAGTTCTATTATTATAATTTACATTTAATTATTTTGTAGCATTTTAAATATATATATATATATATATATATATATATATATATATACAAAGATTTATCATAATAATAATAATAATAATAATAATAATACATAATACATAATAACAATAATGTGTTAACAATAAAAATAATTAGTTGATTGGTGTAGTTACCCAACCCAACAGCAGGTCCACCCAATCAGGCCCAAAGTCATAAGCCCAGCCCACACAACCCTTGGTCCAGCCCAACCCCTAGTCTGTTTGTAAAAAAAAAAATATTTTTTTGCTTCTGCCGGGATTCGAACCCGGGCAGAAGGCCGGCCAGCATCTACACAAACACCATCAACCAGCTAGGCTAGCCTTGATATCTGTTTCAGATCAGGCGCGTTTTAATTATAACATCACTTGAAACCTTCACAGTTGACTTGAAAAGTCAACTGTGATGAATGACTTGCCATAATCCATCATATTAACTCGTGATTTGCATAATTTTGGTATCTTTACACGATTATCGGCCATCAGTGACTAAGCTACACGATAATTATCAATCAATTGTCAACCAATTAACCTTATACGCGTATTACATTGAATGATTGGTCAATCCTTACCATTTCTTCGATCCAGTGATTAACCCTATAAATTGATCATTTGCGAGCCTTCACAACTCGCCAATACTCCTTTCTCAACCTCCAATTCATCACAATTAACCCCTGTTCTTGAATCTTTGTTCGAGCTTAGACTTCGGCATTGACCTATCGTTCGAACCCGATTTAACATTTTGTAAGTATAATTATTGTTGTGGGTTTTATCATTCGGCATCTACACAACATTAACCCTAAGGTTAATTGGGTTAATGTTGTGTAAATCGTTTGATTGCAGAACTAGGGCTCGAATGGTTGAAATTGGGGATAAACTCGATTTTGCATAGTGTATTTATTTTAATGGAACAATAACCAAACACAACCACTGGCTAGACCAGATGGTTGTGTCTGGTGCTCGTCTGCTGACCCACGCGGGTTCGAGTCCCGGCTTGGCAACCTTTTTGTTTTAGTTCTTTTTTTTTTATCAAAAACAACTATATATATATATTACTTATACTTTATAAATTCGTTTTAAATTATTAAAACTCTTTTATTAATTCTACAAAAATTATTTTAAGTTAATCTACTGAAAAAGTATAACTTACAATTTTTAGTTTTCAAAAATTTATTTATTTAATATATTTAATAATTAAATCAATTTTATTCTATTATATTTATAAAATTCCATTAAAATATCAAAACAATTTTATAAATTTCCACAAAAATTATGCTGAGTTTATATAATGATAAATTTTTCTGAAATGATTTTTAATTCTGAAAAATCATTTATTTAATATTTTTAATCAATTTTTGTTAGTTTTAATCATAATTAAATCATAATAAATTCAATTTTTAATATTTTTTCACCAAAATTTTATACAAATTATTTCTGATTATTTAGAACAGAAATATAAATATTAAACTAATAATTCTTTAATTTTAGTATTTTTAAATATTAAAGTTAAAGTTTGACAATTTGTAATAAATGGATTTAATAATCTATTTTAAAGAAAATAATTTTGTAAAAATTATTTTTATACTTTAAACACATTATTGAACCATCCAAAATTTAAATTTCATAAAAAGAATTTTTGGTTATTTATTTACAAAAGTTCTCTCAATTATCAAACAATTTTAATATTAATCAAACGAGCATTTATCCCCAAATTCGAAGCCCTAGAACGTATACATTTGTAGACTAGATAGACTTATTTATTACCTTATTATAGGGTGATATTTGGCATTGTTTGGGCAACACCATTATTCAATCTTTTCAAGAAGTATAACATTTGCTAAGGTGAGTTTACATAGCCCCTTTTCTCTTTTACATTTTTGGGGTGAAACATGTTCAAACATTTTATACTATCATTTACTTGTGATTCAATTACACTATCATTCTATCATTTGACTGTAACAAAAAGACACAGTACAATCATTAACAATGATCAAGCCGCCTGTTTAGATTATAGCGCTATAGGTCTGACAAACCCATCCCCCCGCATAAATTCAGGGATGATCGATAACAGTAACAACATTTAACTAACTTGCGAGTTAGTCAACAGTCGACACAAGGTTTGGTTGTACAAAGACGCATTGTTACATGTCTGCATCATACTCTATCATCATACAACTGGGAATGTACAAACTATTATTATTAAGCATTTACAAAAACCTACGTATTCTCACCAACTTTTGTTGACCCAAAATATTTTCAACCTAACATGTTTCAGGTTCTACTTGCTTGAAGATTTGAATTAATGCTTGAAGATGTGTGCATAGTTTTATTCAATTTGATGTACGAACTCTTGTAGAACAATTGTATGTAATTTATTTAAATCACTTAATGAAATTTATTATTCACCATGAGCTACTGAACAATCATCACTACGTGACATCCCGATGTTTCCGCCATCGGTTGGGGTGTTACAGATTGGTATCAGAGCCATGGTTATAGGGAATTAGGTTATTAGAAAAATAATCTAGTCTATAGCCATAGGGTTTAACCGGTACTTGCTTCTTTTACTTGCTATTCTCTATCTCCCTCCTACTTCTTATCTCTACTTTCATCCTTACAAGAAGGCTGCTCTCCATCAGTGGATCTACTCTTAGACTAATAGGACAAAATCCTCAGGTTTAACCTGAACCCTCTTGAGATCTCGTCGAAGTTCTAGATTTTAATAACGAACACGTGCAATCTGGAAGGGTGATCGCCTGTATTCTGAGTCTTCTGTCTAGGCTGGCATTGCGCATATATCCCAATCAGACGAGGGACCCGGATGCCTACCTGGGAATTCTCGGGATGAGTGTTCACTTATAGGCTAAAGCATGTCTTCATATGTTATTGGAATTTAGAACCTTTGATAAGTCAACGTTTTCATTTATTCGTTTTAATTAATGAATAAATGATTACATTCCTTATATAACCTCATTCATTGTGTCTCTTTCAGATCATGCCTCCACGTCGCAGCACTCGCAATAACAATGGTGGTAATCATGAGGAAGGAAATAACAACACTAACCACAACAACAACAACAATAATAACAACAACAATGGCATTGATGCCCAACTGGCTGTGATCATTTCCCAACAAATGGCACAGCAGATCGCAACTCTGGTTCCTAACTTATTGGCTCAAGTCATACAGATGAACGGTAATGGAAACGGCAACGGCAACGGAAACGGAAACGGTAATGGAAATCACCATGGAAATGGGAATGGAAACGGGAATGGTCTCCCAGCTTGCACTCTTAAGCACTTTAATTCCTGTCAGTAACGGAAAAAGCAATTGGTGCTGTTCTCCTGGTTGATCGAAAAGGCGTTCAAACTCCAGTGTATTATGTTAGTAGAACTTTGCTTGACGCGGAGACTCGATACTCCACGATGGAGAAGCTGGTGCTAGCATTGGTACACGCATCAAGAAGGCTGCGGAGACACTTCCAAGGACATCCCATTATTGTCCTAACAAACTTCCGCATTAATGACATCCTGCGCAAACCAGAATTATCAGGACGCCTGGCTAAGTGGGCCATTGAGCTGGGAAAGCACACAATTGAATACAAGTCCAGAACATCCTTTAAAGGGCAGATACTTGCAGACTTTGCCGCAGAAGTCCCCTCTGAAAGCATAACTGAATGTCAGCAAGCACACATCACTTCTCCCACTTCCGAACCAGAGGAGAAATGGGAACTATACACAGATGGGGCATGCAATGATGACGGCGCTGGAGCAGGTTTGCGCTTAATCACACCGGATGGGAAGGATTTCACATACGCAATCCGCCTTGATTTCCCAACAACAAATAATGAAGCGGAATACGAGGCACTGCTTGCAGGATTGCACATTGCGAAGAAAATGGGTGTGCAACACTTGGAAGCCCATGTCGACTCTCAGCTGGTAGAAAACCACATCGACGGCTCATATGAAGCACGCGAAGCATCCATGATTCTGTACTTGGATCAAGCCAAAGCTCTCATGCGTGACTTCGCATACTGCAAGGTTCATCACATCAAGCGAAGTCAAAATAAGCTAGCGGACGCGTTAAGCAAGATGGCATCGACAGTTTTTGACCATCTGGCAAAGGATGTGCGGGTGGAAGTCTTAGATCACCCATCAGTGCCTCAAAAGCAAGTTAATGTTGTCCAAACCGGCAAGACATCTTGGATAACCCCCATCAAGGCCTATCTCACGCATGGGACGCTTCCAGATAACAAAGCAGAAGCTCGAAAGCTCCAAAACAAGGCATTGCATTACCAAGTCATCGACGGAATACTGTACCGGCGCTCGTATCTAGGGCCATTGCTACGTTGTGTTGACTCCGCAGAAGCAACTTACCTCATCAAAGATATACACGAAGGGTCGTGCGGATTACACGCTGGCCCAAGGATGGTTGTGGCTAAGCTAATGAATGCGGGGTACTACTGGCCCGAAATGCACATGGACGCCACGACAGAGTTGCGCAAATGCAAGTCTTGCCAACGCCATGCGCCGGGAACTTTGCGACCCAAGAATAATTTGGAACCCGTCACTGCGGCATGGCCATTTCAAAAATGGGCCATTGACCTCGTAGGCCCATTCCCCACGGCTACCGGGAACGTGAAATACTTGGTAGTGGCAATTGATTATTTCACCAAATGGGTAGAAGCAAAAACCTTGGCATCCATCGATGGAAAAAGCATCAAAAAGTTTATTTGGGAATTCATCATCTGCCGCTTTGGCTTACCGATGGAGATTGTAAGTGATAATGGTACGCAGTTCGCGGACCAACACTTACAGGAATGGTTATCTTCCATGGGTATCAAGCAAATATTCACCTCGGTAGCACATCCGCAAGGTAACAGACAGGTCGAACGCGCGAACAGAAGCGTAGTAGAAGGCATAAAAGCCAGGCTTGGCACGAAACGCACTGGTTGGGTTGATGAGCTCCCTCATGTCCTATGGGCTCACCGCACGCTGTCCAAGACAAGCAACGGAGAAACACCGTTCAGCCTCACATACGGGACAGAGGCTGTAATACCCGCGGAAATGCATTGTGCATCACCAAGGATCCTACTGGCAAATCATCGGGTCAATGACACGGAGTTAAAACTAAATCTGGATCTGCTAGATGAGCGCAGAGACATGGCCGCTATCAAAGAGGCCAATTACAAGCGACAACTCGAAAAATATTATAATGCAAAGGTTAAAGCAGAGGCCTTCCGCGTTGGGGATTACGTTTTCCGCAACAATGAAGCATCCAACGCGGAGAAGCCAAGCAAGCTTGCGCCAAACTGGGAAGGACCATACAAGGTGCAAGAGGTATTGGGGAAGGGCGCTTATGCTTTAGAGCGTTTGGATGGTACCCCAATCCCGCGCACATGGAACGCAGCCCAGTTGCACATTTGTTACCTGTAAGGCATTATCTTACATTTGTAATAAACAACCTATGGCTATGATCATTTCAGTTTCAATAAAGAGAATTTTCATTTTACTTTATATTCTTTCAATATGGATTACATGCAATGACAATCATGATTAAAAAAGCATTACATTCAGTAAGAAGCATCAACCAGTTACAAAAGAAAAAAAAACAAAAAGCCCTGGTACTACATATATGCCACTAACCAAAACAAAAAAAGCAAAAGGGGTGGCCTAATCAGTACAATATATGCATCACTGACTACTTAGCAAAAACACCAAAAAACCATTGTCACTATCCCTATACGGTACTATTCCTACTAAGTGGCATGCTGCCAACCAGTGGATGTTCGATGAAGTCTAAGTTTGGGAGTCTTTGGAACATCACCAAGCTCATCCAACTTCTTTACCTTCAAAGGAACACCAGACGGACCTTGCTCTCCCGACTGGTTCACTTGATCTTCAGTCAACAGGAGATAACCACAATAAGTGGCCAACTGGTGCATAGCAGTAGGAGGTACTTTGATCACAGGGGGGTGATCAGGTAACATCAGTATCCCTTGAAGTGCTTCAAATTCAGCGTTTGTGATTCTTAGAGGAGAAGCCATAAGGGCAGTAGATGAGAAAAAAGAAGGAGTTATGTACAAAAATAATAAATCAGTAATTAGCCTTTTATAGGAGGGAGAAGGCAACCCATTAATTACCATTAATGGTTAATACTCGAGTAGGGATGCCAACCGTCACATCAATCAACTGGAGCGCCGTCAAACCTGTCAGACGACGTCAGCAATACTGAGACAAGTGGCATCCTTTTCAAGGTTGACGTCAGACAATCATTATGGCAAATTTAAACATCACGCAAAATACGAGTTTAAACAACAGGATTTGAAAATGCAGAATACAAAGGAGCACATAATTGTTCAGCAAAATAACAAGAGTTAAAACAACAAAGGAAGATAGCGACAATCACTCATAATCTATGAGATCTATATAAGTGTCATCTTCAGCTTCTTCATTCAGTGCGCCAGAAGCTGCACCAGCAGCGGAGGATTCACCTCCTCCCTGCGCAGTAGCCTTCCGCGCCTCCTCCTCCCTCCGCTCTTTCTCTTCCAATTCCGCGCCAAGGCGGTCAGATTTTTCAAAATACTCGCGAAGTTGCCCAATGGGGTCCTCCGTCTTCAAGCATTGGTCTACCACATCGAAGACATCAAAGGTGAGGGTCTCGAATTCCTGCTGCGCAGCAATGGCTTCATCTTCATACGGCTTACCAAAGTGTTCTCCATCTTCGAGCGCTAAGCCAACAGCATGATGATGATAGCCCTCAGTAAACCCTTGCTGCAAGCCACTCCGCATGGATGTTGCTCCGATCTTCGCCACAGCATCGCCGAATTTTGGCTCATTCCATATGCGCTTAAAGACATATGGTTTACGCAAAAACCAGTCAAGATAAAGAAAATATAACAAAGCATACAACAGAAATTAAGAGTAATCTTTCCCCTTGAAGACCGTGCTGCATCATCCAGGATAATCGTTCACGAGCAGCTTGAGAAGTTTGCACAGCATTTTGAAGTTCATTCTGAGTTTGCTGAAGGCTTACCTCCAGCTGCACACGTGAAGAATCCAGCAAGGCATTCGTTTCATCGAGTTGTGCCTTCTCACTAGCAAGACCCTTCACCTGTTCTTCCAACTCTGACATCCGCGTCGTGGCAGTCACAAGGGCCTCATGCTGATCCTTCAACTTGATAACAGTGTCAGACAACTCAGCTTGTTTCGCATCAAGAGCTTTATGTTTCTCCTCTGCCTCGAGAACCACTCGGGCAAGATCATTCTTCAACTTTTCAACGACCTTCCGACCACGCTCAAGGTCTAAGTTGGTACGCTCATAAGACTCTTTCCACTGCTTGGCAGCCTCAACCTTCTCGGTCTTCAACTTCTGGATTTCACCCTCGGCGGTTCGAAGTTGACCCCTCAATTGCTCAACTTCTGCACGAGAGTCCGCGCGGACGCGCTGGAACTCCTCCTCTCTTTTTCTTTATGCATCCTCTGCACTCTTCAAAGCTTGCCAAGACCGCTGGAACTCCTCTTCTTGTCGCATCAGCGACCCATAGTTACTGAAGCAAAGGGCTAAGTTCAAGCTCATATCAGACAACAGCGAACGACGGTCAATGCCATCTTGGTAATCTTGTTCGCTGGGCGGCACAGCGTAGGCGATAAACTCCTCCGCGACCAGCGGATTGGTAAAACGAGTTGTCTGCCTTATGTCCCACCGGGGTTGATAAGGCCTGTTTGGATCATAGTCCGGGGGAGCTATCCTCCCCCTACTTCCACTTGTTCTTCCTGATCCCTGAGCTGTTTCGGTTGCAATCCTCTTAGGGGTTGAGAAAGATGACACCACATCCGCGGACACCTTCTCCGCATGAACCTCCGTGGAAGCAGGTTTACTCGATGCAGGAGGCTGGTCAAGCTGAGTACCTTTTCCTTCACGCGAAACGTCTGTCGCCACATTTGTAACAACAACATCCATATGCAACGGCTCAATCAACGGACGTTTCTCCGCCTTTTTGCTTGCTTCTAGAGACAACATTACCCCTTCAACATGAGAGGACAACTGGGTCTCCAACACGGACAAATTTGTCCCTTCCACATTCTCCGGGACAGGCTCACTGACCTTCTTCGCAATCACAACCGGTTTCTTAAGGGTCCCTTGCGGAGCAGGACCTTTACCTGAAAAATCAAACAAGAGAAAGAAATTATTTCGTGTTCTCCATCAAGAAGTGATAAACAAGTCTAGCTGAGAAACTCACCAGAGGTTTGCTTGACAAACTTTACAAACAGGGGTTGACGTTTAGGCGGAGGTTTAACAACCATCTTCGCGTCAATAGGAATGACATTCGTCTCCCCAACAGTGGATGGATTCACATCCACACTCGACGATGCAACCTTCACGTTCTCCGAGGCTGGTTTTGGACTTGCACTTGCGTCTGGGCAAGGTCCTCAATACGTTTCTAATACAACTCAGCTGATACTTCAATGGAATCGTCAGTAGGTGTGGGCCCGCGGGTACGTTGGCGTTTAACCTCCTCATCTGATTCCGTTGCCTCATCATCCCCCTAGGAAGCTGTGGAGCTGGAAGCCACCTTTTTCCCTTTTCGCGACTCCTTTCGTTGACGTTTTGGCCCAGTCCCTACAGCCACACACAACAAGGGTTTAGATGCCATCACCATTAGAGTAGCAACAACCAGGCTTACCTGTACATGGCATCTTTTTACGACTTGGGGAGATTTCCCCCAGGTCAACCCCAGTTTTCTTCACGGGGTGGATTCATGCGCCTGAAACAAAGGGCACGTCGGATCAGAGTATGAACTGCGCGGATTACACCGCACCCCTTCGGCGCAGGAACTTTCCGCAACAACAAAGAATTCATAAATGAAACATAAAGGAGCAAAGTAGAGGATAACCTGTACGCGCATAATGACGCGGAGCATCCTTGAGTTGAGGCATCAGAAAATTACGTTCCAACCGCTCAATCACTGAAGGAACCCCAGGGGGTAAAGCCGTGTAACTCAATTTAGCAGCACCTCGGGCATCGAACAGATCAAACTTCGTCATCCCTACAAGGACAACAATGTAAAGGGAAGATACAACATTGAAGTAAGAAATTAATCGAAGACGGAGTAGACATGTTACTTACTGGCATCAGCCGCGGTAGGCTCATAACCTTCCGGGTTCCCCAAACGACTGAGACCCAACATCACAAGCACGCCTTCAGGGCATTTCTCCATAGACAGTGGAGTAGAGTGGGCACACAGGGTGTCATACCAGGGTTGGTTCTTGTAATCCTTCATGGGTGGGAACTCCGCAATCCTCTCCTTCACCCCAACACTCATCCACTGTAACGCAGCAGGAATCACCCCCTATGAATGTAGAAAAATTTTTCTTTCCAGTCATACATTGACTTTGGACTCTCCGAGACAATCTGAGTCCGATTCCTCCGGGGAGATACACTATACCACCCGGGTCCCCCACGAGCTTCTTTAAGAACGTAGAACACGTTCAGCATATCAAAGGTCGGCTCCAAGTCTAGGGACCGGCAGGTTGCCTTAAAATGTACAAGCCTAGACAGACCAAACGGAGTCATCTGTGTGGGATGAACCCCATACTTCATAAAGGTGCTCACCAAGAACTTGGTAATGGGAAGACGGAAGCCACATCGGGTAAAGAACGCTTCATACAGTGCAATCTTGCCAGGAGAGGCCTCCAACGCCGTTTTACCGGCAGCTAGTAATTCTGGCTCCCAGTCGGCCTCAATCCCATAATGATCAAGAAACGTGGAAAAAGAAGAAGCATCCCACTTGACAACGGTGGTGGTAATACCTTTTTCTGTTTTCTCGGTTACTTTCGATTGATCAGCAGGACAAGATGTTTCTTGGGACATTTTTGGATGAGTGAAAAAGAACAAGAAATCAAAGCAAGACAAGAATAGGAAGTTGGGAGGTCTAAAGTGCAAGGAATGGGAACGGTGCAATTCGAAAAAATTTGAAATGACTTTATACTGTGTGCAATAACTGCCAATGACATCAGCCTGGGTAAACGGAAACAACTTTCCACGCGGCACGTGGCATTGAACAACTAAGTAGGCGGCACACGCGCTTAACACGCGCTTCTCACGCGCCTGACGCAGCCGTCTGCCATAACTGATGGGATGCTCACTGACACAAGCGTAGCTTGTGACAGACGCTACCCACCATCCTTCGCTCAGTAACAGACAACTGTCCCCAACCAATGTGACACGTCATGCGGTCGCGGAGAATTAACGTCAAATAAAGTACCGTTCTCCGCACTCCGCAGTGGCGACACTCCGGGTCCTCACTAATCTGAACAAACTCTCCACCAACAGCCTCGTTTTCACTACCAAAGAAGGATGAGCTATCATCCGAGAATCACTATTATGAGTCCACCATCCACCCTCTTTCCTCATACACTCGAGAAAAGGGTACACACTGGACTGGGGGGACTTGATGGGATTGGGTGCTCATCATTGCGCAGAGCATACCCAAACCCGGATTACAACCCCGCGGAATAACTTCCCGCGCAGAAAGGAAACTTCTCCAGCAAGTAAAGCAGCAACGACTCTCCTACAATCACGGAGTGATGCCCGCGCGCGTAAGCGGTAAAAGCGGTAATCGTTCCATGTTTCCTTATTTATGGTTATCTCTTAACTACTTTACTAATACAATCCTTGGGTAGTGGAGACAACCCTAATCGGGCCTGGCCCATTACGATTAGGGTTTTGGGTAATGGTGGCATACGTCCACCTCTATATAAGGGATCATATCCCTAATAGAGAGGACACTTTTGGCTAACCCTAAGAGCTATCACACTTGATAGTATCCCCATTTACCCACGTTTTTGTTATAAACTACTACCTCGTGTAGTCGTCTCCCTACCCACTCAATCTTGTTTGCAGGTTACTCCAATCCAGGAAGTGCTAGTGAAGGATCAATCTTGTGGTTGCATCTAGTCTATCATCCCTGTAAGGAGGTTAGACTACTTGTTTCTTCACCGATCGATGTTCTTGCGCCTTAGCAGGTGTTAGGGGTTGATATTTTCGTAACTAGGTGTAAGGGGCGATTAGGGTTGAGTTTTGGGGTTGTATAAGGCTTAAGATTGTTTAAATACTAGTTTAAGTCGGTTTGGTGGATCCTAACACCCGCGCGCGGCCGCTCGGAGCCTGTGAGCGGCTCCTCAGCCCGCGTCGAGTGGTCTGTTTCATCGTACGACGTGTTTTTATCGATGTTTTCACTAATTTTGACCACAATAAGTGTAACCCCATGTGTTAAGACCCCAACCATCCTAATGTTCCACCTATTATGATTTTTATTAACGTGTTCGGTTTAAGTTCACGTAATCACATACAGTTTGCACATAGTTTCACAGAGTTTCATAGAAGCACATAATTGCAATCAATCTCAATCAATTAAGTTATGATTGTTTAATTTCATTGTTCACCAAAGTCCGAGGTTCACTACTCATGTATACAGTCTGGTAATTCCCCGAATTATCACTTCATGTAGTTATTATGTAACACTCCAACCGATGGCGGAATCATCGAGGTGTCACGTAGTGACGATTGTTCAAAAGCACATGGTACTAAAACGTAAATATATTATTGAATAATTTAAATTGTCGTACATGGATGAAATGGGAAAAATACAAAAGTTTGAACAAAACATGAAATTTGAAATAAATTATTAAAAGCAAGCACTAAAATCCAATGCTATGGAACTAAGATCAAACTACACCTGAAACATGTACAAAATAAGTTTTGTCAACATATGAAATGTTGGTGAGCATTCCTAGTTTTAATACATATGGTAAGTTGGAAAATGTTATACAATTCAAGTGCAAAGCTACAGTGCATTTATGTAAACTATGTATCATACAAATGAGCGAAATCAATCCTGTGACTGTATAAATGTACTAAAATGAACGGCGGTGTACTTATCCAATAAATGGATAACAACTTAACAATGACCATGGATTCTCCGATGAAAAAGGGGGAGAATCACCTAGGTGGGTTGTCAATCCAATAGCGCTATCCAATGTTAAGGTCGACTTGTACATGGTTAATGATTTCACTAAGTACAAATATATTCTACATACATATGTAATGTCTAAGCATAAAGCACGTATGTAAGCAAATGCACAATGTACTAGAATTGTATTCTAAATATGTGAACTTGTATGTGTATTTTGTATAAGTGTACATGTAACACCCCAAAAGTGAATAAAGACAAAAAGGGGATAGGAAATACTCACTTTCGCTAAATAACTAGATGACTAAGAGAGCGTGAAAATGCGAGCAATCCAAAGATTCAACAATGAAACTAGTCCAATTTACAAGAAAAGAAACCGAATAAGAAAAAATATCAAGCTTCCAATTCGCCAATTACAAGAGATTATAATCAAAGCTTCAAATGTAGAAGTAATATACTATAGAAGAAAGGTATGAGGGAGAGTTTAATCGAATTGAAACAATTGATTTAGAGGTGCAAAGTGTAATGGGTCATAGGTGGGTTTTTATACTAGTTTTGGATTCAATTAGGCTTTAAAATTGGTCAACACCATAAAGTAAGGTTTTAAAATGAGTTGACTATTTGACTAGGACTTTGACTAGGAATTTGACTAGGACTTTGACTAGGAATTTGACTAGGACTTTGACTGGGACTTTGACTGTTTGACTGTCTCCGCGGACCGCGAGAGCTAAAAAAACATTTTTTTCTAATTTAATCAATTTTAAGTTCTGGACTTGTTTCCTTCGGTTTCTAAGTTGTTTTAGGACCGAAAATTAAGGGCTTTGAGTATCAAGGTCTGAAACATACATGCTCGGGTGTAGATGTGAGTATAAAATGTGCATACTTTTACTTATAAAAATTATAAGTTTTATTAAATTGTGAATTTTGGTCCTATTAAAATACGAGGGTTAAAAATGAAAATTTTAAAATAGTTGAGGAACCAATTATGCACATTTATGAAAAGTGAAGGGTGCTGGTTGTCACATATTAACCTACAACTGTGCAACGTGTGTCCTATCTAGCTAACTCTAGTTAAGTAGAATGCAAGGAATGTAACTCGAGTTTAGTTAAAGTAAGAACCTGAAATTGCGGGGAATCACATCATCCCCAAGTTGAAAAGAATTTCGTCCCGAAATTCAGTAAGTAAACAGTAAAGCCAACTTAGTAACGTGTGCTTGGTTCCTGGATGTCACATTATCCCCAAGTTGAAAAGAATTTCGCCCTGAAATTCACTTTGAGCGAGCTGCTTTATGTTCAGTGTTTAATCTATGCACAGGTTTAGGTTTAGTAAAGAAGTGTGGATATTTGAGCCGCAACTGACTCTGGGCTCCCACGTATATTCCGGTCCTAGATGGGAATTCCATCGTACCTTAACAATAGGTATAGTGCTTTGTCTGAGTTTCTTGACGCCCTGCTCAAGAATCTCTACTGGTTCTTCCACGAATCGTAGCTAGTCGTCCACCTGGATCTCCTCCAGTGGCACTACCAATGTCGTATCCGATAGGCATTTCTTTAGGTTTGATACGTGGAATACATTGTGCACTCCACTGAGTTCATCGGGCAAGTTTAACTCGTAATCTACCGGACCAATCCTTTCGACAATTTCGAATGGTCCAACGTATCGCGGGTTCAGCTTCCTCCGTTTTCCAAAGCGTATCACACCTTTCCAAGGTGACACCTTCAATAGTACCTTGTCCCCAACTTGGAACTCCAAAGGTTTCCTACGTTTTTCAGCGTAACTTTTCTGTCGATCACGAGCAGCAGCCATCCGGTTTCTGATTTGCACTATCTTCTCCGAAGTTTCGTGCACGAGTTCGGGACCTATCAGTTGGCTATCCCCAAATTCAGTCCAGCAGATGGGAGACCTACACTTGCATCCATAAAGTTCCTCAAAAAGCGCACACTGAATCGAAGTGTGGTAACTGTTGTTATACGAGAATTCAATCAAAGGCAAGTTCTTATCCCAACTGTTGCCAAAATCCACCACGCACGCTCGTAGAAGATCTTCTAATGTTTGGATGGTATGTTCACTTTGTCCATCCGTCTGTGGGTGATAGGCTGTGCTCATATCTAAGCGAGTCCCCAAAGCGTTTTGGAGAGTAGTCCAAAAATGAGAAGTGAATCGCGCATCGTGATCAGAGATGATAGAAGTAGGCACCCCATGCCTAGAGACCTCCTTGATGTAGAGATTGGCCAGTTTCTCCAGCGAATCGGTTTCCTTTATTGCCAGAAAATGTGCTGATTTGGTTAAGCGATCTACAATAACCCAAATCATGTTATGGCCAGTTGGCGTTCTAGGGAGTTTCGTGATGAAGTCCATAGAAATTCCATCCCATTTCCACATAGAGATTTCTGGTTGTTGGAGTAAGCCTGGAGGTTTCTGATATTCAACCTTAACCTTTGCACAAGTCAGGCACTTACTAACATAAGTGGCTATCTCAACTTTCATGTTTGGCCACCAGTAAAGAGTTTTGAGATCTTGGTACATCTTGTCCGAACAAGGATGTACCGAATATCGAGAGGTGTGAGCTTCATCGAGCACCAGTTGTCTGAGATCCCCAAAACGTGGTATCCAGCCTCGGTTCATGAAGTATTGAAGACCATCTGTCTTTAGTTCCAGGTGCTTATCAGCACCATGCAATGTTTCAAGCCTGATGTTTTCTTCTAATAAAGCCTCGCCCTGGGCTTCACGTATCTTATCAGGAATATTAGAATGTATAGTGATTTGTAAAGCTCGCACCCGTTTGGGTTTCGTTTCCTTACGACTAAGGGCATCTTCTACTACATTAGCTTTCCCTGGATGATATCTGATGGCACAGTCATAATCATTTAGAAGCTCGACCCATCGACGCTGTCGCATGTTCAGCTCCTTTTGATCGAATATGTGTTGGAGGCTCTTGTGATCAGTGAAGATTGTACACTTCGTTCCATAGAGATAATGCCTCCAAATCTTTAAGGCGAAAATCACTACTCCTAGTTCCAAGTCATGGGTGGTGTAATTCTTCTCATGAACCTTTAATTGACGTGAAGCATACGCGATCACCTTATCACGCTGCATCAGCACACACACTAACCCTTGGATAGACGCATCACAGTACACTACAAAGTCCTCTGTACCCTCAGGTAGTGATAGTATAGGTGCACTGCAAAGCTTCGTCTTCAATAACTCGCTTCAAAACGATCTCCATGGATCTGTGTCATGAGATGTTTTGATATTGATATGTTCAAGCTACAGGATCAAGGACTATCCTTGATGTTATCTAACACTGTCCTGAAACATGGGTAGCAATAAGGGTAGCGTTAGGAGAAATCCAAGATTAAGTGGGAGTTGTATGACGCTGATGGAATTCTGTACTTCTATAGGATTAGAAGTCTAGACATTCTGGCGCCCTCGTTAATTCAAACTGGTATAAACGCGTGGCCACGCTCGGACTAAGGTAGTTCGTTAGACCACTTTGAGTTAGAGACGAGAATAGAGAACGGTTGATCACTATATAAGAATGAATGATCCATGTCTTATGATCAACGGATGTCTATACAGAAGGGACATATTGATAGAATTATCAGGACTATAGTATTTCGTTAAATAAAGCGTTACTTGAACTCAAAGAACTAGTTGACGACTGTAAAGTGTCATACTGGTTTTGGTGCAATGCGATGCAGCTAGGCGTCCAACTCTGCACACGTTGACTCATTTAATTAAAATCGTCCAAGTGGGAGATTGTTGGATATATAGTATGTCCGATGTAATTAAAAGTCGAGGTCAACGTAACCCAACCCGGTACGATCTGAAGAGTTACACGTTGGTACACGAATCAGATAAGTTCATGTGTTGGTGGATTATTATTTATGAAATAATAATAGTTTTGAACTCGAGGGACTAAATAGTAAAGTTTACACTTTGACTAGTCAAATGGTCAAGTGTATGACTATGACTAATTAATTGGTCAAGTCCTTGACTAGTCAATGGTCAAGTGTATGACTTTGACTAATTAATTGGTCAAGTCCTTGACTAGTCAATGGTCAAGTGAATGACTTTGACTAATTAAGTGGTCAAGTGCCTTTTATCTTTATAAATAGGTGTGATAGAAACTCTAATCACATATGTTTTGAAAAAGATAAAACAACATAACACTTGTCTCCTCTCAAGATTTGCGGCCACCCTTAGGAGCCGCCGCCCCTTTGTCCGCCGCAAACCACCACCATTGCCGCCTCCACCTTGCAAAGTGTTGCTATCGGTTGGCCAGTGCTCGGGTGTGAAATTCCTACTAGCGAGGATTCGTTGTAATCCGCGTGTTACAATTCCGGTGTAGTCGTCAAAGGTTGATTACTAAACCCCCTATGGTTGTTTATAATTTATTTGTTTATACGCGTTTAACCAAGATCCTGATTGGGAATATTTTGTTAATTGGATTAATAAAATTAAACATATATTATATATATATATATAAAATCGGCTCATATTATATATTGTATATAATTGATTTTATTAATAAATAAAACTGCTTCCGCTGTGTATTTGATACCATGATTCCCAACACCAAGATCAGCTGCAGGTTTTGCTCGTGCTCTTCCCTGCTCTTGGAATAAATCATTATGTCATCTATGAACACTATGACGAATTTGTCCAAATATGGCAATAAAACTGCTTCCGCTGTGTATTTGATACCATGATTCCCAACACCAAGATCAGCTGCAGGTTTTGCTTGTGCTCTTCCCTGCTCTTGGAATAAATCATTATGTCATCTATGAACACTATGACGAATTTGTCCAAATAAGGCTTACACACGCGGTTCATAAGATCCATGAACACAGCCGGTGCATTGGTTAGCCCAAATGGCATTACCAAAAACTCATAATGTCCATAACGAGTTCGAAAGGCTGTCTTCGCCACATTCTCCTCTCGGACTCTCAGTTGAGGATATCCTGACCTTAAGTCAATCTTAGAATAGAAACTCGACCCTTGTAGCTGGTCGAACAAGTCATCAATACGAGGCAAAGGGTAGCGGTTCTTAACCATCACCTTATTCAACTCCCGATAATCAATACCCATGCAGAAACTCCCATCCTTCTTCTTAACAAACAGAACTGGGGCTCCCCAAGGTGAAGAACTAGGTCTAATAAAGCCCATATCCAATAGCTCTTGGAGTTGGGTAGACAGTTCTTGAAGCTCGCCTGGTGCTAGGCGGTATGGTGCGCGTGCAACTGGAGCTGCTCCAGGCGCAAGATCAATTTGAAACTCCACTTGACGAACAGGTGGAAGTCCATGTAGCTCTTCAGGGAAAACATCTGGGAAATCTCGGACTACTGGATGTCCTCAATCTTAGTTTTAGCTTCAGCTCGAGTGTCAGATAAGTTAGCCAAAATGGCTGGACAGCCCTTCCGAATACACTTCTTGGCCTTCAAGAAGGAGATGATGCCCACCATGGCACCACCACGATCACCCTGTATAGATAAAAGTTCTCCACTTGGGAGGGGGACACGAACAATCTTCTCCTGACAGAGAATTTCAGCGTGTTGCTTCGACAACCATTCCATGCCAACCACGAGATCAAAGCTTCCCAGGGTGATAGGTAAAAGGTTGATGGCAAACAATTGCCCATCTAGCTTGAGCTTACAGTCACGGTGAATATGGGTTACCTCAATAGGCTTCCCATCAGCTAACTCTATAGTGTACGGGGTATCAAGAAGAGTAGGAACCATCCCTAGTTGTTTGCTAAGTTTCGATGACACAAAACTATAGTCCGCACCAGTATCATATAAAATAGAAGCAAGAGTGTCATTCAAGGAACACGTACCCGTCACGACATTGTTATCAGTCTTAGCTTCCCCAGAGCCAATCACAAATGCTCTTCCACGAGCCCCATTGTTGTTGTTACCGTTATTGTTGTTGTTGTTGTTGAAGGACTTATACCTCACACTATCCCACGTTCTCTTGCTATCACCGAAAGTAGAAGATGAAGCACCATGCTTCGGAAAAGTACCATGCTCAACAGCCTCGTCAGTGAGTTTACGAGCCAGGTGAAAGATTTGTTAGATTCCGGGTAGGTGGGCTGCAGTGGCCATGCCACGAATCTGAGGGACCCACCCTTTTGGTATGAAGCTCGATCCGTTTGTAAGGTAGGTTAAATAGATTTGAGCATATAGTAGCTATCTCCTGTAGCTTGGTAGTGTAAGCGTCGATCTCAGACCCAACCGTCTTTAGATAACAAATTTCTAAATTTCATCATGGGGGGTTTCATTCTCCACCCAAGTATCTGTAACTCATCGAGTGTGCATGTAGCATACATTACCCCATCCTGCCTGGGGCAAATGCACATGGCAAGAACCTATATTATCGAAGTAATCAAACAGACTCCTTAGTCCAGTTGGAGTTATTGAGGCTTATAACCCATAAAATCCTTGAGAATACGCTAACGAGTTATTGTTGCGGCATCTGCGTTCAAGGAATAAGGAAGTTCAATTGCAGAAGTCAAGGAAAAGAATGTTTTAGCGTAATAGGTCTTTACTAGCTTGGAAAGATGCGAGGGCTTCAACCACCCTATTGTTGATCATAAGAATTTGTTCTTATCTAAGTTAACAAAGGAAAAGAAAAGAAAAGATAGATAAGAAAAAAGGTAAGAGCCAATTGTCGCCACGCTCTGTGTAGATAGTAGAGCCTTCATCCTCACTTTCCATGTTCTCGTCCTGCTTAGGTTTCCCTTCCATCCCTTCTTCTTCCTCTTTCTTAGTGTCAGTGTTATATGGATCTCGTCACGTACAGTCTCTTTCTCCAGTCCTATGTAAGCCAGTTTAGTGGTAAATTGCACCACTCGTTCCTCCAATCGTGGCTGTCAATCATTAGTAGGTTTCGTCCTCCCTTGAGATGTTGCACTACGTCGCAGGCTTTACATAACTCCCCAAGAGTGTGTATAACAAGCTCCGATCTGATGTGTTCCCATGAATCTACCATATACTCACGAGGAACAAGGATATGCATGTCATACAATCGCTTGCTCGTACTAGGCGTAAATGTACCAAAGCAAGAATAAAATTCTATATGAGTAACCCAGTCTCGTCTGAGTTTCAAATGAGAGTAAGAAAGGTCAAATAACAAGGAACATAAACTAATTGTCTCCTTGCTCAGTGAAAGAAAAAAAATAAGTCTTAGTATTTGACTTTCTTCGGATTTGATTCGGTTTAACGGTACCACGTCATGCGCATCATGCAGTTTCCTGTGTACGTGCGCCACAACGCTCGCAGGGGCTCTCTCCCTTGTACTATTGTTGTTTCCTCAGCCATGAGGTTTGTTAGGATACTAATCCCAGTAACGCGCCACCTGGTGTGACCCTGGGTCCCCACCAGTGATGTGTTCAGAATCAAGTTTAGAACTAGAAGATAACATATCTCCTGAAATCGTGTGTTGTAGATATTTGTAGCTAAAAGCTAGTTGTGCACTTAAGCTGTGAGTGTACTAATACTTATGCTATGATGATTATAGACTAGACTCAACATGCAGTCCTACTAGACTCAACATGCAGTCCTAGTTCACTATAACCAATGGCTCTGATACCAATCTGTCAAACCCTCAAATTTCCACTGCGGGGTTTATACCGCGAGGCGCATGACATACCAGGATCCCATAGCCATAAGTCATATGAACGAACTCTAAATGCCCAAACCATTTAGTTCGTTATGATAAAACCAAGTTTAAAAGTTTTTAACCAAACCAATTAAGTAATAGCGGAAGCGAAATAGTAAAACAGTTAAGTAAAAGTATGCGCAAAACACCGCGCCCAAAACCATAAGTAAATAGTTAAATTCTCAAAAGTAGTTTATGTGTTCATAATCCCATGACACAACATGATGCATGCCCTATTTGTGCTCCATATTTAATTACCTGCAAAAGCATGCTAACATGTATCAACATAAAGACGGTGAGTTCACAGTTTGGATAACAAGTATAAAGTAATCGAAAGCGTAGGTCCCCAAGACCCAAGAGTTCAAGTGTCATCAGTTTAAGCGTGTCAGGGGTAGCTAACCCACTCATTGCAACTAAACAGGAGATTATTGGGAACCTTCAGTAATGTGTTAACATACGTTAAACTGCCTTAGGAACTAGTGTCTATCAACACTAGCAAAACAGATGTGGTCAGAAGTTCATGCCCATGCCTCCAGCATCGCAAACATGAGGTTGCTGCACAACCTAATAGCGCTATCAACTAATACCCCGTTCGCCACCAGCGATTAACCCAATAATATGTAAGGACTTTTCAGTGATAGAGTGTTTAGTTCACAAAGGACCAATAAGTTTTAAACTGATTAAAGCGCAATCCACACAAGGATTCGTATTGGAATCTCCCAAAGAGTCAATGTCTAAGTAGTCCCAAACCGGACTAGAAAACGTTTACCAAAGTTGTCTCAACCTGAGACGCATGCTTTTGAGAAAAAGTAGTGAAACTCACCTTAGTATGCAAGCAAGTAAATCCAAACTTCCAAAGTAGGGTGTGCTACCGACTCCCTAGTACATGTGTCACTAAGTAAGTATATGTGTAAAACCATTACACCATATAACTCGTTTGTCCAAGACGTTTAAATATTTAAAACCGTGTAAGTGGCACCTAACGATTCTACATGCATAAGTAAACCCTACGGACCCGTTGGTGAATATGTTGGTTATCATTAGTTTTACACTTCATATGCATCTCATATAAGTGTCCATTCATGTACATGTCAAATACATACCACACAGGACTCCAATTAGTCACATAAACTCACTATACACAATCTGCATTTTTAGGACAGATTATGCGCCATGAAAAGTAATTTATTAAAAATACTTATCCAGTGAGTTGGACTCCCAAAATTTTACTAAATATTCTAGGGGGTCTACTGGACAAATCCATATTTTTAGTTTGTAATAAAACCTTGTATAAAATTTATGAAAATTCACGGAACATAGCTACATTCAGAAAATACACACAACAGATCAGTTTAGTAGAAAAAATCTCACAAATCGTGTATTCATCCAAACGGGATGAATCCACTTGGAAAAGCCAAGTTATTCAAATGTTAACCTACTGTCCAAATTTCATAACTTAATTCCTTGTAAAACTCAAGTTTATGATTGTTTAAAGTTGACTCAGTTTGTTAATCCGAAAATCTGATATGACCTTTAATCAAAGAAAATTTCAAAAACTATTCATACGACGTCCAAATCAGACGATTTTGCCCATTATGAAACGCTAAGACCATGTATAATACAACCATTCAAAGAAATCATCAAAATCAACATATTTAAGTCACATAACAGACCCTACAAGTAGACCTAAACATTCTGTCCAGATTTTATTCATGCATAAACTCTTGTTTAAACTACTCACGTATGCATATAATCGATCAATCGATAATCAAAAACCATCATAAAACATTGATAAGACCTAACATGATCAGAACCTATCATAACACATGCATAACCATAAACCCTAAAGATCTAAACATCATAAACATGCGCAACATGCAACCTATCAATTACTAATGGCATAAGATTATGTTTACCCCATTCAATCTTTATAAACTTCAAGTTTTAATCTTTATGAAAGCGTTTCAGACCTGGAAAAACTTAGTTATAAGGTTTTATAACATATTAAGGAAGATTAAAACACAAGAGATCGAATGTTATACCGCAAGCTCTTCAAAACAATCAACCGAATGCTCTTGAAGCTTCCCGATCGATGTTCTTGCGCCTTAGCAGGTGTTAGGGGTTGATATTTTCGTAACTAGGTGTAAGGGGGCAATTAGGGTTGAGTTTAGGAGTTGTATGAGGCTTAAGATTTTAAGTCGGTTTGGTGGATCCTAACACCCGCGCGTGGCCGCTTGGAGCCTGTGAGCGGCTCCTCGGCCCGCGTCGAGTGGCCTGCTTCATCGTACGACGTGTTTTTATCGATGTTTTCGCTATTTTGGACCACAATAAGTGTAACCCCATGTGTTAAGACCCCAACCATCCTAATGGTCCACCTATTATGATTTTTATTCACGTATTCGGTTTAAGTTCACGTAATCACATACAGTTTGCACAGAGTTTCATAGAAGCACATAATTGTAATCAATCTCAATCAATTAAGTTATGATTGTTTAATTTCATTGTTCACCAACGTCCGAGGTTCACTACTCATGTATACAGTCTGGTAATTCCCCGAATTACCACTTCATGCAGTTATTAACCTATAACTGTGCAATGTGTGTCCTATCTAGCTAACCCTAGTTAAGTAGAATGCAAGGAATGTAACTAGAGTTTAGTTAAAGTAAGAACCTGAAATTGCAGGGTATCACACGTTTAACCCTCCAAATCAGATCCGAAACATGTAAAAACACCCAACATCAAACCCAAATCATTAAACAACTCATTCTAAACAAAAACCCCTAAATTTATCACTACACCTTATTTGCAATTATTTCCAAAAATGGCAAAGTACTAATTGACATTGAATATGCATATCTTTCCCTAAATGGTAAATAACCAGATCTCATCACCTACAACCTTGCAAATCATCATTCCTCTGTTATTATACCATTCTAGTGTAAACCCTAACATCAAACAATCATCAAATCATACCACAACACCCTAAATCTTCAAGAATCACTCAAACAGGTCAAAATGCATATTACCATCAAAACACCATAATAATTGCTCAACACCTTAGGAAATCATCTTAACAACTCATACACATCAGTAAAACATCAAATACATGGAAACATTCACGTTTTAACCATTAAAAACCGTTTCTTGCAAATACTCCACATAGAGAAAGTATAAAGGTTTAGACTTCTTTTAAAAACTCATTTCAAAGGTTTTCAAAGACACAAACTTGATAAAACTAGGTTTGGACCTTTGGGAACCAAGATATCAACATTACAAAGGCTTAGGGGGTAGATAACACACCTTGGATCTTGCTAAAGGAGAAGTGTAAGCTTAGGAATGATGGGTTTTAGAGCAAAAAAACGAGTTCCAGAGGTGTATTATGGTGTAAGAGAAGCTTAGGACGATTTAGGGTTGCACAAATGGTGTTTTACAAGTCAAGGGTTGTATTTATAGGTGTTTCTACTCGTCCAAGCTGCAACATGTGATTAGGAGCAGTTACATGCGATTAGGACACGTGATTACACGTAATCGCCTATAAGAACAGGCGATTAGGGCTACTCGCCCCCTTGTAATCGCCTATAAGCCTTCTAATCGCCTATAAGCTCCCCTACTCGCCCTCAGCATCATTTTTTGGGTTTTTGGCGCGTTAAACACTATTTTAACACATATAAGCACGTATTCACATACCGACAAGTCATATAATGATTATAAACATATAATGCACCATAACTAACACGTTTACATTCGTTCACCAATTCCCGGGACTCGAGACTTGCGTGTGTGCGTTAAACCCGGCGATTCTACAAATCACCAATCCTTGTACACATGGTTATGGACCGACTCCCAATGATCCTGTAGATCATTGTAACGACTCTCGATGATTCCTCGAACCATCATAACGACTCAACTGACCCACTTAAGTATGTAATATGCATGACTCGCTACGGTAGACTTACTAGTTTCACCAATGTTACTAACCTGAGTTTGCCGGTGTCACAGTGCCTAGGTTTGAAAGCTGAATGCGGTTTTAAAGTGAAACGTAACTCGTCCGTGGAGAGCATGTCAAGTCTCCCAATGTTCACAGACAGAGGTGGGGATGTCGTAATATAGACCTCGTCGGTGGCCGGCGGCATACGATTGACAGAAATGGGGATGGCGTAGGTTAGACCTGTTCGTTGGCAAGCAGCGCACGATAGACAGAAGGGGCTGTAGCTACGTAGGATAGACGTGGTCGGTGGCAGGCGGCGTAGTTCTTTTTGGTCAATCGGTGGGTAGGAAATATGGGTGAACCGTGTGTAAATCTGGTGGAAGAGTTGCGTTCGTTGTGATGTTCAATGGTGGCAGTTGTGCTGTGGTGATGGCGAGTGTGTGCGTGTTTCAGAGAAAGGGTATGGTGCAACTGGTAGCGGTGTCTTCAGAGGTGGTAGGGTAGGGATGAGGATTTGGTTTAGAGAGAGGAATCTGGAAAGAGAGATGGTTTGAGACAGAGAGAGAGAGAGATGGGAGGAGAGAGAGAGAGAGAGAGAGAGAGAGAGAAAGAAAGGTGGTTTAAGAGAAGCAACCAAACAAAAGACCAAAATACCCTTAAAAGGCAGGAAATCACAAATTTACAATATCACTATTCATGGAAGTTTCTTTTTCACTATATAGGATAATTTTATAGTAATCCATAAAATAATAGTGATAAAAATAATAAAACTAGAAGAAAAAAAAAAGAAAAAAGTTAAAAAATATAATTGAATAAATTTCAAATTACGTCTTTTATAAATAAATTTCAAATTATATCATTTGGGCAAAATAGTCATTTTGTCTTATAGTTAACTGAAAAGTTAAATTCCAAAAAAAAAAACTGAAAAGTTAACATAAATTAGCCACCTCATTCCATCACATTCAATCACTAAACCCATGTGGCGGTGTTCACATTCTATCACATTTCATCACTAAATTTAAAAAAAATAAACTAAAATCATTACATTTTAAAAAAAAATAAAAACATTAAATTAAATAAATTAAAAAAATAACACACTACTAGAAATAAAATAAAAACTACTAAAAAAAATAACACACTACTACAAATAAAATAAAAACTACTAAAAAAATACAACCTTTAATAAAAACCTAATAAAATTTTGGGCGTAACATTTACCATGCCGAAACATGTTGAAAATCAATCCCGGCCTCCCGCATAGTCGATTTGAGCAAAGCCAACTTGCACATCTTCTTCGTTGGGGTTATTTTTCATCACTTTCTTAAAAAAAGTTCGAAGCTTTGAAACTTCGATTGGAGGTCCGCGTGCTTGTGAGAGAATGAATCAAGCGAACGTCGTGTTCCCCCGACAAGTTAACCAAACTCGGCTAAAACTCTTTTCCAGTCCGGAGCGTTGCTCCGGCCACAAACACGATCACGACCCCGGCCGCTGCTAGTTGATGCGTCAAAGGTGGATAATTTTTTTTTATTATGGTCAAATTGACTGTTTCCAGCCAACGGTCCGCAATGTATGTCACGAAACTAATGAATCACTGCCGTGATTGAATGGGGGGTGGGGGCTGTAACATCATATATTTTTCCCCAAGTTTTTATGGATTAATAAAAACGCCACTTTATCTATCTTATTCTTTTGTACAAATATAACTACGTCTAAATCTTTGTATTATTTCAAAGCATTCTTATATAGTACAGATATTATAAAATTGGTATAATTTCAAAACGTAAACAAAATTTTCCCAATAAACTATCTATTTTTATCATTTTTAATGATTTTATTTATTTATTTATTTATTATTATTATTACCATACTCTTTCTTTATCTAATCACATGAATCGTAATTTAACATAGCGTTTGGAGTGGCATTGTACCACTTTTGATTTTTTTTAAACCATAAATAATTAGTAATAAATATGAAAAAGTTTTAATAGGATTAAATTTAGATGAATTGGTTTGACTTGCCATTTATAAAAGTTTGATTCCTATTGAAATTAATTACGTATAATTAGAGATTGCCCATATATATTGTACGCCATTAAAGGTTAGCATCAACGCAAACAACAACCATTTCGGAGCTAGTCGATGGAAATGTCAAACGTATTCGAGCGGTAGAAAATTTATAATTCTAAACATTCACTCCAACGCAATCAATTAACTTATCTTGTTAACACTATTGTTTCGCCACACCTAGTTTCCTTAACACCTTGCCGGTCATTCAATCAACCAAAATCACGATCCTAATTTTCCGGTCGTTTTCCTTATGACACCCATACAACGCGTTTTTGAGATGGTTATAAGATTGGCATTTCATGGTGCATCGGGACCTTGCGCACACCCTCACACACACCCCCTCAAGCGTTCCAACCCACGACCCTCATCTCTACCTCTCTCTACCCTGTCCTTTTTCAGACCGAAAGCACCCGAGCAACCACCGCCTCCCGATTCTTTTTTTGAGGTAACGTTTTGGTGGATTTCGTTGTTGATTTTATTAAATTTTAGAGTTTGTTTCATCATGGGTCTGGGTACGTAATAAGTCTTAGAATAGGAATAAATGCAGATGGTGGGTGTTTGGGTTAATGTCATAGAGTTTTCTTTTGTAGATGAATGCATTATGCATGGTTCAATCATTTCTAAAGTTTCTTCTTTTTATTATATTCTATTAATGAGTTTTTATTTATACTATTTCATTCATCCTAAAAAAAATGCATTGTTTAATTTGGCACTTGGGTTAGCAAAACCGTTTAACTTGAACAAGAAACAAATTAGCATGACACGTAAAAACGAGGCCAAGTCATGACTACACACTTATAATACCTTTTTTTAAAACAGTTAACGCTATTTATTTTATTTTTTTTATTTTAATAATTTAAATCTATTGCATTCAATATGAGTTTCTAAAATAATTAACGTCAAAACCCAAGCTAGGCACCCGGCAAGTTACGTCTGTTTTTGTTAAATGTTTGTTTATTCATAAAAGTGGTGTTATTGATTAAAATATATGTTATAACATAATGTGCTATCTGCACCAAATGGGAAAAAAAACATAGCTTTAAAATATAAAATCTCACTTATATGGTTATTTTAAACGAAAGGGTTACATGGGTTTTACTTAAATGCCACTCGTTACCTATTTTGAGCGTCGACACCGATTGTGAAATTTGAAGTAAATTTAAAGTTGCAATAATATTTTAGGATTTCGCGACATGTGATCCAAGCTTTAGGAATTATATTAGCCTTTGCTATTTTCTTACACGTTCGTCATCATGATTAAGGTGAGTTTACATAGCCCCTTTTTCTGTTTTACATTTTGGGGTTAAACATGTTTAAACATTTTATACACTATCAATTACTCATTCTTACTTGTGATTCAATTACACTATCATTTACTCATTCTATCATTTGACTGTAACAAAAAGACACAGTACAATCATTAACATTGATCAAGCCGTCTGTTTAGATTATAGCGCTATAGGTCTGACAAACCCATCCACCCCCCCCCCCCCGCATAAATTCAGGGATGATCGATAACAGTTACACTTTTACTAACTTGCGAGTTAGGTCTCAGTCGACACAAGGTTTGATTGTACAAAAGACGTATTGTTACATGTCGGACTCATATTCTATCGTTACTCATTATTATACTTCAACTATGATTGCTATACAACATATTGTTTTCAACTATATACAAAACCTATGTATTCTCACCAACTATTTATAGTTGACCCCCCATCTTTCCAACTCAACATGTTTCAGGTTTTATTTGCTATTGGAAGTTGTACAAGTCTTGGAACACGTAGGAGCTTTGGACTTAGTTTATATTATTCAAGCTTTTGTAATCTTTACTTGTAAGATGAATTGTAAATTGTTTAATATCATTTAGTACCATGAGCTATTGAATAATCATTTCTACGTGACACCTCGATGTTTCCGCCATCGGTTGGGTTGTTACAGATTGGTATCAGAGCCTTGGTTATAGGGAATTAGGTTATTAGAAAAATAATCTAGTCTATAACCCTAGGACATTAACCAGTACTTGCTTCCCTTAATTGCAACTCTACCTATTCTTTATCCCTATCCCTATCCACCCTCTCATTAAATTTTAAGCTTCGAATCTCAAAACCTTTACAATTCAAATCAATTTCATTTCTTATATAATTTACTAATCATCCTGAATTTCATGATCATTTGTGAGTTTCACAATCATACTTCGTCTTACAATATTACCCAACTGTTTGATTATTTTCAACATCCGACCCAAATCATATGGTTTCCTTTACAACATACTGCCTATTTTTAACCTATTACCGTTGGTGTTTTCTTGCCAATTCTATGTTGAACCTACACTGCATTTTATTTATCTTTTTGAAAGTACCTCAACCATAAAATTTCGTCTTACCCAAAGTTTTAAAAGTCCTTGTTTAAACTATAATCCCAAAAAAAAAAAAAAAAAAAAAACTGTATACAGGAGATACCTTAGCATCAACACTAATGATCACTAGAATTTTGTCAAACTTTCATTACTTAGAGATTTCACAAATTAGAAGAAATAAATATTTTGTCAAAGAGTTTTTTATTTTCACAGACCTATTTTCTAAACTTCAAATGTTTATGTAACAATTTATGGGCGTAACAAAGGATTTTCGATATAATATCATTTGATCTATAAAACCTAATGTCGTGTTTAAAATCTCTGACTAACTGAAATATTATGATCTAAAGCCACTTAAATCGTACTATTTAACAACTTTTGTTTTATATACAAAACCAGTTTTAAAAAGAAAAATAATAAAATCTTTCCACCCTCATAAACAAAATTCAATCTCCTATTCTCCATTGACACCTACTTATTTTTAATTTGTCTGAACTTTTTCAATTTTTGACATTTTACCACAATCATGTTTTCTCATATGCTTGATTCTAACCTTTGATTCAAACCCCACATTCACGCTGCTACATAATCTCCTTACTACTTCAAATTGGGCCTCTTTGAAAACCTATCAAATAATCCCGTTATTAACCATCTCCACGTTCACTATCTTTCATAACCTTGATGATACTTTGAGTTCTTCATCACCCTCTCAAGAACTAAATTCATTTTCTTTACCTTCTTGAACATGAATTTGATCCCTATGATAACCAAACTATTGAAGACTTGATTGTATGTTGCATCAAACTTAATCCTTAGTTATGCATGAGGATTCGATTATCTACCATATCTGAACATTTGATACTAGAAGTCATGGAATATAAACTATTTGCTATAGACACACCTAGAGTCATTAACCTTGTCTAGGCAACTCTATTACAACTCGCATGCTATACTTGATACTTGATTGCTTACATGTACATATTATCAATTTGCAATTTATGTGTGTAATAATTGATACACTTAATCAAACAACTGATAGAGGATGAAGTACTTGCTCAACAGTTAGTAGAGTACCAAATAACCTACTCAACGATTGGTAGACGTCATCATGCCTGCTCAACAGTCGGTAGAGGCCCTACAACCTGCTCAACGACTGGTAGAGGCTATCGCACCTGCTCAACAATCGGTAGAGGTTCTTTCTCACTGACTAGTAGAGGTCTTTTTCCTGCTCAACAGTTGGACTTATTTTTGGGTACATTGTATACGATTCAACCATAAAGTTAATTGTATTATTTTACATGTGTGTTTAGAGTCATAGAAGGACACAAAACCCTAATGTAAGGTAAATTGGTGATTGCGGTCCGGAACGTAATCATGAATTTACAGGTACGTTAAGGTAGTGTGAAATTCTATCAAGGATTTCGGTAGATAACCAATTATAAACTCTAGTTTCCTGGTAGTTCATTTAGTTCTTCAATAGTCAATCAACTCATGCATCTCCTTTAGGATTCCTAAAACTTAAGTGTTTTGCTAGATTCTTATTCTTCTTCCTATTTCAGACCAATCTAATCCAACCCTTAAAACTCACCCATATCAATCCCCTTATTCAAATTATTCGAAACAGATTAATCTATTACCTATAAATTCATGTCGTGCCTTAACCCAAATTTCTAATCCCCCTCAACCCTGTGTTTATAATAACTGCGGGACGAAGTTTCCAAAAATAGGGGAGACTGTAACATCATATATTTTCCCCAAGTTTTTATGGATTAATAAAAACGCCACTTTATCTATCTTATTCTTTTGTACAAATATAACTACGTCTAAATCTTTGTATTATTTCAAAGCATTCTTATATAGTACAGATATTATAAAGTTGGTATAATTTCAAAACATAAACAAAATTTTCCCAATAAACTATCTATTTTTATCCTTTTTAATGATTTTATTTATTATTATTATTACCATACTCTTTCTTTATCTAATCACATGAATCGTAATTTAACATAGCGTTTGGGGTGGCATTGTACCACTTTTAAATTTTTTTTAAACCTTAAATAATTAGTAATAAATATGAAAAGGTTTTAATAGGATTAAATTTAGATGAATTGGTTTGACTTGCCATTTATAAAAGTTTGATTCCTATTGAAATTAATTA
Source organism: Ambrosia x helenae (assembly GCA_030844895.1). Classification (NCBI taxonomy): domain Eukaryota; kingdom Viridiplantae; phylum Streptophyta; class Magnoliopsida; order Asterales; family Asteraceae; genus Ambrosia; species Ambrosia x helenae. Next base: position 88,526,479 of record CM061226.1, on the reverse strand, counting down.
CGTATAATTAGAGATTGCCCATATATATTGTACGCCATTAAAGGTTAGCATCAACGCAAACAACAACCATTTCGGAGCTAGTCGATGGAAATGTCAAACGTATTCGAGCGGTAGAAAATTTATAATTCTAAACATTCGATCCAACGCAATCAATTAACTTATCTTGTTAACACAATTGTTTCGCCACACCTAGTTTCCTTAACACTTTGCCGGTCATTCAATCAACCAAAATCACGATCCTAATTTTCCGGTTGTTTTCCTTATGACACCCATACAACGCGTTTTTGAGATGGTTATAAGATTGGCATTTCATGGTGCATCGGGACCTTACGCACACCCTCTCACACACCCCCTCAAGTGTTCCAACCAACGACCCTCATCTCTACCTCTCTCTACCCTCTCCTTTTTCAGACCGAAAGCACCCGAGCAACCACCGCCTCCCGATTCTTTTTTTGAGGTAACGTTTTGGTGGATTTCGTTGTTGATTTTATTAAATTTTAGAGTTTGTTTCATCATGGGTCTGGGTACGTAATAAGTCTTAGAATAGGAATAAATGCAGATGGTGGGTGTTTGGGTTAATATCATAGAGTTTTCTTTTGTAGATGAATGCATTATGCATGGTTCAATCATTTCTAAAGTTTCTTCTTTTTATTATATTCTATTAATGGGTTTTTATGTATACTATTTCATTCATCCTAAAAAAAATGCATTGTTTAATTTGGCACTTGGGTTAGCAAAACTGTTTAACTGGAACAAGAAACAAATTAGCATGACACGTAAAAACGAGGCCAAGACATGACTACACACTTATAATACCTTTTTTTTAAACAGTTAACGCTATTTGTTTTATTTTATTTTTTTATTTTAATAATTTAAATCTATTGCATTCAATATGAGTTTCTAAAATAATTAACGGCAAAACCCAAGCTAGGCACCCGGCAAGTTACGTCTGTTTTTGTTAAATGTTTGTTTATTCATAAAAGTGGTGTTATTGATTCAAATATATGTTATAACATAATGTGCTATCTGCACCAAATGGGAAAAAAAAAATGTAGCTTTAAAATATAAAATCTCACTTATATGGTTATTTTAAACGAAAGGGTTACATGGGTTTTACTTAAATGCCACTCGTTACCTATTTTGAGCGTCGACACCGATTGTGAAATTTGAAGTAAATTTAAAGTTGCAATAATTTTTAGGATTTCGCGACATGTGATCCAAGCTTTAGGAATTATATTAGCCTTCGCTATTTTCTTACACGTTCGTCATCATGATTAAGGTGAGTTTACATAGCCCTTTTTCTGTTTTACATTTTGGGGTTAAACATGTTTAAACATTTTATACACTATCAATTACTCATTCTTACTTGTGATTCAATTACACTATCATTTACTCATTCTATCATTTGACTGTAACAAAAAGACACAGTACAATCATTAACATTGATCAAGCCGTCTGTTTAGATTATAGCGCTATAGGTCTGACAAACCCATCCCCCCTCCCCCCCCCCCCCCGCATAAATTCAGGGATGATCGATAACAGTTACACTTTTACTAACTTGCGAGTTAGGTCTCAGTCGACACAAGGTTTGATTGTACAAAAGACGCATTGTTACATGTCGGACTCATATTCTATCGTTACTCATTATTATACTTCAACTATGATTGCTATACAACATATTGTTTTCAACTATATACAAAACCTATGTATTCTCACCAACTATTTATAGTTGACCCCCCATCTTTCCAACTCAACATGTTTCAGGTTTTATTTGCTATTGGAAGTTGTACAAGTCTTGGAACACGTAGGAGCTTTGGACTTAGTTTATATTATTCAAGCTTTTGTAATCTTTACTTGTAAGATGAATTGTAAATTGTTTAATATCATTTAGTACCATGAGCTATTGAACAATCATTACTACGTGACACCTCGATGTTTCCGCCATCGGTTGGGGTGTTTATAGGTGCGGTGTTTTGCGGTATCACATCGTTTACGAGGCGGCCATCACGTACCACCATGTCCTCCCTAGTAAAAGACACTTTGCATGCTTTTTAAATACAAAGGACAAAACTTACAATTTTATATATAAATAAAAACACAGTTTGTGTAACTTTTTCTTAAATTAATAGACAGTAGATGAGGATGGACAAAAGAATAGCGGTACCCTCATATGAACCTTAAAGAAACTTTATGATCAAAACAAAAAGGAACAAAAAACAAACTATGATTCAATGTGTTTTTTTTTTTTCAGGAACGTAGCATGTCTGTAAAAATACAAAGGACAAAACTTACAATCTATATCTATAATAAACCAAAGCATTTTTAATGACATGTCATAACATTATGCAATCTTTTTTTTGAGAGATGCCACATAGGATGTGATGTGGCAACTCTAGACCAATTAAAAAAAAGAAATATATATGATTTAAATATGATTTAAAATAATTTATTAAATACCTAATCTAACTAAATGTAAATATTAAAACTTTATTATTTTCTCTCTTATGTTTCCTCTCATAACTTTTAAACGTTAATATCTTTTATATACGAGATTTTTTAAAGAAAAAAATTACACCAAATTAACCAGCGTTTTATTATCTTTCCAACGAGTACCATAGTGCTATATAAAAAACGGAGAAAAAAACGACTATTTTTTGTAACCCGACAGGTATTGTGTCAGGTTTGGAATTAGTTTAAAAAAAATTGTGGGTTTGGGTCGGGCCTGGGATTAGGTGATACCCGACCCAATTACCCCTTTTTTATGTTAGAATATGATAACTTATGGCAGAGATTTGTTTAAAATAATAATAATAATAATAATAATAATAATAATAATAATAATAATAATAATCATTAATCATATATTGGCAATGCCTTTTTTATAGTTTAGATAATTCTAATTTTATTCACTTTACGTAGATTTCTCAACCCGGGACGCTCCCGGGGTATAAACTAGTTTTATATATAAATAAAAACACAGTTTGTGTAACTTTTTCTTAAATTAATAGACAGTAGATGAGGATGGACAAAAGAATAGCCTCCATAAAAATAGGGCCTCATTTAGGAAGAAAAAAAAATATATGTAGCGGATAATTTTTTTCTTAAAAAAATAGTTTATGCATCAATTTAAGCATGAAAAATAAATTTTATATACGCACGAGATACAACTTTTAAAATTTTTTATAACTTAGTCCACTATAAAGTTTTTAGTTTATTATTAGCAGTTTCAAGTTTAGGAAAGATAGAGGGTTTATATCAAAGAGTTTATGTCTTTCTGAAAAGGGCCCGACATTTTCGTTCATTTTGGGCTTCTGAAAACATTGAGTCGACCCTGAATGCGGGGGATAATCTAGTTTTGTAATAAATGACACTTTACGTGCTTTTTAAAATACAAAAGACAAAGAGTGCAATTTTATATATAAATAAAGGATTTTTTTTGTAATTTTTTTTAAATATAAAGATCGTAGATGGACAAAAGATATCTCAAAAAACAATATATTCAATCAAAAGAGTGGCGTCATCATATGAACCTTAGAAAAGCTTTATGAACAAAACAAAAAGGAACAAAAAATAAACTATGATTCAATGTGTTTTTTTTTTTTTTTCAGGAACGTAGCATGTCATTAGATCTTGCTTTGCCTTGCCATGCCAATCACGTAGTAGCTACTTAATCAAACCTTAACATAATTTTCTACACATCTAATAAGCACACACATCCTCTATATATAGACCAGAGTCCTAGCTTAGAGAGCACCTCAACATCTAACAACTTATCAAGACTCTTAATCATTATTTACATGGGTTTATCAAACAACACATCAATCATCCTAGCAGTACTTCTTGTTTTCGGGATGTGGGCATGCGATGTCACATCTCGAACACTAAGCGAAGAGAATATGGTACAAAGGCACGAACAATGGATGGCTCGTTATGGGCGTGTGTATAAAGATGATTTGGAGAAAGAAACACGTTTCAAGATTTTCAATAACAATGTGGCATACATAGAAGCATTCAACAATGCTGGCAACCGCGCTTACAAGCTAAGCGTCAACGAATTCGCAGACCAAACTAATCAAGAGTTTAAGGCTACGCGTAATGGATTCAAGTTCCCATCCACACCAAGATCGGGACAAACCACACCATTCAGATATGAAAATGTGACCGCAGTTCCATCTAGCATTGACTGGAGGAAGAATGGAGCCGTTACCCCGATCAAGAATCAAGGCCAATGCGGTAAGTCAATCATGAATTCCAAATCAGTAACACTTCTTTTTTGTAATAATTCATATATATTTTATATATATTGATTGTTTAAAAATCAACAGGAAGCTGTTGGGCTTTTTCGACAATTGCTGCTACCGAAGGAATTACCGGAATCACCACTGGAAAACTAATATCACTCTCTGAGCAAGAATTAATGGACTGTGACAGGAGTGGTGAGGACCAAGGGTGTGAAGGCGGATACATGGATGATGGCTTTGATTTTATCGTTAAAAACAAAGGGATTAACACGGAGGCTGCATATCCTTACAAAGCAGTAGATGCAACCTGCAATACAAAGAAAGAAGGTGTTGCTGCAGCCAAGATCAGTGGACACGAGGATGTGCCTGCCAACAGCGAGGTGGCACTGTTGAAGGCTGTGGCTATGCAGCCTGTTTCTGTTGCCATTGATGCCGGGGAGGCTGACTTCCAGTTTTACTCGAGTGGTGTTTTTAATGGAACTTGTGGTACTGAATTGGACCATGGGGTTACAGCTGTCGGGTATGGAACTAGTGATGATGGCATCAAGTACTGGCTGGTGAAGAACTCATGGGGCACGTCTTGGGGCGAAGAAGGATACATTAGGATGCAGAGAGATGTTGAAGCTAAGGAAGGGCTGTGTGGTATTGCGATGATGGCTTCTTATCCAACTGCATGATATCTGTACCTATGTATATGTATATATATTCCCAAAACTAGATGATTGAATACATGTAACTTGTCCCCTTTCATCATCATGAACAATTATTTTCAATTGTGAAATACTTGGTATAGTTGCATGTAAATCAATGGTTAAAAAGTAAATTCACCGTGGCCGGTTTGTAGCTGTTGTATTGAAGCATTTGTACAAAAAATAAGCATTCAAACTAATCGTAATTATATGTTTGCAAGCACCTTAAACTGGCGTTTCTATAAGACATCGCCATCAAAAGCGAAGGCAGCAATTTTGTTTTTGAACCTTGGAGGCTTTTATCCTACAAACTAACATAATTAATAAAAAGAACTCAAAAAATGTATTTGAAGTTTGTTCAGGATATATGATGGTCTGGAATGCCTTTCCATTTTGGCTGTAATGTTGCACCTTAATTAAAGATTATAATTATAAGTATTTGAGGTGACATAATTGGAGTTTTTTTTCCTATAATGGTGTTGTAGGAAAAAATATTTACCAAGATAGTGTTGTTTCAAAACTATTTACTAAAATAGTGTTTTATCTCACTTTATTAGTTTCTCACTCCTAATCTTATTTGATAACTTCACTTAATTAAATAACTATTGGCCTAATATTTTTTTAATGTAATTAAGCATTGAAATTGTTAATCTTAGGTATCGTGTTTGAACTTTTGTGAGTTCATAATTGAAAATAAGATTGTAGTTATTATAGTTGTTATTAGTTCTTTTAACTGCATAGATTAATTTGTACATATTCATGTTACAAATTTAGTGTATGGATAAAAAAAATATAGCAACAGTATTTTTATTCTTTTAACTGCATAGATTAATTTGTACATATTCATTGTAGTTTTTTATTAACCAACTTATTATATATTTTTTTCTTTTCCTCAATTATTTCGTTGTAATCTTTTAGATCTTATTACAGGTCGTAAAGTTATTTTGCATGATTCTGTTAGTTTGTATTTTACATGGATTGATTGAAATCAAAATTGGACTCTGGTTATGTACAATATTGGGGTGTTCATTTTTTATCTAGCGGTGTTCATTATTTGAATAGGAATCGAACACCTCGATGTTTGTACCAAACAAAATTGGAAGAACATGCTTGAATTCCGGTGTCAATCAATCTATGTAAAATACGAACTAAAGAATTTTGCGAAATAAATTCCCGACATATAATAAGATGGAAAAGATCATAACGAGTTGACTGAGAAAGATAAAAGGAAAAACTATAGTGAGTTAATAAAAAAAACTATAATGGTTGATTATCCTGACAAATTTTGAATTTGGCTTTGGAATCGAACTATATATTCTTTATAAAAACATGTATATTTTCAATCTTATTTTCAATTATGAAATAAAAAAAGTTCAGACGCGTTAATTGAGGTTATCAATTTTAATGCTTAATTACATTTTAAAAAAAATACTAGGCCAATAGTTATATAATTAGTTGAAGTTATCCAATAAAATTAGGAGTGTGAAACTAATAAAGTGAGATAAAACACTATTTTTGTAAATATTTTCAAAGCAACACTACTTTGGTAAATATTTTTTCCTACAACACCATAGTGGGAAAAAACTCGACATAATTGTCACGATAGATTGTTTTCTCTATTAAAATCCTTTGGTCTTCCAAATGTTAGACCATAAGCATGCTGAATTCATTAAGATTTCTAAAGTTAGTTGTAGCATTAAAAGTCCTTATCGTGACTTTTTGGAAGTACAAGATGCGGGGAAGAGACTCATTAAATTCGAGACTAGTTAAATTTAACTCCAAATTCAACTTCGATTATTCCTCTTGTACACCTTACTGCACCAACTATTACAAACTTATAAACTAATATTGCTCATTATATACCTGAAAATAAAAATACCTAACTAAGAGCTAAATATGTATCATAATAAATCCAATAGTCAACTCAGGTTGTCATATGGGTCTAAAAGCCCACTAATTTTGATGATTATATAACCTATCTAACTAACACAAAAAATGGATGTTTGGAAAGTCTACCGATCCTACCTTTTCTAATTAAATCATTAGCATTAATCAATCTTCTACATGGAATAAGGCTATTATTAGAAAAAAAACTAATTCCATAAAGAGAAAATTGCAATTTTCGTCGCTGTAGTTTGCCTAAACTAACAGGTTCAGCCCATGCTTAACACCATGAGTACCTGAGGTTTGTTTTTCTAACACTTTACGTCCCTCCTTCTACCGGACGTCACGTTTTCCGTTAGTTTATGCTGAAATGACTATTATACCCTTAATTTTTTTGGGTGAAATGACTCTTATACCCTCCCATCTTCTTCCCCAACCCACCCACCCACCCATCACCACCATCACCACCACCATCTCCACCACCACCACCACCAATCTAGACAGGTGGTGGGGTGTTGTACCACCAACTTTTTTTGAAGTTTTAAAGTTTAAACAATTGTTATTTTTTTTAAAAAAAATTGGCTCCATAACATTAACCATCCTTTCATCTCCCAAGACAGTATGCACAAAATCTTAACCATTTCAAAACCCTAAATTCCTTTCTGTTCTGAAATTGTAATATATCCACTTTCCCAGGTATATGATGATTGGTAGTTACATTCAATTGATTCTTTTCGGGTACAACTATTAATTGTATATGTTTTTTTTGCTCTGTTTGCAGAGGAATCAGACAAAGATAATGGAGACTCAACAAATGGTTTTGCAAATCAAAACTCCCATGCCTAAAGGGTTATAATAGTGAGACGCTTTTATTGTTGGAGTGGTTGACCGGAGAAGAGTGTTGTCGGGTCGGTGTTTGTTAGTCACTGGAGATTATTTGGAGATGGTGGTTGGTCGGAGGGAACGACAGGGGACGGAGAGATTATCGGTTTTTTGGGGTGTTATTGCCGGAGGGATAACCAGCCAACGGGATGATGGCTGGAGAAGAAGACCGGAACTGGTGGTGTCCCTCTCTCTCTTTCACGCATTCTCTCTTATCTCTCTCTATCCTTTTATGTTTTTGTGCAAAAGATGTGTTGCACGTTTGGGTATTTCGATTATTATTACAATGGTGAATGGTTAAGGATATGGTGATTTAGAGGCTGTTGATGCTGGTTGGTGGAGGAGTTGTGGATATGGTGGTGGTGGTGTTGCAGGTGGTGGTGGTGATGGTGGTGGTGGGTGGGTGGGTGGTAAAAAGTCCAACCAACTCCTTTTTGGCATCCCCAAATGGACTATTTCCCGGGTAGCAGCAGTGGTGCCGACATGCAGGGAAGATCGGGGCTGTAGAAAAGCCCATCCTGCCTCCTTTTTCTATCCTGTCAACTTCAGTAACAATAATATTGTGGGTCGGCTTCCTTTTTTTTGGATCGATGTTACATCTGCATGAAACAAAGCCTGTTTAGAATATTCAGCCTACCATTTGAAATCGTGTCATTAGTGGCAGTTGGAGCTGTGGTAGCTGACATGGGTGGAGCTGAATCCTAGGTTGTTGTTATGATTGAGATGATGGTTGAAGATGACCTTTATAGTCTCTGGTGTAGTCAGTTGTAACCAAGTCATGTTTCTTTCTTCATCTCATGGAGAGTGCAGATTCTTCGTTGATCTTTTGTTTTAAGTATTTCTGCTCCAGATTTTCGAGACCGGATTTTCGGTGTTGGCTTTTTTGTCTACTCCTACTTTGGATCGATGTTACATCTGCAAAAAAACTCCTAAACTATGGAAGTGATTCGCTGCTCAAATCTTCAACCTCATGCCCATTCGGAAAAAGCACACTTTTGTGCTCATTGGATCGATGTTACATCTGCATGGAGATTTAATAATACTGGAGATGTGGCGTGCCTCCCAAATCTACGTCATGGAGAATTAATTAACGTAGCCTAGAGATTCTGGTTAAAGATGCCCTTTATTGTATTTGATAGGTAGCTTCCAAGACCTCTCATGACCAATGCAATTGGAAATGCTGCACGTTTTGAGTGTGTTGTTATCCTTACCATAGTTAGCATGCTGACTTGTATAATCTGGCTTTCCATAGTTAAGTTGACCATCATGGCTAGCGCTACTAGGGTAACCATAGTTAGTTGATTGTTAACTCAGATATATATAGTTTTGTAACTGTCATTTGATTTGTATAAATTGTCAACTCAAATATACGTTGTATATACTATCATTTGTAATGGGTGGTGTTTTTACAATCGATAAAGTTTTACTATTTGCAAAAAATAGTTGGTAAAATTGGTTTTTTAACGTTTTGTCTCGTATCAAATCATGTCATCTAGATATTGGAGGAGATGTTGATGAGTCTTGTGCACTGTTTCGACGGGAGATAGCAGATGAATTTTATGCAGCACGTTGGTCTCCAGGGAAACAGTAGTGAAGGAGCATGTTGTTTATCTATGTAATGTTTTGTCTTATGTTGTTTATGGTCATATTGTCTTTTACTTTATGAATAAAGTTACTAAATGTAATAAAGTAATTTATTAATGAAAACATCAAGCAAAACATTAAAACCAACCACTAAACATAATAAAAAAAAAGTATCATCATAAACATTAAATCGATGGACCATAATCATTTAACATGACGAGTACTTGCTAGACAACGCCATTTGTATACCTCCTCAGCCATGTGGCGTCGATAATTGACACAAGCCTCTTTGACGTCGATTTCTAACAACACTGATTTGTTTTTTCACAAGACTCTCCATCATTATACAAACAAGAACACCTGCATTGGCAGCGTTACCGTTGTCTTGGGCACATCTAATTCAACCAAACCAACAGAAATCTCTTATCAGTCCAGTATTGTGTTTAGACCATGGTTGCATATCAATTCGGATAAGTAGCCAGTCTCCCACCCCTATCGATAAAGGAAGATAAAATAGTCAACCTCCCAAAATGGAGGGTACGGGTCCATTCTTCCTGCCATATCGAGGGCAGCTAAAGAATCTTGCACATTCATTTCATCATAGAAGGCACGGGGTAAGACTGTCTAACGTAGTTGTGCACTAGGATTTTTTAAAAGCTTTGCTTGTCTAAGACGCATGAGTCTTATCGTCCATGCTTCAACGTGCTACAAACATAATAATGCGTAGAGTTAGTTGATGGCTTAAGTAATGAAAGAGGGAGGTTTTTTTAAGATAAATCAATGTAAAGTTATTGTTGATGATAGAGCACTGTTGGAGTTGCACCCTAGGAGGGTACAACCGAATTTCGGTCTAGTTTGTTCGAAATGAAACGAATATAGAAAAATGGGGCATCCTCATTGGTATAAAACTCCACAACATCACTGGAGCAATTTTTTGACTCTTCATTAGCAACTGGAAAATTGTTTATTTCCTGTTGGTTCTTTGGTCCATTACTTGGCTGGTTGTTTTCTAGAGGATTAGTTTGTGGGGTCTTTGAAGATGAACCAACCAAGTATGTTGTTGAGGGCCTACGAAGACGCCTCCAAAGTTTGTCTGACAATCTTGTCGTTTTAAGAGTGGGTTGAGAACAGTAAAATCCGTCCCTATTGTCTTCCATCCTTAGACCAAAGAAGATGAGAAGTTGAGTAATAAAAAGATAAGAAGTTAAGTAATAAGAAGATGAGAGATTGAGTAATGTTGTGGATGAGGCTGTTCCTAAGACTTAAATGGGGTATTTATAGATGGAAATTTTAATTTTATTTTAATTTAATTTATATTTTTTTTATTGAAAACCCATTTTGCAAATAAAACACCAAAAATGACTAATGTGACTGTTTTAGGGTGATGTATCTTATTCTTAGAACCGGCGTTACGGGCACCGATGTTACACGTTATTAGAGCTTAGGCAATATACTGGCATGGAATAAATGTCTATGTTGGGTGGACGCGTTACCGACTACAGAATGTGTCCCGAAATACTAAAAAAAACAATTTTGCACACATGAGTTATGTTGGGTGGACGCGTTACCGACTACAGAATGTGTCCCGAAATACCAAAAAAAAAAACAATTTTGCACACATGAGTTATGGGAATATTAATAAAACATACATTTGCATTAACTACTAGCATGCTTAATTAAACACACATTACTGATACTGATACATATTAAACCAAGAAAGTGGGCCTCTATTGTGTGGTGGCCTCCCCGGTTAATGTGTTTGACCTTCCATAGGTGGTGGTATGTTCTGACTTCCGATCTCATCAAGATTATTATACGTTAAATTCAGGCTCAAGTCTAGGCAGGGCGGTGGTGTTAGACTGGCAAACTGTGCACGGTGGTCTTGTTGACTTTGATTTGATGCAAAATACTGAAAATCAGTGTGATTATCAATTAGTGTGATTATCAGATATAAAAAACAACAATTGTGCTTGTGGGGTTATCACATGTTGTTGTGGGGTTATAATACCTTGTTGGACATTCCCCATATTACCCCCCCCCCCCCCACATATTTTCTTGTTGGACATTACCCTCCACATTCGGTAGACTATCCCATATGGGATCTGTCATGTCCAATTGCATCAAGTGACTAAAGGTAGTATCGTGATCAAGAGAAAAAGTCTCTTCAAGAGAAAAATTGCCACCAACCCCACCCCCAAACGTACCCCCATGTTCATAACCCCCGGTCATACCCATTGTTCGGTGTTCACAAGAGGAAAATTGGCATCAACAAATGTATCATCTTGAAGGATTCGGTCACGGTGTCCTATTTTTAACCTTTGAGCTCTAGGAGCCATTGAAAGGTTGACCGGTGTAATGTCAAATGCGTCGGATACTATAAATATCCTTGTTCATTTGATATTTGCATCATTTGATAGGCGACATTATGAATGAACTGGAGATGGTCCAAGGCCTAGGGACCATTAACCGCTTCAACTTGAGACGATGACTTGTATATCACACCCATTGAGTCCCTCTACAAACACAACAAAATTTATTAAATTAAAATGATCGATTAATAAGACAACGGTTAAAAAATACAAAAAACGTATACCATCAATTGAAGTCTTGCCCCGTCATCTTGAAAACCAGGATCAGGCACGGATACTGACCTCAGATCAGAAACGTATACTCCCAATATAACAAGGAGCAAGCACTCCTCTAACTTTCCATACCACTTCTACATATCGGGGGCAGCCTTCCAATGACACAATTGTAAGGGGTCCAGTTAAACTATAAAAAAATAGTTATGCAATAGGAAAAAAAATATAAATTTATTATATATACTAAAAAATTTAATATAATTACATTGCCCTCTTGTATCGATTAAAGCTGAGAACGAGGTGCTTCTTTAAAGTTAAGTTCCTCCTGTTGCCACCTACAGAATTGAACAATGATAACATTTCAATATTAAACAGTTATGTTACTAATGATTAATATATGATTCAAGTTGTAAATTACCAAGCTGCCAACGGCGTGCTGTAAGCAAAATCAAGGTTAAGCTTGGGCGCAATGCAGCAAATTCTTTCCCATGCCCACATTTGTAAAATGAAGATCGGGCCAGTAATGCTTACGGCATCAGGTGATGTGGCATCATATAGGTTTCTATACAGACAGGCTAAAACTGCACTACCCCAACTGTACTGTGAACATCTTGTTAAATCATGTAAAAAAAAACTTAGAAAGTGTAATGAAATTTTATTGTTGGCATTATCTGGAAGTATTGTGCAACCAATAAAATAAAATATTATTAAACGTGCACGAATAATGCAGTGTTCGTGCGTTGCTTCAAGTTCAAAAAATGTTTTTTATTTCTCTCAAAATAGAAGATGAAAGAATTGATTTCCCCCGAAATTCAGCAAGCTCGAGGGGTAAAACCTAACAAAGTTTCACACAAGGCTATTGCATCATCTTGTGTCATGCGAGTTTTCGCCCCGATACCACAACACAATCTACCGGTAATCTCCACAACACGTTAACACCCTCTAACGTGATGATCGCTTCGCCCACCGGCAGATGAAATGTGTGGGTTTTTGGCCTCCATCGCTCGACCAATACATTTATTAGTGCGTGGTTGATGTATCGATAACCACAGCTTAAAATCCCACCAAACTCGGATTGTTGTATGATACTTTTAACCTGTTCCCTTACAGGATTTTTCTTAAGTGTTTACCAAATACATCTATCACCACGTTTAACATTTATGTTATCCTTGTAATTTTCTGGATGTTGAAAACACCCAACGCATGGTGCCCATTATGTAGAAACAACAGGTCGTTAGTTAGAGGACCCGATGTAGTTCGTAACTCATTTTCAAAAAACGATTGAAAGTAATCACAAGTTCACAACTAATTCTTTTGAAGATTGGATAAACAACACTTTGAAAAAACACTTTGGGTGTTGATGAGCAGATTGTTTTGTGAAGATGGTGGATACATTTCCATCTTGTGTTATACTTATTATATAATCATGTCCAATTCGTATTACATCTCCTGCAATTACTATTGATACTATTTACCCTGCTAACATTTCAATTCAATCTGCAACACACTATTGAGCCAATGGATTCTCATCAATCTTTGTAAGTTTCCATGCTACTACTAGGTGTATTCCATACAAAAGCAAAAAATAAAAACCTTGCACTCTTCCACCACCTTCACGTGACAAATACAAACAAAATAAAAGCCTGCAGCATTTGAACGACTTTGATTGAAGATTGTGAAATCATTCATCGACCTTCAGGGACCTCGTGGACTCGATCAACGAGCTTTAGGAAGATCGCAGAATGGATCAGCGACCTTCATTGAAGGTCGTATTATGGACCAGCGAACTTGAAGATCATGCATTGGACCAACGATCCTGATTTGAAGATCGCTACTTGGACCAGCGAACTTCAAAATTCTCTTTTGAAGATCGCTACTTGGTATAGCGAATTACCTATTTTCACAAAAAAAAAAAATCTCATTCAACACCCAAAAACAATCTTCTATGTTGGAAATTGCCTATTATTGCAAAAAATTCGTAGTTCTGCCTTCTTTGCTGGGAAACTAATTAAAAAGCCATAGATGAAGATGGACAAAAAGTTATTTCAAAAAACAATATATTGCAATCAAAGAATGGTGGTTATCATATGAGCCTTAAAGGAACTTTATCAAAAAAAACAAAAAAACAAACTATGGTTCAATGTGTTTTTTCTTTAGGAACGTAGCATGTCATTAGATATTGCCTTGCCATGCCAATCACGTAGTCAGCAACTTCCATAATCAAATTACCTCAACATAATTTTCTACACATACACATCTCTATATATAGACTAGAGTTCTACCTTAGAGAGCACCTCAATATCTAGCAACTTATCATGACTTGATCTTTAAATAATAACATGGGGTTGTCAAACAATACATCAATCATCCTAGCAATACTGCTTGTTTTTGGGATGTGGGCATGCGATGTCACATCTCGAACACTAAGCGAAGAGAATATGGTACAAAGGCACGAACAATGGATGGCTCGTTATGGGCGTGTGTATAAAGATGATTTGGAGAAAGAAACACGTTTCAAGATATTCAAGAACAATGTGGCATACATAGAAGCATTTAACAATGCTGGCAATCGCGCTTACAAGTTAAGTGTCAACGAATTCGCAGACCAAACAAATCAAGAGTTTAAGGCTACGCGTAATGGATTCAAGTTCCCATCCACACCAAGATCGGGACAAACCACACCATTCAGATATGAAAATGTGACCGCGGTTCCATCTAGCATTGATTGGAGGAAGAAAGGAGCCGTTACACCGATCAAGAATCAAGGCCAATGCGGTAAGCCAATCATGAATTCCAAATCAGTAACATTTGTTTCTGTAATAATTTATATCCTTTTTTTTATAAATTGATTGTTTAAAAATCAACAGGAAGCTGTTGGGCTTTTTCGACAATTGCTGCTACCGAAGGAATTACCGGAATCACCACTGGGAATCTGATATCACTCTCTGAGCAAGAACTAATGGACTGTGACAGGAGTGGTGAAGACCAAGGGTGTGAAGGCGGATACATGGATGATGGGTTTGACTTTATCGTCAAAAACAAAGGGATTAACACGGAGGCTGCATATCCTTACCAGGCAGTAGATGCAACTTGCAATACAAAGAAAGAAGGTGTTGCTGCAGCCAAGATCACAGGACATGAGGATGTGCCTGCCAACAGCGAGGTGGCACTGTTGAAGGCTGTGGCTATGCAACCTGTTTCTGTAGCCATTGACGCCGGGGAGGCCGACTTCCAGTTTTATTCAAGTGGTGTTTTTAATGGAACCTGTGGAACTGAATTGGACCATGGGGTTACAGCTGTCGGATATGGAACCAGTGACGATGGCGTCAAGTACTGGCTGGTGAAGAACTCGTGGGGCACGTCTTGGGGCGAAGAAGGATACATTAGGATGCAGAGAGATGTTGAAGCTAAGGAAGGGCTGTGTGGTATTGCTATGATGGCTTCTTATCCAACTGCATGATATCTGTACCTATATGTGTATATATATTCCCAAAACTAGATGATGATTGAATACATATGACTTGTCCCCTTTTCATCATCATGGACATATATTTTCAATTGCGAAATACTGGGTCTGATTCTAAAACTTGGTATGGTTGTATGTAAATCAATGGTTAAAAAGTAAATTCACCTTTGGCCGCTTTGTAGCTGTTGTATTGAAGCATTTGTACAAAAAAAAAAAAATGCATTCAAACTAATCGTAATGTTTGGAAGCACCTTAAACTGGCGTTCCTATAAACTAACATAATTAACATCTTAATTATTATTTACCCCTTAATCAAACCCGGTCTAGCTACTTTCTTTTTTCCGATTTCAAAATTTTACCAACCGATTTAACACTATATAATAACAAAAATATTGATGGATGGACTTAAAAAACTAACCTCCTCAAAACAGTTTGTAGATACTCCAACTTGAGCCGGTGGAAAATAAAATAAAATAAAACACCAATTAATTAATATAAAGAACTCAAAAAATGTATTTGAAGTTTGTTCAGGATATATAATGGTCTGGAATGCCTCCATTTTGGCTGCAATGTTGCATTTTAATTAAAGATTATAATTATAAGTGATGACGTAGGTAGTCCAAGGCAAAAAGTCTGATAACCATCACAAATATACGCTTGAAGCGTTGAAACCTACAAAGGTTCAAACGACGAATAAGCACAGATCAAAAGATGACCTGTCTTGTCACCTTTTTCTCGGCCAGCTCAAAGCAACTGTCGTGTAGACATTGCACAGCTCGGACCGCAGGTCCGAAGCCATTACCAACCTAAAGTGGCATGTCCTCTTGTTGCAATATGGTCCAAAATAATATGCCTTCCTGAATTAGAAGACAACTCCTCTATATAATCAGGATCAAATCCACACATCTGATCCATCCCTAATTATTCCTCTTACACTCAATCTTCTATTCTTTTAGTCAACACACACACACACGTGAGGAGTCCATCTCCATCACACGCACACATCACTCAAGTCTTAACAATTATGGTCTTGAGTAATTCTCAGACCAGAATTCCAACACTACAAAACCATATTATCTTGAACCTCCTTCTACGTTTTGTAACGTAGGAGGACACCACGACCTGCGTTTGGCAGATCGAAACCCTTGAACCCTTTTCTGTGACTCATAACTAACGTTAGGCTATTATTTGTTGTAGCAACAAGTTGGCGCCCACCGTGGGGCTGCACCATTGTTTCCTTAAAAATATCAGTTGTGTAGCTCCGACTTCCTAGTATGTCTGACCCTGAGTCTCAAGAAGAGGTGAACCAGATCTCACCAAGCACAGATCAAGCGTCTCCCAACAGATCTGTGTCGTTTTCCACTCCTGGGAGTACCCCTGTTGGTACCCCAACTCCACCAACTCACCCTGAGTTCACTATCTTCCAAACTCCACCCCCTACACGTTCAGGGGTGATGTCTCCTCTCCCTAATGACATACAAGGTCCTAAACGTATAGATCTGACCCCAGAAGGAATCGCTAGTAACTTCCTACAGCTCAGGTCTCTCTTAAACCAGCATGTCATGAGGGAAAGAGAGTAATGGGTCCGCATCCGGCTAGACTACAACGAGGAGGAAGTGTCACTTTCTCCTGGACCGCCCCTTCCTCTCACTAGTCGACCTAGCCAGCAAACTGCTTTCCGAAGTTATGAAGCAGGTCCAAGCAGCAGGCTTCCTGTCCATCAAACGACCAGACCTAGTCCTACCGCTTTTCCTCTGTTCACTACCCAATCCACCACCGCTGGTGCACCCATCGGGTATGAACTCACCCTGGACCAACTCCTGCAATCACCCATCGCCAGTGTCCCACCACCGGCTGCCACCTCATGCGCTCAGGCCATGGCTACTCTGCCTATGGCCCGTAGTGCCTCCATGAGTGTACCCATGGTAGCAAGCAACGTAGCGGCGACAGAGAGCCTTCAAGGCTTTAACCTCATGCCCTACATGATGTCTCAAATGATGGCCCACTTCCCCTGGCAACAACTCATCAATCAAGCTATTGCTGCTCAACAAGGGAACACTAACGGAAGTAACGATAGGGTGGAACACACCACCCACCAACCATACAAACCTAATAGCATGTCCTGTTTCTCTCGGGAGATAGCAGATTATGAGTTCCCTAACAAGTTGAAGATGCCTGCTCACATCAGAACCTACGACGGCACTGATGATCCAGAAGACCATCTACAGATCTTCTCTGGGGCTGCTCGCATCGAAAAATGGGGTGACCCCGAATGTTGCCTCATGTTCATGCAGACTCTGGTTGGATCTGCCCGGATATGGTTCAATGACTTACCTGCTGGAAGCATCAAAACCTTCAACGACCTAGGAAAGGGATTCATAGCCAACTTCTCACAACAGAGACGTTGTGTCAAAGATGCAACGATAATCTTTCAGATCAAGCAAAAGGATGATGAAAGCCTGAGAAGTTTCATTGAAAGATACAAGAAGGAAGGCCTCACCTATGTTGGTGCAGATGAAAAAATGAAGGTTGCAGGGTTCATGAACGCCATCAACTCGAAATACCTCACAAGAGACTTTAACAAGAGTCTCCCACGAACTCTTGAAGAAGCCCTAGAAAGGGCTGAAGCCCACATCCGAGGAGAAGAGGCTGTAGACATCAAGGAGCAAAGAAAGAGAAGCTCCACCTGGAGAAGCAACAGCCCTGGTAGAAAGAGGGGAAACTATGGGACTCATGATAGAAGACCCAGAGGGTCTGAGTTTCGAAGGCCAGAAAGCAGGAACCTTCCAAGCAGGGACAGAAATGTCAACTTCACAGCCCTCACCAAAACTCCTCAAGAGATTTTAGCAACAAAAGAAGCCAAACACACCTTTCAGCCTCCCCGTCCCTTGCCAAAAAGCAAAAGAAACGAAAACTCCAACCAATATTGTGAGTTCCATGAAGAAAAGGGACATCACACCAATGACTGTTTCCAACTTAAGAAAAGAATTGAAGAAGCCGTTAAGTCCGGGAGCTTGCCCACTTGGTGAAAGGTGTAAAAGAAAACATGACTGACAACAAGAAAAAAGAAGTTGCTATGGTCTCGTTTGAACAAGGAACACCAAGTAAGCGTCAGAGGTTGGAAGCTTGGGAGCATCAAAGCATCTATTTTCCTCACACAAAAGAGGACAAACATTGTGATCCCCTCCTCCTTGAAGCATCTATTGGTTCAATAAAAACACAAAAGGCTTACATAGACACAGGAGCGGCTACCGAAATCATGTTTGAAAGATACTTCAAACTCCTGAGCCCTGAGGAACGCTCCAAGCTCCAACCCACAGAGGCCTCCATAAAGGGAATTGCAGACATACCCATCAAGTCCCTGGGAGAAATAACACTTGATGTGAATTTCTCTGATGGGAAAATGCAAAGGACCGAACCTCTAAGCTTTATCGTCCTGGACCTACCATCCAATTATGACGTTATCATCGGCAGACCTGGAGTAGTGGTTTTTGACATGAGCATCTCCATCAGTCGAAAGAATGCCAAGATCCCCACCAAAGATGGGATCACAACCCTTCAAGCATCAACCACAGTGCTAGTGGTCAATAAAGATAACAATGACCGAAACAAACTCGGCCTCAGCATCAAGCCAAAGTACCCAAAACAAAGAATACAGGTTAACACAGATCTCCCCACAGAAATACTTTCAAAACTTGAAGGGTTACTACGGAACAATGTTGACATTTTTGCCTAGTGTCCTAGTGACATGACTGGCATCCCTCGAAGCATTGCTGAACATGAGCTTAAGATCCCTCCACACGTCAAACCGATTGTACAAAAGAAAAGGAGTCTTGCCCCCGAGCGAAGCAAAGCTGCATGTCAAGAGGTTGACAAGCTAGTCGAAGCAGGAATCCTCCATGAAGTCAAATACTAGTCCTGGGTTGCAAACCCGGTGATGGTCAGGAAGCCCGATGATTCATGGAGGATGTGCATAGACTTCAAAGACCTCAATAAGGCTTGCCCAAAGGATTGTTATCCTTTACCCGAGGTTGACTTAAAAGTTGACTCATTGACAGGTTCCCCATTTACCTAAAGATAACTTTTAAGTTAATTCACTACCTCAAGGATTGTTATCCTTTGCATAAAGCATGCTGAAAAGTTGACTCTTTGACAGGTTTCCCCTTCAAGTGTTTCCTGGATGCCTATAAAGGTTATCACCAGATACAGATGAAGGTGGAAGATGAAGAGAAAACAGCCTTTCACACTGACAAGGGCATCTTTTGTTACCAAAAGATGCCTTTTGGCTTAAAGAATGTAGGTGCCACATACCAAAGGTTGGTTGATAATGCGTTCGCTGAACAAATCGGCAGGAACATGGAAGCTTACGTGGATGATCTAGTTATTAAAAGCAAAAAGGAGGAACAAATGCTTCAAGACATACAAGAAACGTTCAGCAACCTCAGAAAAATCAACATGAAACTCAACCCTGTAAAGTGTTCATTTGGGTTCGAAGAAGGAAAATTCTTGGGACATATCGTGGGAAAGCAGAACATAAAGGCCAACCCTAGCAAGGTTTGAGCCATCCTGAACATGAAGTCTCCACAAACCAAGAAAGAAGTAGAAAGCTTGAACGGCAAACGCGCTACTTTAAAACGCTTCATGTCAAAACTAGCTGAAAGATCCTTACCATTCTTCAAAACTCTCAAGGGATGCACGGACAAGAAAAACTTCAGATGGTCAGAAGAGGCAGAGGAAGCCTTCAACCAAATGAAACAGTATTTGGCTTCCCTCCCAACCATTGCAGCCCCTGAAGCAGGAGAGACTATCTCTGTCTACCTTTGTGTTACTGAAGAAGCCCTTAGTGTTGTTCTCACCATTGAAAGAGAAAGCCCAGGTACCTGTTTACTTCTTCAGTAAAACTTTAAAGTTAGCAGAGGTCAAGTACCCTCCTCTTGAAAAACTAGCCTTGGCCCTAGTGCAAACAGCTAGAAGGCTCAGAAGGTACTTTCAAGCACACCCCATACAAGTGGTAACCGACCAACCCATTAAGAGTGTGCTTGAAAAACCCGAAACTTCGGGACGCCTAGCCAAGTGGGCCGTCGAACTAGGTGAACACAAAATCACCTACGTCCCAAGAAAGGCAATAAAGGCACAAATATTAGCTGATTTTATAGCTAAGGTCCCAAGGGGGGAAACCACTGAAGTTAACATAGCAATAGACGAACCTTCCGATCCCGAAGCCTGGAAGCTTTATACCAACGGAGCTTCCAGCTTTGAAGGATCCGGAGCAGGTCTTTTTTTAATCAATCCTGAGGGATTAGAATTCACATATGCTCTTCGCTTGGAATTTCAGGCCACCAACAATGAAGCAGAATATGAGGCTCTAATCGCAGGATTAAAGCTTGCAAAAAAGATGGTCGTCGAAAAGCTTCAAGTGTTCACTGATTCACTCCTGGTTTCTAACCAGGTAAACGATAGCTACATAGCCAAGGAACCAAACATGAAAAAGTACAAAAAAAAGGCGAAAGAAATCATGAGCACCTTCCAGTCCTGCAAAATCAAACAAGTTCCAAGATCACACAACAAAAAAGCGGACACTCTCAGCAAGCTCGCCTCATTAATGTAACACCCCAACCGATGGCGGAAACATCGAGGTGTCACGTATGAATGATTGTTCAGTAGCTCATGGTGAATAATAATAAGTTTCATAAATGATTTAAATAACTTACAGACAATAGTTCTAGAATTTGTACATCAAGTTGAATAAAACTATACACATATCTTCAAGCATCAATACAAATCTTCAAGCAAATAGAACCTGAAACATGTTAAGTTGAAAATGTTTTGGGTCAACAAAAGTTGGTGAGAATTACATAGGTTTTTGATGATTGAGTAAAATGTTGTGCAATTCATGTGTCATGTCAATCTAGTCCATATGTGAGAACATACTAGAAATAAATCGAGTGCATAATCAACCCTGATGACTGTTATAAAATGATACATACCATACGCTCATGGTCCAATAATGTTATACGATAACAAACACCCACGTAACCTTTGTAGGAGGCACGTATCCGGGTGGGATTGTCAGTCCAATAGATCTATCAATGTATACCGCCGGCTGATCAATGTTAATGATTATGCTAGAATGGTGCTTACTCTAATCATGCTCAAGACATAATGCAACATAGAAAACACATAGACACGTTGATGATTGAATTGCAATGATGATGTTATAAACATGTTTCACCCCAAAAATGGTGATAAATAGAAAAGGGGCTATGTAAAACTCACCTTGGTAAAATGTTATATCTGTTGAGAAATGTGTTGACCAATGTATCAAGTATCACCCTAAAATGAGGTAATAAATATGTCTAAGTCTATCAAGTCTACAAATGTATAAGTTCTAGGGCTTCGAATTGGGGATAATTGCTCGTTTGATTAATATTAAAAATATTCGCCAATTGAGAGAAATTTAGTAATTAAATAACTAAAAATCTTTTTATAAAAGTTAAATCTAGGATGGTCACAAGAATGTGTTTAAAGTATAAAAATAATTTTTATAAAATTATTTTCTTTAAAATAGATTATTTAATCTATTTATAATAAATTGTCAAAATCTAACTTTAATATTTAAAAATACTAAAATTAAAGAATTATTAGTTTAAAAATTATATTTCTGTTCTAAATGGTCAGAAATAATTTGTATAAAATTTTGGTGCAAAAATGATGAAAATTGGATTTATTATGATTTAATTATGATTAAATCTAACAAAAATTGATTAAAAATATTAAATAAATGATTTTTCAGAAATAAAAATCATTTCTGAAAAACTTAATGTTATAAAAACTTAAAATAATTTTTGTGGAAATTAATGAGATCGTTTTGATATTTTATTGGAATTTTATAAATATAATGGAATAAAATTGATTTAATTATTATAAATATTAAATAAATGAATTTTTGAAAAATAAAAGTTGTAAATAAAACTTTTATCTCAGATTTAATAAATATAATTTTTTTAGAATTTATAAAAAGGTTTTGATATTTAAAAAGGAATTTATAAGATTTAAATGTATAATATATATATAATATGTTTTGTTGTTGAAAATATAAAAAAAGAAAACAAAGAAAGCCACAGCCGGGCCTCGAACCTGAGACCTCGGCCGGCCTGATCTTAGTCTCGCGTTTTAACCATCTGATCCAAGGATCAATTTGTGATTGGATTTTGTTTCAATTTTAATATAAACAAACCTGAAGACTTGTCATCTTCCCCAAATGAAAACCCATTCGAGCCCTAGGTTAGTAATAATCATTTCTAACAAACAATAACCCGATTAACTATAGGGTTATTGTTTGTTGAGGGCCGATGAACATATCCTAACAAAAAAATTGAAACTTACGATTCAGAACAAGCTCGATTGGTGAGTCAACGTGAAAAGTCAAAATATAATCGCATCTCGCACACAGAGGATTGATTAAGAAGAATTGGAGGTTGGAAGATGATTATCGGCACTGTTAGGTTGTAAACAAGGATTCAATTTATAGTGTCATTGTCTGGAACATCAAATTGGTAACCATTGACCATTCATGAATGATATACGCGTTTTGGCTTAATATGGTATCAATTAGTTGTTAATAGACGTATATTCGAGGTATAATAGGCCGATAATTGCGTAATAGTGGTCAAAAGGTCATTAAACATGGTAAAATTCAAATTCATAATCATGCTGCTGCTGTTGAACGACGAAGGGAAGGAAAAAGGAGGGAATGAGGGTTTGCTTATATATATTTAGAGTTGGTTTAGAATTCAAATAGGTGTGTGGTCCAGGTGGTTTAAACCCGTGTATTTGTGTGAGACGTCCCTGGTTCGAACCCGGCTGGACACATTTTTTTTTATAACTGTTAGAGAGTGGAGGGTGCAGTGGGCCGGATCAAGGGAGGGGTTTGGGCTTGGCTGGGTTGGGCTTGAGGTTAAGGCCGGACACAAGAGGGAGTGGGCTGGAGATACAAATTCTGATCTGTGTTTTTATATTGTAGTATCAATATATATATATATATATTTTTTTTTTTTTAAAACAAAACTGAATTATAATTATTATTATTATTATTATAAAAAAAATGCATTATATATATATATAGGTTGTGAGTTTGAAATAAATAAATAAATATAGACTTGGGCTCATTAGTATAGAATTAAGGATAAGGGCTTTTCGTATAAAAAATTCCGTGAAAATTTTGCGATGTTACAGTCTCCCCTACTTTTAGGAACTTCGTCCCGAAGTTAAGAGAAACACTAGGTTTACAATTGGTCAACCACCGGAAACCTTGATAAAATTTCACACTACCTTAACGTACCTGTAAATTCATGATTACGTTCCGGACCGTAATTACCAATTTACCTTACATTAGGGTTTTGCGTCCTTTTATGACTTTACCGATTGTTGAGCAGGTTTGATAGTCTCCACCAGTCGTTGAGCAGGTGGTAGGGCCTCTCCCGACTGTTGGAAAGACATGATGACCTCTACCAATCGTTAAGTAGGTTGTTTGGTAGTCAACAAACTGTTGTACAAGTAAGCAAGTATGATTATAGATCTAGCAATTAGTAAACAAGCATGCACACAGATATTATAATAATACTCGAATTTTATTACTTGAATCAAAAAGCGTCATTACATAGAATCAAAAGCAAACAACATTCAAATGGTGGGACTTGCTGTTAAGTAGTTGGAGGGTCTTGATCTCGGTTTAGTTTAGGGCATCGGTTACGGTAGTGGTTTGGGTTTCCACATTCATAGCATTGACCATAGTTGTATCGATTAGGATTATCAGCCTGAGCAGGGTTGGTGGGTTGATTGGCATTAGGGTTTGGGGTCTCGCGACATGTGTTGAGCAGATGGCCGAACCTGCCGCAATTGGTGCACAGGCGACACGCTGAAACAGTGGGATGATGTCTATTGCATGTGTTACACAATGGAAAGTTTCTTGTATAAGGCTTTTTGTTAGAGACTTGTGTAGTGAGGTTTACATTAGGATTCCTGGTCTTACGCTTCTGGTTTTTGGTAGTTACCGCGGCCACAATACTTGTTTTCTTGCTTTTCCGAACTAGGGTTCCGTTCTTTATGTGATTTCCATCGCCATATCCATTTCTATTGCCGTTCCCTTTCATTGGGATGACTTGAGCCAACAAGTTAGAAACCAGAGTTGTGATTTGTTGTGCCAATTGTTGAGAAATAATCGTAGCTAGTTGGGCATCACCTCCATTGTTAGTGTTGTGGTCGGGATTGTGGTTGCTGCTCTCTTCTTCATGATTGTCACCACTGTTAATGCGAGTGTTGTGACGTGGAGACATGATCTGTAGGAGACACAATGAAATGAATGAGGTTATAGATACGGAATGTAATCATTTATTCATTAATTAAAACGAATAAACGAAAACATTGACTTATCAAAGATTCCAGATTCTAATAACACATGAAGACATGCTTTAGCCTATAAGTGAACACTCATCCCGAGAATTCCCAGGTAGGCATCCGGGTCCCTCGTCTGATTGGGATATATGCGCAATGCCAGCCTAGACAGAAGACTCAGAATACAGGCGTTCACCCTTCCAGATTGCACGTGTTCGTTATTAAAATCTAGAACTTCGACGAGATCTCAAGGTGGTTCAGGTTAAACCTGAGGAATTTGTCCTATTAGTCTAGGAGTAGATCCAGTGATGGAGAGTAACTTTCTTGTAGGGATGATAGTAGGGATAAGAAGTAGGAGATAGAGAATAGCAAGCAAAAGAAGCAAGTACTTGTTAAATCCTATGGTTATAGACTAGATTATTTTTCTAATAACCTAATTCCCTATAACCATGGCTCTGATACCAATCTGTAACACCCCAACCGATGGCGGAAACATCGAGGTGTCACGTATGAATGATTGTTCAGTAGCTCATGGTGAATAATAATAAGTTTCATAAATGATTTAAATAACTTACAGACAATAGTTCTAGAATTTGTACATCAAGTTGAATAAAACTATACACATATCTTCAAGCATCAATACAAATCTTCAAGCAAATAGAACCTGAAACATGTTAAGTTGAAAATGTTTTGGGTCAACAAAAGTTGGTGAGAATTACATAGGTTTTTGATGATTGAGTAAAATGTTGTGCAATTCATGTGTCATGTCAATCTAGTCCATATGTGAGAACATACTAGAAATAAATCGAGTGCATAATCAACCCTGATGACTGTTATAAAATGATACATACCATACGCTCATGGTCCAATAATGTTATACGATAACAAACACCCACGTAACCTTTGTAGGAGGCACGTATCCGGGTGGGATTGTCAGTCCAATAGATCTATCAATGTATACCGCCGGCTGATCAATGTTAATGATTATGCTAGAATGGTGCTTACTCTAATCATGCTCAAGACATAATGCAACATAGAAAACACATAGACACGTTGATGATTGAATTGCAATGATGATGTTATAAACATGTTTCACCCCAAAAATGGTGATAAATAGAAAAGGGGCTATGTAAAACTCACCTTGGTAAAATGTTATATCTGTTGAGAAATGTGTTGACCAATGTATCAAGTATCACCCTAAAATGAGGTAATAAATATGTCTAAGTCTATCAAGTCTACAAATGTATAAGTTCTAGGGCTTCGAATTGGGGATAATTGCTCGTTTGATTAATATTAAAAATATTCGCCAATTGAGAGAAATTTAGTAATTAAATAACTAAAAATCTTTTTATAAAAGTTAAATCTAGGATGGTCACAAGAATGTGTTTAAAGTATAAAAATAATTTTTATAAAATTATTTTCTTTAAAATAGATTATTTAATCTATTTATAATAAATTGTCAAAATCTAACTTTAATATTTAAAAATACTAAAATTAAAGAATTATTAGTTTAAAAATTATATTTCTGTTCTAAATGGTCAGAAATAATTTGTATAAAATTTTGGTGCAAAAATGATGAAAATTGGATTTATTATGATTTAATTATGATTAAATCTAACAAAAATTGATTAAAAATATTAAATAAATGATTTTTCAGAAATAAAAATCATTTCTGAAAAACTTAATGTTATAAAAACTTAAAATAATTTTTGTGGAAATTAATGAGATCGTTTTGATATTTTATTGGAATTTTATAAATATAATGGAATAAAATTGATTTAATTATTATAAATATTAAATAAATGAATTTTTGAAAAATAAAAGTTGTAAATAAAACTTTTATCTCAGATTTAATAAATATAATTTTTTTAGAATTTATAAAAAGGTTTTGATATTTAAAAAGGAATTTATAAGATTTAAATGTATAATATATATATAATATGTTTTGTTGTTGAAAATATAAAAAAAGAAAACAAAGAAAGCCACAGCCGGGCCTCGAACCTGAGACCTCGGCCGGCCTGATCTTAGTCTCGCGTTTTAACCATCTGATCCAAGGATCAATTTGTGATTGGATTTTGTTTCAATTTTAATATAAACAAACCTGAAGACTTGTCATCTTCCCCAAATGAAAACCCATTCGAGCCCTAGGTTAGTAATAATCATTTCTAACAAACAATAACCCGATTAACTATAGGGTTATTGTTTGTTGAGGGCCGATGAACATATCCTAACAAAAAAATTGAAACTTACGATTCAGAACAAGCTCGATTGGTGAGTCAACGTGAAAAGTCAAAATATAATCGCATCTCGCACACAGAGGATTGATTAAGAAGAATTGGAGGTTGGAAGATGATTATCGGCACTGTTAGGTTGTAAACAAGGATTCAATTTATAGTGTCATTGTCTGGAACATCAAATTGGTAACCATTGACCATTCATGAATGATATACGCGTTTTGGCTTAATATGGTATCAATTAGTTGTTAATAGACGTATATTCGAGGTATAATAGGCCGATAATTGCGTAATAGTGGTCAAAAGGTCATTAAACATGGTAAAATTCAAATTCATAATCATGCTGCTGCTGTTGAACGACGAAGGGAAGGAAAAAGGAGGGAATGAGGGTTTGCTTATATATATTTAGAGTTGGTTTAGAATTCAAATAGGTGTGTGGTCCAGGTGGTTTAAACCCGTGTATTTGTGTGAGACGTCCCTGGTTCGAACCCGGCTGGACACATTTTTTTTTATAACTGTTAGAGAGTGGAGGGTGCAGTGGGCCGGATCAAGGGAGGGGTTTGGGCTTGGCTGGGTTGGGCTTGAGGTTAAGGCCGGACACAAGAGGGAGTGGGCTGGAGATACAAATTCTGATCTGTGTTTTTATATTGTAGTATCAATATATATATATATATATATTTTTTTTAAAACAAAACTGAATTATAATTATTATTATTATTATTATAAAAAAAAATGCATTATATATATATATAGGTTGTGAGTTTGAAATAAATAAATAAATATAGACTTGGGCTCATTAGTATAGAATTAAGGATAAGGGCTTTTCGTATAAAAAATTTCGTGAAAATTTTGCGATGTTACAATTAAACTTTGCCCACCTCGCCAAGAAGGTGCTGGTAGAAGTAATCCAACATCCTTCCATATCCGAACTCGAAGTACAAGATGTAATCACTGAAAATGAACCAAATTGGATGACCCCATACATAGCATTCCTGAAAAAAGGTGAACTTCCTCAAGACAATGTTGAAGCCGAAAGAGTCCGGATCAAGTCAAAGCAATACATCATCCAAGAAGACATACTCTACAAAAAAGGGTATTTGGCTCCTCTGCTTCGATGTGTTGGCCCGGAACAAAGCAGATACTTAATCAAGGAGGTTCATGAAGGTATATGTGGAGCTCATTGTGGTCCATGATCAGTGGTAGCGAAGCTCATGAATCTCGGCTACTTCTGGCCCTCCATGCACAGAGATGCATCGGAACAATTGAAAAAATGTGAAGCATGTCAAATACACGCCCCAGTCCCAAAGAGCCCCAAGCATGACCTAATCCCAGTCAACTTAGTTTGGCCATTTTATAAATGGGGGATGGATATTGTTGGACCCTTCCCACCTGCGAAGGGAGGAGTCAAGTTTTTATTGGTTGCTGTTGATTACTTCACAAAGTGGCCAGAAGTGAGTCCTTTAGGGAAGATATCTGGAAAGAAAGATCATCGACTTCGTTTGGGAAAGCATCATTTGCCGGTACGGCCTACCCGGAGTACTGGTCACAGATAATGAGAAGCAATTTGCAGAAAAACCCTTCAGCACTTGGTGCAAGGAATATCGAATAACTCAAGTCTTCAGTTCTGTGGCATACCCACAATCAAACGGCCAGGTTGAACGAATGAACCGAAGTGTGGTTGAAGGGATCAAGGCAAGACTCGGCAGAAAAGGAGGAAGATGGTTGGATGAGCTCCCAAATGTCTTATGGGCCATCCGAACCACCGAGAAAACAAGCAACAAGAAAACGCCATACAGACTTACTTTCGGATCCGAAGCAGTTATCCCGGCCGAGATTGGGGTTACCACACCCCGAATGTTTCACGTTAACATTAAGACCAATGAGGAAGAAGCTCTGCTCAACCTAGATCTCTTAGAAGAAGCAAGGGACTTAGCAGCAATTCAAGAAGCTCAATTTAAAGAAAAGATGGAGTCCTACTACAACGCCAAGGTAAGGCACGAACGCTTCAAGCCGGGAGATTTGGTCTTAAGGAACAACGAAGCAAGCAAGAAAGAAAATCAAGGAAAGTTAGGACCAAGGTGGGAAGGCCCCTACACCATCTTGGAATCCCACAAAGGAGGATCCTATAAACTTGCCAACATGGAAGGTAAGAAGCTACCACGCCACTGGAACGACAAGAACCTTAAAAAGTTCTTTGTCTAGGCCTTCAAGAAATGTAATTTCCTCCTAGTTGAATGATGTAATATTGGCTTGCTTAAATCAATGAAAGGATCAGTAGATCCTCTTTAGAAAATTTGTCTTTCTATCCTATTTCCTGGTTGAGAACCTTGCAAGAAACTCCATGGAAAGGGCCATGTAAGGGGATGAGCTCCCAGGCCATATCGCTCAATTGGTTCAAGGGTTGAATTAACCTATATAAGGGGTGAGTTCCTAGATCAATCCAACTCCATGAGACCTACAAAGCTCTTTCCTTACATGTCTCATAGACGGGTTTGAGCAGCCTACACCAATTGTTCCTTAAGTTTTTGAACAAACTTACGAAAAAAAAAAACATTAAGTAGTGTACAGGATAGATGGTGACTTGTTTACCTAGACTACCTTTAGGATGAATGACTGCAGCATTCAACCTTTTAAGGTGCTACCGGTTAAACATTCCCAAACATAACAAAGACAAATACCATAGAACAAACATAGTTAAAAAAGCCAACAAAGAAAGTAAACCTAAAATAGCCTTAAGGGCTCAAAACCTTAGAAGCCTTAACAGGCCAAGTACTACAAATTGTTCACAAGGATATCAAAGCCTACTGCCATAAAGGAGTCCACCAGGCTCCAACAAAAGTCAAACTATTCAAACACCAGATTAATTGTTTACAAACATACTGCTAAAAAAGCTACGAATAAAGGATAAGAAACTAAGCAACATCGCCAGACCTCGAAGGCTTCGAGGCCTCATCTTCTCCAATCACTTTCACTTTTGTTTTCTTAGTTTTCTTCCCCCTTTTCAAAGGCCTATCCCCAACAATCCCAGCCTCAGAAGCTTCAACGCTTGCATCCTTGGACAGTAACTCTTCAGCATCTAAAGTCTCCTCACTGTCACCAGAGCGAGCCCGTTTCTTGGAAACTGATTCAAGCACTTGAGCACACACAGTTTCATTCAAACCAATGGGCTTCATCTATTTTAGTACCTGCAAAGGTTTTCCATAACAAGAGGACACCTGGGAAACATACTGATAGGATTTCTGCTCCATCTTCAACACCGTCTCTTTAAAAACATCCAAGGACTTGGGCTGAAACAAAGGAGACTCCTCCATAACCTCACCGGCTTCATGAGCTTTAAAACCTGCAACAAAACCTGTATGCTTGCCATGAATGAGGAGTTTGGTATAAACTTCGCCAAGAGTAGAGTTAAACTCCGCAGAATGAAGCAGATACGTGACAACTTGCAGGAAACCTTCCTCAATCAACCATTGATTGTCATCTAAGGCACCAGCAAGGGAAGTCTCCAACCCAACCTTCTCTTGATCAAACACCTTCCTCTCTGCTTCAAGGCCCAACCTATCAACCTCAAGTTTCACACGAGCAGCCTCATGTTTAGAAACCTCAGCCTCATGCCCTTTCTTCAACTCATCTATCAGCCCAACAAAGGTCTTCTCTTTCTCAGCCCATTCCAAAGCATTCTTCTTCAAAGAAGCCAAAGCTTGCTTCATCTCTCTCCTTTTCTTGGCAAAATCACTATACTCCCCCATCATCTTCCTGAACCTGCTAATACCTTCAGAAAGCATAGCAGCCAGATTACAAGTTCCAACCATCATTTTAGTCAAAAGAGCATCATCATCCAACCCCTCTAAACAAGCCTTGGCACCAGGGGTAGCAAGATATGCAAGAACATCCTCACAAACAGAAGATGATTTAAAAAGTGTCAGAAGGTTTCACATTCCAACCGGGAGTATACACCCCTTCACCATCCACACTTGTGGAACCCTCACCTTGCTTCATCATTACAACTTTTGCAGCCACCTTCTTACCCTTACTCTTCTTGCCAACAACTTCTTCAATAACACCTTCAACCTCTTGATCTTTCTCCCCTTCAGAATTCTCTATATCATCACTAACATCAACCGCTTCAGAAGCATCCACAGACTTCGCAGCCTTCAACAAACGACGACTAGACCTCCTAGTCGAGACAGGCTTAGAAAAACTCTTCACATTGGGAACAGCGACTTAGTTACCACCATCATACCTTCCCTTCTCATACTTTGTCAAAGAATCCTCACCATCGGCAGCTTCAGCATCCTTGAAGACAACCTCTGAAGCATCATCGCCCTTAATAAAGTCCAAAGCCGACATAACTACAAGACAAACAATAAGAAAAACAGAAAACATAAATAATATGAAAGAAAAACCAAGTAAAAACGGTGATAAAAACAAGCATACCCTGATCACCCTTCATCAGCACAGAGTCTCTACCCTGTTTCTCCCAACGAGTGCTAATATCAGATAAAACTAGAAAAGGTTCGCCAAAGGGATGAAGCCTTGAAGGACATGCCCGAATAGCCTTAAGAAAAATCCCATCTAAGGCAGACTCCAACGGCTCTGCTTCGTTAAGAACAGCCTCGAGATGCCTCCACACAGGCTTGAAGGGAAAAATAGACTCAGAAACCCAGAAAAATCTAGTCTTCCACTGACCAACGGTTGTTACATGAGAAGAAATCAAGTTTGTTTCAACTGAGGATCCTTCAAAGGTAAACCAATCACCATTCTTAGCAAGGCGAAAGAAACGCCTAAACATAAGAAGGGTAAGGATCTCAAAATGCAAAACACGACCAACCCCATGAGGATTGATTTGACCCAAAGAAACCCTATAATACTCAAGTACATTGAGCAAGAAAATAGAAAAGGGATGACGAACGTTGGAGAATTCAAAATGACGACAATATAGTGCAATAAAACCATCAGGACAACTGGAAACAAGTTTTGTCAAACCAGGAGCGGTAGGCTTGAAGGACAGATCAATGTCCCACTCCAAGCAGAACGCTTCAACTTCCTCTTGGGTAAGGGAAGAGAAGGTGATAGACATATACTTCTTAGCACCCATAGCGCCGTGAAGGATGATCAAAAGAAAAGTAAAGGAGGAAAGACTGACCTGATGAATGCAAGCGAAACCCTAAGGAAAATGAAGAGGAATTGTTGGAGAAGAAAGTAAAAAAGGTAAAGTTATTTTGTGGCAATGAAATAATATAATGACAGTTATTATAGATAATGATGCAAAATAATTAATACAAAGACTGAGCGGCTGACATCTGTCACATCAGTCAATCAAATCACAATTTAAATAAAGAAAAAGTAACCGCCCAAAACCTACGAACCTTCGAACCCTTCAACGAAAAACAAAGATAGCAAACAGTCAGAAGCCTTCTACCTACGCCACAAAGACTCCTGACTTGGGGGGCTGATGACGTAGGTAGCCCAAGGCAAAAAGTCTGATAACCATCACGAATATACGCTTGAAGCGTTGAAACCTACAAAGGTTCAAACGACGAATAAGCACAGATCAAAAGATTACCTGTCTTGTCACCTTTTCCTCGGCCAGCTCAAAGCAACTGTCGTGTAGACATTGCACAGCTCGAACCGCAGGTCCAAAGCCATTACCAACCTAAAGTGGCATGTCCTCTTGTTGCAACATGGTCCAAGATAATATGCCTTCCTGAATTAGAAGACAACTCCCCTATATAATCAGGATCAAATCCACACATCTGATCCATCCCTGATTATTCCTCTTACACTCAATCTTCTATTCTTTTAGTCAACACACACACATACGTGAGGAGTCCATCTCCATCACACGCACACATCACTCAAGTCTTAACAACTCTGGTCTTGAGTAATTCTCAGACCAGAATTCCAACACTACAAAACCATATTATCTTGAACCTCCTTCTACGTTTTGCAACGTAGGAGGACACCACGACTTGCGTTTGGCAGATCGAAACCCTTGAACCCTTTAACCCTTTTCTGTGACTCAGAACTAACGTTAGGCTATTATTTGTTGTAGCAACTGTAACACCCCAACCGATGGCGGAAACATCGAGGTGTCACGTATGAATGATTGTTCAGTAGCTCATGGTAATACATATGTTTACATAATCCTTTATTACAATATTGAATTACATTAAATGTCTTGAATGAAATCTAATACATCCAATAATCAAACAAAGCTTAAAACTTCAAATATCTTCTCATGCTAGCTCTAGACTTCAAGCATCAGTATCTCCTGTTGAGTTTGGAAAAATGGGGGGGTCAACTAGAAGTTGGTGAGAATACATAAGCCAAGTCAAGCAATTAAGTTTTAGAATAAAAGTTTAGCAATTCATATGTCTAATGTAAGTTTAAGTCTACATAAATTAACATGAAGTGTAGTATGCACATGATCAATCCTCCGACAAAGTTTAGGTCCATCCTGCATCCACGGTTCTCCTTATAAAGTTTAGGTCCATCCCACATTCACGGTTCTCCTTATAAAGTTTAGGTCCATCCCGCATTCACGGTTCTACTTATAAAGTTTAGGTCCATCCCGCATTCATGGTTCTCCTTATAAAGTTTGGAACGATAACAATCACCCGCGCTCCCCATAGAAATGGTCAACGAATCTAGGTGGGGTTGTCAATCCAATAGATCTATCATTGTATATCGCCGGCTTGGCCACAGCTAATGATTATGTAAGTTGAAGTTTAAGTCTAATAGTCTTTGTCTAAGTCATGAGGCATTAAAGTTTACAACTAGACATGTATGTAGAATTGCTTAAGTATAAAGTTTCAAGTATAAAGAATTGCATAAACAAGGTTACGTAAACTCACCTGAAATTCACTGTGTAAATACTAGCAAGATAAAGTCCGAACTTGGATTAACTGAACTCTTGTGTCCTATTACAAGTAAAGGACGTCTTAAATTCTAATGCAAATAAGCTTGTTTCGCATCTTAGTTGTAAAGATAGTTGATCCAACTACCTAGACTCGTATTGTAAACAATACGTGTCTTAATGTGTATAACTTAACGAACCGATAGTACTTGGTTTTATTTCTCGAAAGTATATGCGTGCAAGTTTAGTTATATATACAATGGATACTTTAATATATATCTAGATTCGCAACTTATAATTAATTAGAAGGAAAGCATTTAAGATAGTGAAAATAACCCATGTGTAGCTTGTCTCACGTTTTAAATTTTGTTTTGAAGATCGAATAATATTTGTACTATTATGTTTATATATTTAAATATATATTCATATTCATACACTTCTATTATGACAAAATAAGGTTTGGATGGAATCTCTATGTAAAACGTAGCTTTATTACAAAACATGATAGATTTGAACGCCCGATATGTTTCTTATATTTTATAAAAATTTGGGCAGAGTCTCCTCTGTTTTTGTAAGAAACCGGACAAACTCAAGTCGTCCATTTTTATCTCAATACTCAATAGTCCAATTTCGCAACACGAATCAAGATGTAACTAAGCTTTTACACGTGACAAGTGATTAACTTTCTAAAGCTAAAAATGAAAGTAAAACATACGCTTTGACAATTAATACATATATTTATATAGTACGCCATTTAGTTAATTCTTGTAAAAATATATATTGATGTAGGTTAGTTATTACTCAACTCGTCCAAGCTTAACAACAAGAATAATTATTTCCGTTATAAGTCGACTCAGTTCGTTTAAGTTAACGATAAAAATAGTTTTTGTTACAACTCGGTTCGGTTCGGTTCGCTTACCCTTTTAGAATAAATATTTATATACAATATACACGAAAATAATAAACTGAAGTCGTAGCGTGCGTTATACCTTCCCGATAGTTGAGCTCGCGAACCAGCACATAACCCGTCTCGAACCGCGTGTCGACAGGTCTGACCAGTTTGACCACGTCTGACCATTGTTGACTAGAAGTTTGACTGGAAGTTGACCTGCTGACTCGTGTTTTGACCACTCGAACCACTCGAACTCTTGACCCAACAAGAAATCAAACAAGAATCGAGACTCAAACCCAACGTCACTCCAAACCTACTATTGTTGCGGTTCCAGAACAAACCTGACCCGGAAACCACCATCACCTCGTTTTTTCCCAGTCGGACACGACCACCAATCGGATTCACCCACCGGAACGAGAACCAGTGCCCAGAACCACCACTGACCCGGTACCACCACCAAACCTGAACATTTCTGCTGAAACAGAACCCCGTTGAACCCATCCCGAACCTCAAACGATGAGCCTGTTGGGTCTGCTGACCTGGAGAAGAACAGATGATTGGAAAGCCAAAATATGCTATCTATTTGATCCTTGTATAAACAGTCTTTACAACTTGCTTCTCCCAAAAGACTGCTGACCCTAACTACTGTTCTATCCAAACAACTGCTCAACAACTGCTGATATAAAGAACTGCTGAGGAAACAACTGATGAAGAACAACTGCTGACCAAAGGTCTGATAAAGAGTAACAGCTGATACAAGTACTGAAGACCAAAGCACTGCTGGAACCAACAGCACTTAGGCTCCAGCAGTGGATACAAGACCATCAGAGTTTATCTTTAACAGCTGTTTATTAATCAGTGCTTTCAATGTAACAGTAGTTTGTATAGCAGATGTTTAAGTTTGTTATTCTGTTAGAGGTCACTGTCTTAGGTGACGTCAGCCTAGGTCATCAGTGGTTTGAGTCAGTCTATAAATAGAACAGTGCATGTACTGTTCTATTGCATCACACACAAAACATTCTCTCTGACAAACAACTGTGTGATCAGGCTGAGGGGGAGTAACTTGTACGATTGTAATCTTTGAATTAATGAAAGCATTCGATCTAAAAACATTTACTCTCTTGTTTTGATTTACAGTTTATTATTCCGCTGCACTTTCATTCTATTTTCATTTCATTATTATCATCATTTAGTTAAACAATCAAAACAAACAAACTCAGATCCTAACAATTGGTATCAGAGCTTGGTCAATTAAATTCGATCTAACAAATCAATTTAATAATCAGCTCACAATTATTGATATCGTTTGTCAGTTTGATTGAAAACAGAGTAATAGTTTAATTTCGTTTCAACCGTTGTTAAACAGACTTTGTTTTTTGAAAAATCAGAGAATGGCTTCTATCAATCACGATCCACATAACACTGGCACGAACAACAAGCCACCGATGCTTGTCAGATCTGAATACAATATCTGGCAACGTCGGATGAGCCATGTTCTAGCTCAACAAAACACTGGGTGTTGGAAGTCGGTTATCTTCGGACCACATGTTCCGACTGTGCCGAGTACTGAAGATCCCAAAGTGTTTGAGCCAAAGAAACTTGAAAACTACTCCGACCAGGATTTTCAGAAAATTGAGCTAGATGCTAAGGCCTTCAGTATTGTGGCCATGGCTCTACCCAATGATATATATGCTGGGTTGTTACACTGTAACAGTGCAAAGGAGTTGTGGGATGCACTGAAAGAGCAGTTTGGTGGGACTGAGGAGGTTATTGAAAACAACCGTGAAATACTTAACCAACAATATGAAACATTCAGTCATGTCAAAGGAGAGTCATTAACTCAACAGTTTGAGAGATTTAACTGCTTAATTAGTGAACTAAAATTGGTTGGTCTTACTTACCCTCATTCAACTTTGAACCATAGGTTTTTAAGATCATTACCAGACAAATGGGACACTATTGCTATTGTTATGAGAAACTCAATAGGATTTAAAGACCTATCACTGACCCAGCTTCATGGTAAGCTCTTGACCTATGAAAGAGAGCTTAACCAGAAAAAGAAGCTCCAGGACTCTGGAAAAGTGTCTGATGACTATGTGTTTGGGAATACAGCACTTTTGGGTCATGATGAGGTGCCTGGAAACACAAAGGATCAGAGTTATGATCATTTTATTGACATAACTTCAGGTTTTAACTCAGGTTTTAACTCTGATTCTTATTCACCAAACTATGCTTTCACAGCAAGTGGTGGTGATATACAGGCATCTGACAACATATCCTTTGAGTATGATGACCTGAAATACTTTGACCCTGATGATTTGGAAGAAATGGACATTATGCACCAATTGGCCCTTCTCAGTGTAAGAACTAATAATTTTTACAAGAAAACTGGGAGAAGGTTTCCAGGGTTGACTGGCAGATCTAAGGTTGGGTTGGATAAATCAAAGATCAAGTGTTATAAATGTCATAGGTTTGGTCATTTTGCTAGGGAATGTAGGGGTCAACATGGTACACCTATGATAACCTATCCAAATCAAAGACCACAGACCAACACTTATCAGAATTCCTATAATACCCCTGGACCAAATGTGCAAAACACTGCTCATTTTGCACAGTCCTCAAACACTGTTCCTGTCCAGTATGTCCAAACCACTGTTCCTCAGATTCATTATGTGCAAACACCTGTTGCTCAACCATCTGTACAAACGACTGCTGCTCCATCCTCTGCTCCTGCAGAGACTAGTCAACAGAGCTTCTTTACACAAGGCTTTGTTGATTGGAGCAGTCTACCTGATGAGCTAACAGATGAGAATTTTGCACTAGTTGCCAAAGCTGAAAATGAACCAGAAAATTTTTGTTTCATGGCTATGGTTGATGAGATTGAATCTGAGGAAGTGGTAACTGAATCTGATGTTGTGACTGATGATATTGTTAGTGAAGTTGTTGCAGGTGAAAAACCTGAAGAAGAGGTTGTGAATCTCTCAGATCCCTGGGGTGCATCTGATGAATGTGAGTGCAAGTGTGATTGTGCTTTGATGGCTGCTGCTAAGGTATCTCCTCAAATTCTTAAAGAATTGTGTTCTGACAAATGTGTAATAGCATTTGCTAACATCAAAGAGGTAAATGAAAACCTTAGAAAGAAAATTTTGGATGATGAAGTTAAATTTGAAAAACTCACAAAAGATTTGAAAACAAGTTTAACTGCAAAAGAATCTGAAATTAGCAGTCTAAAACATGAAGCAACTATAACCAAAGACCAGCTCCAAACTATGATAACAAAATATCAAAGTTGTAAAAGTGAGCTTGAGTCCACCCAAGTTGAATGTAAAAAATGGGTGGAATCATGTAGAGGTTTTGAGATGCTACTCAACAAACAAACCAAAAGTCATGTGAAGTTTGGCTTTGGTTTTGCAACCACTGCTCCAGCTTTTGAAAACACTGACACAAAGAGTCAAAAGTCTGTTGAGATAGTACCAACAAACCTGCAGGGTCAAGAGATTAAAATCACTGAACCAAATGGTAAGAAAATTGTTCTTGAAAAACCAGAAGGTTCCTCATCTTTTGCTGAACTTGAAAAGTATGAATTTAAACCTACTTGGTCTGATGAGTGTGATACTCTTGAAAATTATAAACCTGTTGATTTTAAAACTCCTGAGGGAAAGACAGCTCCTCAGGCAAGGGTCATTCCCTTGGCAAAAGTCATTCCCCTGAAAGATTCTCCAGCAGATGCTCAAACATCTGCTGAAAAGAAGACTGAAAAGGGGAAGAAGAAAGAAAAGACTGTTAACTTGTTTTGTGATTTCTGTGAAAAGAAGAATCATGTCACCAAAAACTGTTTTCTTCTAAAAGCATATGACATCAACAAAGGAACAAGTGAATGTGATTCCAAAGCCACATGCTCAATATGTGGGAAAAAGAATCATAAGACTAAAGAGTGCTTGTATCTCAAAAATTTTGATGTAAAAATACAAGAATACAAAGCAAAAACTCTTGCAAACCCTGTGGTTAGTACTCCAAAAGGAAAGCCCAAACAGACCTTCACACCTGCCCAAACATCTGTTACAAAAAGGCTTGAAACATCTGCTTCAAGAGATGTCCAAGTAACAGATGCTCCACCCACAAGCAAATACCCAAGAGGTTATGGTCAACCTCCATGTCACAGTCTGCCACATGTTTATGAGGAGCCAAAAAGACCCTCTAAACCAAGAGTGAACAGAAATCCATATGGGTATTATCATCTGTCAGGAAGTGATCAAACAACTGCTGCCCCAAGTGTTGACATACAAGCACTGGCAAATGGTCAGCAGCAGTTGTTGACCTTAATTCAAAAATTGGTCCAAACCACTGATCACCTTCCAAAACTTGAGTCTGAAAGGTCTGAGGACCCATCCAAAGCCAATTTGGCTTTGGACACTCACCAAAACTAATCATTTACTGATGTGCAGGGAGCTTCTGCTTGTTTAGATAGTCTTTGGTATGTAGATAGTGGAGGTTCCAGGCACATGACAGGATGTAGAGCCCTACTTCTGGACTTCTTGGCTCATGGAGGGGGTGATATATCCTTTGGTAATGATTCTAAAGGTAAGGTGTTGGGTTCAGGGACTGTACAGGCAGGAAAACTCAAGTTTGAAAATGTCAATCTTATTGATAATCTCAAGTTTAATCTTCTGAGTGTTTCACAAATGAGTGACAAAGGTTATGGCTCATTTTTCACAAAGAAAACTTGTAAGATTATTGGGCCAGAAGTGGTGAAAAAGATTGATACCATTATTGCTGAGAGCAAAGCACAGCTTGTTGCTCATAGAAGTGGCAATGTGTATGTTGTTGATATGTTAAAGGACAATCCTATGGCAAATGTCTGTCTGTTTTCTGCTGCCTCCACTAAGGAGACAGAATTGTGGCATAGGAGACTGGGTCATACCAACCTTAATACTATCAACACACTCTCAAAACAAAGCCTTGTCAGAGGTTTACCATCAAAAGAATTTAAATGTGATGAGCATTGTGTTTCTTGCTTAAAAGGGAAACAACATAAAAGCTCTTACAAATCCATTGATGAGTCCAAAACTAGTCAGTGCTTACAACTGTTGCATATGGACTTGTTTGGCCCTGTTAAAATCATGAGTCTAAGAAGAAAAAGATTTTGTCTTGTCATAGTTGATGATTTTTCTAGGTTTACATGGACTTACTTTTTACACTCTAAAGATGAGACTGTAGGTATATTGAAGGACTTTGTCACCAAGGTTGAAAAGCAGTATGACTTGCCAGTAAAAGTCTTCAGGAGTGACAATGGAACAGAGTTTAAAAATAAGGAGTTAGATGACTTCTGTGTGTCAAAAGGGATTGTGAGGCAGTTCAGCATCCCAAGAACACCAGAACAAAATGGGGTAGTTGAGAGGAAAAATAGAACTCTTATAGAAGCTGCAAGAACCATGCTAGCAGATTCTGGTTTGCCACTGTCCTTTTGGGCAGAAGCTGTAAACACTGCTTGCTATGTTCAAAACAGAGTTTTGATCAACCCCAGACATCAAAAAACTGCTTATGAAATTTTGTTCAAAATCAAACCATTAATCTCATTCTTCAAAATCTTTGGCTGCCCATGTTTCATTTTAAATCTTAAAGATTCCATTTCAAAATTTGCAGCCAAAGTAGACTGTGGTTATTTTCTGGGATATTCTTCTACTGCTAAGGCCTACAAAGTGTTTAACACAAGGACTAAGACAATAGAAGAAACCTTGAATGTTAAGTTCAATGAACTTTCATCTCTGAAAATCCCTGCAAACCCTGCTGAATTATTTGATTTAGATAAATTCAAATTTGAAGATATCACTGTTAAAACTAACAATGCAGGTATTCCACAGTCTCCACAGCAAGATTACAGAACAGATGTTGTGATTCCCAGTCACTACAAAGTCTATTCTGCATCAGAGGAAGCAGCTGTTCAAAACAATTGTCAAAACTCTGCCACAGCTGTGTCAACCACTGTTGGCCAGTCCTATCCTCAAACCTCTGCTTCACCCCTCACAACCACTGATCTATCATCTGTTGACAAAAGTCAATCATCTGTTGACAAAAGTCAGTCAAGTTTCACACCACTTGGCCCCATTCCTCCATTACCATTTCAAACATCTGATGGCACTACAGAAGTACCAACAGATGTTACACCAACAGAGTCACCAAACCTCTGTCCATCACCTCAAAATGCCATTGTTCCATATCAAGGAGATCTTATTTACTTAAGAGCTCATCCACCAGACCAGATAATGGCAACCAAGCCTTACAAAGCAAACAAAAAGCAGTTCAATGGCTGGACTACTCATGCTTTGAGGGAAGAACTGATCAGAATTGAAGAAATGGCCAAAGATCCCAAAGCTAAAGTCTCCACTCCCAATTTTGGCAAAGGCAGAGACCCAGTCAGAGCCTTGAAGTTCAAACGAATGAGGCAGGAGATTGTAGCTGCCAATTATGGGGAGATGAGGTCTGTTTCCAGATGGTCAGAGCTAAGATTGGTTGAAACCTATAAAAGTCTGGAAGAGAATAGAAAGAAGGATCCCAGCCTTCCAAGAAAACCAATCTACAATGATGAGCCAATGATGAAGAGACCCCAACAGACTTTTAATCTAGACAGCTTACTTGAAACCTCTGATCTCACAGCTGCTGCAAGTAGACAGTTCAAAAAGCAGAAGGAGATGTCAGAGGAAGATCAAAGAAAGTTTGCTGACACATTTATCAAGGAAGGGCTCTTCAATCAAATCCATTATTTCTCTGATCCTACAACAGAGAAACTCAGAGAACTCATTGGAAGACCACCTTCACCCAACTCATCAAGAATAAAGGTTCATCTCAGCAAATCCACTGACTCAAAAATTCTAAAGTGGAAGGTCAACAAAGACAACCACGAATTGACATTGCTCAGGTCAGATGGAAAGGTTCAGAAGATCAGTATGGATGATGCTTACAGCCTTTGTGCAGAAGATCACCAAGCACTGCTAAATCTGGATCTGGAAAGAGATGAAGAAGACCTATTTGCTTTGAACTTTGAATTACAATTCAAAGGTCAAATCAGAGAAAGTCTGATGAGAAATAAAGATCAATGAATAAAGCTAAGTTTTGGCATCATCTGTTCTAGGGGGAGATTGTTGGGTCTGCTGACCTGGAGAAGAACAGATGATTGGAAAGCCAAAATATGCTATCTATTTGATCCTTGTATAAACAGTCTTTACAACTTGCTTCTCCCAAAAGACTGCTCACCCTAACTACTGTTCTATGCAAACAACTGCTCAACAACTGCTGATATAAAGAACTGCTGAGGAAACAACTGATGAAGAACAACTGCTGACCAAAGGTCTGATAAAGAGCAACAGCTGATACAAGTACTGAAGACCAAAGCACTGCTGGAACCAACAGCACTTAGGCTCCAGCAGTGGATACAAGACCATCAGAGTTTATCTTTAACAGCTGTTTATTAATCAGTGCTTTCAATGTAACAGTAGTTTGTATAGCAGATGTTTAAGTTTGTTATTCTGTTAGAGGTCACTGTCTTAGGTGACGTCAGCCTAGGTCATCAGTGGTTTGAGTCAGTCTATAAATAGAACAGTGCATGTACTGTTCTATTGCATCACACACAAAACATTCTCTCTGACAAACAACTGTGTGATCAGGCTGAGGGGGAGTAACTTGTACGATTGTAATCTTTGAATTAATGAAAGCATTCGATCTAAAAACATTTACTCTCTTGTTTTGATTTACAGTTTATTATTCCGCTGCACTTTCATTCTATTTTCATTTCATTATTATCATCATTTAGTTAAACAATCAAAACAAACAAACTCAGATCCTAACAGAGCCAAACATAATATATCCAACCTTTCCGAGCACATTGACCCCGTTAACCAGATCTGGCAGAACTCATACGTGACCGACCCTCGTTCAACTCCATTCCTGACGCTAATGAAAACTCGAAGCTGCAAAGAATGATCCAAAACGGGACCTCGGTATAAGGGCTCTAAAATGGCGGGTGGAGGTGGTTGTTGGGGGTCGCCGCCGCTGTTGTGGTGTAAGAGGGTGTGCGGGAGACGATGGCTCAGCTGGTGGTTGTTGTTGGCGGCAGAGGAGGAGCAAGGAGGTGGTGATCCCTGTTTTTTTTTTTTTTTTGTCGGTTGCTGTCATCAAAAGAGGAAAGGAGAAGACTATTGTGATGTTTGTGTTGAATGAGTGCAAGGAATGAAGATAAAGGTAGTGGTGGTGGCTAGGGTTTTTGTGTTGATGATGAAGTGAAGGAGGATGAGAATTAAGGTGTTTAAATAATAAATAGATAGGGTTTGTGTGTAGGTTAGGTGAAGGTTTACCGCGTATACGAATCCGTTAAATGCTTTGACTCTCGTTTAAGTTACATAACTTGCTTATCCGCTAAAAAAAAATATTTTGTTAAATTTATTTATATAATCCTTCTTGAAACGAGTGGTAGGACCATATATATATATATATATATATATATATATATATATATATATATATATTCATTGTCGCTTTAAGGTTTATAAGAATTTCATAAGTGTCAATTATTTGGCACGTTATTATTGTAACAAGTTATTATTATTTTCGACACTATAAAAGCGCAACTAAATAAATTTAGTTTAGTAATGAATTAAAATGTATTAC
Organism: Ambrosia x helenae; assembly: GCA_030844895.1. NCBI lineage: Eukaryota > Viridiplantae > Streptophyta > Magnoliopsida > Asterales > Asteraceae > Ambrosia > Ambrosia x helenae. The sequence goes on along the minus strand of CM061226.1, from coordinate 88,483,115 downwards.
TTGTTAACGTGATATTATTGTTAACGAATTAAAATCGTTTTTTTATAAATAAAATGTTATTATTATATTATTCGAGAAAAGTCGGGCGTTACAGCAACAATAAGTATATATTTGAGGTGACATAATTGTCAAAATGAGGTTTGTGTCAAAACAAACAATTTTGGGTACACTACACACATAATGTCCGGTAAGTTGAAAAATTGTGTACATATTAGCATGTCAAATACATTCATAAAAAATATATTACGCACCAGCAAGTTTCTTGCCTCATCGGTCTACTTGCCAGACGTACTCACGTTGGGTTTTCTGGTACACCAGGAACACTATGGTTATACATAGCATACATGGGATTTTAGTTGAAATCTTGAAATCATTTTGAAAACACAACAAACTCGTCTCCAGATCCGGGGACTATGGCTACCCTGGTCCTGAGGCTAGACCTAAACCAGATAAAAGGAAAGCGGGGTTAGTGGCTGGTTTGGTGATCAGGGTATGTTTATGTAGAATTGTGATAACTGCTTGCCTTCTTTCATTCACAATAATCCTTATATAATGTTACAAGAGATCTCCTAATTATGGAGATAATTGATACAATCAATACTAATTACAATATAATATAATAAATATGTGCATAATTAGTGGCGTCTATTACACCCCTGCAGTCGAAGCGAGACCAAGGTTAGTGGATGGGATGAACCTAACAAAGCAAATGGATCATGGAATGCATAAGTGATGCCAAGGTAAGTGACTTATCTTACATAAATCTCTTAGCAACTAAATGATTTTGCAACCACATAAAAATATGGATTCAATGTTGTTAGTAAAGAACCGGTAAGCTTTGCATAAAATGGATTATTGGAATGTGGAATTCTAACTCAACATGGGTTAGAATCATCCAAATGAAAGAAAAATTGTTTATTCCGAGATAGGACGCCCAAATATAGATAAACGAACATATTTAGAAATAGGACAAACGGGTCAAGTGAGGTGGGTGTCACTTGGGCCCAAGATTAGTAAGATTATAATTTGAGAATTGAAATAAACGGGTCAAATGAGTCAGATGTTGTTTCGGGGTCATAACCATTGCGTTTCGACACGAAATTCGGCCAGAAGTTGTTTTACAACATAAAGGATGTTTGGTAAGTTTTATAGATTTTTCTAAAGTCGTTTAACATGGTTTTCGCGGATGTTTTGTCCATAGTTGTCAATAGCGATGGTAGCGACCGCGATCGCGAATAGCGTCGCGTATCGGCTAACCATCGCTATTGTGTGTCTAGCGGGGCAGTAGCGTGTATATAGCGACGTCCGGCGAAGAATTCCGGCGATGTCAACTGTGATTTCTGCCGGAGAAGATGAAATCGTGAGAAGGAAGATGAAAGCAGAGAGATTATTATATTATATTATATCATAATAAAATGTGTGTTGGAACAAGTGCTGGAGAGATTATTATATTGTTGTAACACGTGGTGGAAACTAAAGTAACTTTTTTGAAAGTAGCAAAAGTAATTTCTTGAAAGTAGCAAAAGTAAATGTCTCCAGCTCCCATGTCTATTGTTTTATTATTATTATTATTATTATTATTATTATTATTATTATTATTATTATTATTAACTTTATTCGTTTTCACATTTAAACCCTCTATCTTTCATTTGTTTACATTTGGTCCTAAAACTTCTAAATTTCATATAGAAAGTATAAAATTAGTTTGTATATATAAACATTTGGTCCTTATCCTTATAAATTTGTACATAAAAATATTTTTAAATATTTTAATACCTTATCGTTATTTACGAAATAGCGGGCGCTATTTCATCGCTATCGCTGCGTAGCATATCGGTAGACCGTCGCTATTTACTGTTATTCGCTATCGATAACTACGGTTTTGTCAATAAGTTTGTCGTTGACAGAAACAGACCCGCTAATTGCAAAGGCTGTTTCGTGGTCTTAACCATTGCGTTTCGACACGAAATTCGGTCAGAAGTTGTTTTACAACATAAAGGATGTTTGGAAATTTTTATAGATTTTTTAAAGTCGTTTAACGTGGTTTTCGCGGATGTTTTGTCAATAAATTTGTTGTTGACAGAAACAGATCCGCTAATTGCAGAGGCTGTTTCGAGGTCTTAACCATTGTGTTTTGACACGAAATTCAGTAAGAAGTTGTTTTACAACATAAAGGATGTTTGGTTATTTTTATAGATTTTTCTAAAGTTGTTTAACGTGGTTTTCGCGGATGTTTTGTCAATAAATTTGTTGTTGACAGCAACAGATCCGCTAATTGCAGAGGCTGTTTCGAGGTCTTAACCATTGAGTTTCGACACGATATTCGGTCAGAAGTTGTTTTACAACATAAAGGATGCTCGGTAATTTTTATAGATTTTTTCGAACATGTTTGATGTGGTTTGGCAACTGTTTTGTTAGTAAATAGTTGTTGACAGCAAGAAGGTTGGTTTACTTATATGCATATTAACTTAAACCTCTTAATGGGTCAAATGGGTAAAAAGGCATAAATGTTTAAAGAACCGAAAGGGTACCCAAACATGAGACTTGGTACCCTTAGAACATGTTATAGCAATGTTAAACGAGTTCCCAAGAGTCGTTGGGGATGGTCGAGAACCTAATTAAAGTCCAACAAAAGGTTGGGTAAATATCAAGGAATTGTGAATGTTTATGCTATGCAGACGATTTAGAGTATTCAGCAGTTTCAGAACCGTAGGCTACGATTCATAATGAGCAAACTGATCAGGTTATCTGAACCGTAAGCCACGGGTTGAGAACCGTAGCTTACGGTGGGATTATTTCCCAAAAAAAAAGTTAGTTGTTTTGAAATGATTTGACCCGTTAATCTCAAATACTAATCGTTTATCATGTGTATTTGTGGTAGGCATGTCTAAGGAGCAGAACCGGATGCGAAACGGACCAAGCATGAAACCGAACACACTCGAGACCTAGATCACTATGGTGAAATAAGATATAATTTCGTCTTCACACGTCGTGTGGGTCATTTTAGTAAATAACAATGATGTTATGTATATGTAACGTCTATGGTAGTCAAGTTTAGAGATGTCGAATTATAAATAACATGTGCGGATCTTCCTATGGTCCGGACGTGTAAATATGGTTTAAGATAGAAAAAAATTATGCTAAACTGAGACCAAAACAAAATTAGTTGTTAATGAATTGTTTTAAAATGGGTCGGGTCTTACAATCATCTTGAAGGATTCGGTCACGGTGTCCCATTTTTATCCTTTGAGCTCTAGGAGCCGTTGAAAGGTTGACCGGGTGTAATGTCAAATGTGTCGGATACTGTAAATATCCTTGTTCATTTGCATCATTTGATAGGCGACATTATGAATGAACTGGAGATGGTCCGAGGCCTGGGGACCATTAACCGCTTCAACTTGAGACGATGACTTGTATATCACACCCATTGAGTCCCTCTACAAAAACAACAAAATTTATTAAATTAAAATGATCGATTAATAAGTCAACATTTAAAAAAATACGAAAAACGTATACCATCAATTGAAATCCTGCCCCGTCATCTTGAAAACCAGGATCAGGCACGGGTGCTGACCTCGGATCAGAAACGTATACAACAGTATGGCCCATATACCACTCCATGTAACCCGGGACAACGGAATGCATCGTAATTATTTGACCGTTCACAACATTATTGGCACAGTTATTCCATCCCTGAACATACTCTCCGTGCTTAACGATCCAATCAATCCCAGGTTTACCTATTCGGTTTAGCTTGTGCAACCTTCTATGCTCACTAACTTCTATGCTCATAGAGGGAGGGATATGTTGTACCATCCCGAATTGTCTCATTACCCGTTGCGGATAATGATTTTCAACAATCTCCCAATATAACAAGGAGCAAGCACTCCTCTAACTTTCCATACCACTTTTTCATATCGGGGAAACCTTCCATTGACACCATTGTAAGGGGTCCAGTTAAACTATAAAAAAATAGTTATGCAATAGGAAAAAAATACAAATTTATTATATATACTAAAAAATTTAATATAATTACATTACCCTCTCGTATCGATTAAAGATGAGAACGATATGTTCTCAAACGGTGTGAGGGTGCTTCTTTAAAGTTGAGTTCCTCTTGTTGCCACCTACAGAATTGAACAATGATAACATTTCAATATTAAACAGTTATGTTACTAATGATTAATATATGTTTCAAGTTGTAAATTACCAAGCTGCCAACGGCGTGCTGTAAGCAAAATCGAGGTTAAGCCTGGGCGCAATGTAGCAAATTCTTTCACATGCCCACATTTGCAAAATGAAGACCGGGCCAGTAATGCTTATGGCATCAAGTGATGTGGCATCATATAAGTTTCTATACAGACAGGCTAAACCTGCACTACCCCAACTGTACTGTGAACATCTTGTTAAATCATGTAAAAAAACTTAGAAAGTGTAATGAAATTTTATTGTTGGCATTATCTGGAAGTATTGCGCAACCAATAAAATAAAATATTATTAAACGTGCACGAATAATGCAGTGTTCGTGCGTTGCTTCAAGTTCAAAAAATGTTTTTTATTTCTCTCAAAATAGAAGATGAAAGAATTGATTTCCCCCGAAATTCAGCAAGCTCGGGGTTAAAACCTAACAAAGTTTCACACAAGGCTATTGCATCATCTTGTGTCATGCGAGTTTCTGCCCCCGATACCACAACACAATCTACCGGTAATCTCCACAACACGTTAATATCCTCTAACATGATGATCGCTTCACCCATCGCAGATGAAATGTGTGGGTTTCTGGCCTCCATCGCTCGACCAATGCATTTATTAGTGCGTGGTCGATGTATCGATAACCAGAGCTTAAAATCCCACCAAACCCGGCTTGTTGTATGATACTTTTAACCTGTTCCCCTACAGGATTTTGCTTAAGTGTTTACCAAATACATCTATCACCACGTTTAACATTTATGTTATCCTTGTAATTTTCTGGATGTTGAAAACACCCGACGCATGGTGCGCATTATGTAGAAACAACAGGTCGTTAGTAAGAGGACCCGGTGTAATTCGTAACTCATTTTCAAAAAACGATTTAAAGTAATCACAAGTTCACAACTAATTCTTTTGAAGATTGGAAAAACAACACTTTGAAAAAACACTTTGGGTGTTGATAAGCAGATTGTTTTGTGAAGATGGTGGATACATTTCCATCTTGTGTTATACGTATTATATAATCATGTCCAATTCGTATTACATCTCCTGCAATTACTATTGATACTATTTACCCTGCTAACATTTCAATTCAATATGCACATTTCAATTCAATCTGCAACACACTATTGAGCCTATGGATTCTCATCAATCTTTGTAAGTTTCCATGCTACTACTAAGTGTATTCCATACAAAAGCAAATTGCACTCTTCCACCACCTTTACGTGACAAATACAAACAAAATAAAAGCCTGCAGCATTTGACCGACTTTGATTGAAGATTGTGAAATCATTCAGCGGCCTTCAGGGACCTTGTGGACTCGATCAGCAAGCTTTAGGAAGATCACAGAATGGATTAGTGACCTTCATTAAAGGTCGCATTATGGAACAGCGAACTTGAAGATCATGCATTGGACCAGCGATCCTGATTTGAAGATCGCTACTTGAACCAACGAACTTCAAAATTCTCTTTTGAAGATCGCTACTTGGTATAGCGAACTACCTATTTTCACAAAAAAAAAATCTCATTCAACACCCAAAAACGCTCTTCTATGTTGGAAATTGCCTATTATTGCAAAAAAAAACAAAAAAAAAAAAAAAAAAAATTGTAGTTCTGCCTCCTTTGCTGCGAAACTAATTAAAATGCTATAGATGAAGATGGACAAAAAGATATTTCAAAAATCAATATATTGCAATCAAAGAATGGTGGTTATCATATGAACCTTAAAGGAACTTTATCAAAAAAAAAAAAAAAAAAAAAAAAAAAAAAAACAAAACTATTGTTCAATGTGTTTTTTCTTTAGGAACGTAGCATGTCATTAGATATTGCCTTGCCATGCCAATCACGTAGTCAGCAACTTCCATAATCAAATTACCTCAACATAATTTTCTACACATACACATCTCTATATATAGACTAGAGTTCTACCTTAGAGAGCACCTCAATATCTAGCAACTTATCATGACTTGATCTTTAAATAATAACATGGGGTTGTCAAACAATACATCAATCATCCTAGCAATACTGCTTGTTTTTGGGATGTGGGCATGCGATGTCACATCTCGAACACTAAGCGAAGAGAATATGGTACAAAGGCACGAACAATGGATGGCTCGTTATGGGCGTGTGTATAAAGATGATTTGGAGAAAGAAACACGTTTCAAGATATTCAAGAACAATGTGGCATACATAGAAGCATTTAACAATGCTGGCAATCGCGCTTACAAGTTAAGTGTCAACGAATTCGCAGACCAAACAAATCAAGAGTTTAAGGCTACGCGTAATGGATTCAAGTTCCCATCCACACCAAGATCGGGACAAACCACACCATTCAGATATGAAAATGTGACAGCAGTTCCATCTAGCATTGACTGGAGGAAGAAAGGAGCCGTTACCCCGATCAAGAATCAAGGCCAATGCGGTAAGTCAATCATGAATTCCAAATCAGTAACACTTCTTTTTTGTAATAATTCATATATATTTTATATATATTGATTGTTTAAAAATCAACAGGAAGCTGTTGGGCTTTTTCGACAATTGCTGCTACCGAAGGAATTACCGGAATCACCACTGGAAAACTGATATCACTCTCTGAGCAAGAATTAATGGACTGTGATAGGAGTGGTGAGGACCAAGGATGTGAAGGCGGATACATGGATGATGGCTTTGATTTTATCGTCAAAAACAAAGGGATTAACACGGAGGCTGCATATCCTTACCAGGCAGTAGATGCAACTTGCAATACAAAGAAAGAAGGTGTTGCTGCAGCCAAGATCACAGGACATGAGGATGTGCCTGCAAACAGCGAGGTGGCACTGTTGAAGGCTGTGGCTATGCAGCCTGTTTCTGTAGCCATTGACGCCGGGGAGGCTGACTTCCAGTTTTACTCGAGTGGTGTTTTTAATGGAACTTGTGGTACTGAATTGGACCATGGGGTTACAGCTGTCGGATATGGAACCAGTGACGATGGCGTCAAGTACTGGCTGGTGAAGAACTCGTGGGGCACGTCTTGGGGCGAAGAAGGATACATTAGGATGCAGAGAGATGTTGAAGCTAAGGAAGGGCTGTGTGGTATTGCTTGATACACAGTTATATATATACCCAAAACTGGCACACTGATGTTAAATATGTGAGAGTGTTCACTTTCATCATTTCCATATGCTTCCATTTGTGTCATTAAAAGTTGGGGACTGTTTATAAAATTTGGTGTAAATGTATGTAAATCACTGGTATTCTATTAAGTTTTCTTTTATACACCTAAATGTATGACAAACACCATAAAGTACACTATATTGTATCAATCACTGTGTACATGCGTGTATCATATACCATACCATCACATATCATTGTATATAGTCAATAATAACATATAAAGGGTAGAGAAAATCATTAACATTTCTTTGTGTGTATTATACTTTCTATTGTAATATCAGAGATTAAATATGTCTAGCTATACCTAGCAATACGGGCGGGGAGGGGTAGGCGAGGATGCCCTGTCAGAACATGTTTGGGTCACGGACTGATGTAATAAATGGTTATTTTTTTATTCGGGTCAGAATGGGTCGATTTAGAAAACTTGCTAGATTCACCTGTTATACATAAAACAACATGTTACAAACGATCTAAGCAGCACCAAAATAATAACAGGAAACAAATGAACAAATAAAGAAATTCAATACACAAATTATCTGTTTTTTTTTTTCATTCCAGCTATTTTTCATCGGTCCACGAGAGCTTGTGATTACAATCTTGCAACACACAATTCCCTTATAAACGATCATTTTTGAAGAGTGAAAAAGACGGCATTTGATTATGCAAGTATACATGCTGTTACCTGATCGAACAATATTATTAGGCGTTAAGGTTGTGGTAGAGTGATTGCCCTTTGTTGCTTCAGTACTCTAATGCTTGTGCCATATGATCCCTCGGATCATTGTAACGACTCCCGATGATTCCCGAATCATCAACACGACTCAACCGACACAGTTAAGTATAATACTAAGTAATTGTTTTCAATGTTTTCGCTAAGGTAGACTCGTATGTATGCAAAGTATGAAAAGTATTAACCTGAATTTGTCGGGTGTCACATTGTGCCATTTTTAATTTTTGTTCTTTTCTTCTAGCTCGAAAATATCTTTCGGGTTCTTTATAAAGGAGGTATTAGTATGGGCGAGGGACGCAAGTTCATACCCTACCCAAGAACCTTTAAGATGACATTCTTAACAAAAACGTGAGAAAAAGAAAAATGAGTAATTTTTAAGAAAACCTTTCTCCAAAGCATTTGTGTCCCCGACAATGACGCCAAAAATTTGACGTGTGTAGTTTTAAAGACTTAAACTTCTTTTCTTTAAAAATGGCAAGTTCCCGGTGGAAGTGCCAAAGACTTGATGAAAAAGGAAATTAAGTCAAAAACTTTGGTGTGTGACACTTTTAAGTTTTAAATTTATAATCTTAAACGATAGTTGCTTAACGTTCTAAGCCCCACATAATAGGCAAGTGTACCTATCGCGAGTAGTATAGAAATGAGCAAGTACCGAGTATTGAATCTAAGGACACAATTTTTACTACTCAACTTCCTAAAAATTACTAAGACGGTTTTTTAATTGCAAGAAGAAAAGTAGAAGAGAGATGTAAATTGTAAGAAAAATCAATATTAAAACAAAGGTGTTGCTTCAGGATCTGATGTTGCCTGGTATGAAATAATAGTAACCCTTGTTTAAGTGGCGTGTTCAAAAACTGGGCATAGCCACACTAGACTCTAAACGATTTGTGTTCTTAAAGTTATTGTGAGGGTCTCCCTATCCTGGTGAGCTCACCTCTCAACGGTGAGGGGCGGATCAACCAAGATTGTACATATCCAACCCTAACGAACCCACCACCCAAGGTTGCGATATTGACATTTAACTACTAGTTTCTTTTATGAATAATTTTCCGGTGGTCGGAGCATAACCGAATAAGCTACCACTTGACATGGCAGAGGAGTCATGGCTTTCCCGCTCACGCTCATCCCCTACTTGAATTAGTTAACTTTTAAAAAAGTGATTGGTCTATTATTAATTGTGCGGAAATATAGTAATAGAAGAAAATATAGACCATTTGCTTCCAACAAGGGCTCACAAATTCTTGGTTTGCGCCAAAGATAACACATAGACCATGAAGCAAAGTCGCAAAACCAAATCTTGGCTTATCACTAGGACCAAGTATACAGACCGTACCGACCCTAAGTGAGATTTTGATAGTCGAGGATTAAGCCCAAAGTGTGTATATTTCTATCCACAAATGGGCTAATCTCTAGACGTGGAATTAGGTTAGTTTATAAGTGCGCAGGTTTTTACCCACCACGGGTACACTCATAAGTCCATCCACTTCTTATCAAAACACCCACAAGACCAAATACTAAGTTGATTGATTAACTAGTTCATCAAAAAAAGTAGTAGAAAAAATGTTAAGAACACAAAACACCATTTAAACAAAAATAAACTTGTTATTTCATACCAAGTTCTATCTGTTGGAAATTTAGTGAAAATGCCATTTTCATAAAATATAGGAAAATGAGTTTTTTCCTAACTTTGGACTAAAATATATATTTGAAACAGATGTTTATCTATATATTTCTTTGTGGGTTTATGTTCTATGTTGTGAGAGCTTCGCAACGAACCAAACCACGTCCAAAACGGAGCTAAGATGAATGAGATATCGATGCTCAAAGCTTGGTGATTGAAGCACTTGATGCTGAAATGAAACAAGGTGGAACTTGTCCCACATAGGAAGAGTGAAGAAACCATGAGTGGTATATAAGGAGGAACACTCTTTCCTTATTGTTTCATAGGAGCTCACACTGTGGAACTCGCGAAGGGTGCGGAGCACCCCAACTCGCACTCGCACACGCGCGTGGCGTGGGCGGTGGGCGCAATGTGGCGCTTTGATGGCGCACTTTGCACTTCGCATCACCGCGAGCCGCCTTAGTATTTTTGAAAGCAGGTTCGAGGTACAGAGGTTGGTGATGGCACGCGAGTACGAGCAGATAACCAGGTTGCGCCCTGGTCTGCGCGGCTGCTTCCGCGCAGGCGCTCGGAGTGACGAGTCGTTCCGCTGACGTAGAACGTAAAGTTCAGCGCAGATACAGATCTGGTCTGCTGACGTAGAACGAGAAGTTACGTTGTGCGCATGCGCGCAGGCGGACGCGCGCGAGCTCCTCAGCAGTTCAGTAACAGCTCAGCAGTGTAACTGTCTGGTCAAGCAGTTTCGTCTGAAACTTTAAGAACGTAATAAATGCCATTGAAGACGTTCAATGACATTTATTTTTCGTTTTTAATGCATTCCGAAACTGATTCTTTCTGGACTCCTATAAATACCAAGGAGAGCCTTGGTTTGAGGACACACCGAACACACTGTTCTGTACATTCACCACTTCTGGTTTTCCAGCAATCTGTTCGTAGTTTCTTCTTGCTGTTTCAGGTACATTTCGGGTCAGAGCTAACTCCGGCAGCACTCTAGCTGTTCCGGCTGTTGTACCCTGGGAAACAAAACGAGTTCTTGTTAATAGACTCGGAATTTGTTTTAAGGGCCCCGTGTTCAACACGATCCTCAGCCATCACGTTTATTCTGATTCTACTCCTTTCTTGTATTTGTTTATTTCAGTTGTAATTGTATTGTATTTCTGCTTTCATTTTTCTTTGTAATCGTAATTATAGTTATGTTTTATTTAAATTTACACGAGCGGTTCCTACAATCTTAAAACAAATTTTTAAACACCGTTCGTGTATAACAAAACCATTCTAATTGTGATACAAACGAGTTTTGTTTCACAAAGTTTGTGTTTTAAAAACAGATTTTTTTTGGTTTTTCGAATCATTATAACTTACTGTTCGGTCTTCAAAGTTGGACTTAGAAGCCTACGGTTTGTTATTTTGTTAGAAAACATTATCGGTTACATCTAAACCTTTGTCTAAAATTGAAACAATACTTTTTGTTGGCCTTCAAAGTTGGACTTAGAAGTCACAAATTGTTATTATTTTGATTTTTTTTAAATAGTTGACGTTTTTTTTTATAAATAGAGTTTTATAAAAACTGAAAAATTAACGAGTTTGGTTGAAATTTTTCAGAATGTCGACTAGTGATAATAACAACAACAACAACGTGAACCAAGCTGTTCTTGGTACCCCTTTGACTGCCAACACAGTGGGAGCGTCCACTGTGGCCAATCATGCTGAGAAACCTGAGAAGTTCTCTGGTTTGAACTTCAAGAGGTGGCAACAGAAGATGTTCTTCTACTTGACCACTTTGAACCTTGCGAGGTTCCTGACAGAAACCGCTCCCCAACCCAAGGAAGGGGAGAACGACGCTCAATGTCAGAGCGCGTTAGATGCTTGGAAGCATTCGGATTTCTTGTGTCGTAACTATGTATTAAACGGCCTCGTGGATGGATTGTATAATATCTATTATACAATAAAGACTGCCAAAGAATTATGGGAGTCTTTAGATAAGAAGTATAAAACGTAGGATGCTGGAACGAAGAAATTCGTTGTAGCCCGTTTCTTGGATTATAAGATGCTTGACTCTAAAACAGTCATGAATCAAGTCCAAGAATTACAAATTATACTTCATGAAATCTACGCGGAGGGCATGATACTTAGCGAGACATTTCAGGTGGCAGCTATGATTGAAAAGTTACCTCCTTCGTGGACTGACTTTAAGAATTATCTTAAGCATAAACGAAAGGAGATGACTGTGGAGGAACTTGTTGTTCGTCTTCGGATTGAAGAGGATAACAGAATTGCCCAAAAAGGTAGCCTTGTCCAGGATTCGGCTAAGGCTAATGTTGTGGAAATTGGGCAATCCTCCAAAGGCAACAAGAATAAGGGGAAGAAGGACAAAGGGAAAGCGAAGGTGGACCTTGGACCGAAAAAAGGGGCTGTGAAAAAGAAGCCTTTCCAAGGTGTGTGTTACAACTGTCAAGAGACAGGCCACCGTGCCAACCAATGCAAGAAGCCAAAGCGTGAGCGCGCGCATATGGTGGATGAGTATGGCATGCCTCTCGTAGCAATGATAACTGAGCAAGGTGCTATGGTTGAAGATGAAGTCAACGTGGTGGGCGATAACCTACATGGCTAGTTCGTTGACACTGGTGCAACCCGCCATGTTTGTGGAGACAAGGCTCTTTTCTCTACATTCAAGGAACTCACGGGTGAAGACAAGCTTTATATGGGGAATAAAGCTACTGCCGACATCAAGGGTGAAGGCGAGGTGATTTTGAGGATGACTTCGGGGAAGGACCTCACGTTGAGCAAGGTGCTGTATGTGCCAGAGATACGGAAGAATCTTGTATCAGGTTGGATGCTCAACAAGTTTGGATTTCGTCTAGTGTTTGAATCGGACAAGTTTGTTCTGTCTAGGCATGGAATGTTTGTAGGAAAGGGCTATGCCCTTAATGGTATGTTCAAAATGAATGTAATGGTTGTGAACAATTCAATGAATAAAACTCCTACTACTTCTATTTACATGATTGAGTCTTCGAATGTTTGGCATGGTAGACTAGGACATGTAAATTTTAATTCAATGCGTCGTTTGATTAAATTGGATAGCATACCAACATTCCACATTGAATCTGATTCTAAATGCGAAGCATGTGTTGAATCCAAACTAACACGATCACCTTTCAAATCGGTTGAACGAATAACCGAACCACTTGATTTAATTCACACCGATGTTTGTGATTTAAAGGCAATTCCTACAATTGGTGGGAATAAATATTTCATCACGTTTATTGATGATTGCACCAAATATTGTTACGTATACTTACTCAAGAGTAAGGATGAGGCAATAGATAAGTTTACTTTATACAAGAATGAAGTTGAGAATCAACTTAAAAAGAAAATTAAGGTCATGAGAAGCGACCGAGGTGGTGAATATGTTGCACCTTTTGCCGATTTATGCGCAAAAAGTGGCATAATACATGAATGTACACCACTTTATTCCCCACAATCAAATGGCACCGCGGAACGAAAGAACCGCACATTGAAAGAAATGATGAATGCCATGTTGATAAGTTCGGGAGTGAACCGTGAAATGTGGGGGGACGCCATTCTCTCGGCTAATTATCTTTTGAATAGGATACCTCTAAAAGTTAGGGACGAGACTCCCTACGAGTTGTGGAAAGGTAGAAAACCTTCATACAAATTCTTGAAAGTGTGGGGGTGCCTAGCCAAGGTGACTGTACCACCTCCTAAGGCTCTTAGGATAGGCCCCAAAACTGTTGATTGCATATTCATTAGATACGCACATCAAAGTACTGCGCATCGTTTTCTTGTATATGAATCAAAGAATCCCGATGTACTCAAAAACACTTTCATGGAGGTAAATCCTAGTTTTGTCGAGTACTTTGAACATGTTTTTCCTATGCTAGGACAAACACTTCTTAGATCATCAATGCCAATTAACGATGACCAAGCAGGTCCATCAACATTGGTTGACGATGAAATTCAAGAGGAAAGACATAAACGACCCGAGGTTGAGGAGGGTGACCTTAGACGAAGCAAAAGGGCAAGGATTGAAAAATCCTTTGGTCCAGACTTCTTGAGCTACATGGTAGAGGGTGAGCCCAATACCTACCGCGAAGCGGTCTCCTCATCAGAAGGACCTCAATGGAAAGAAGCAATTAAGAATGAGATTGATTCTATATTGCAAAATCATACTTGGGAGTTAGTAGATCTTCCACCGGGTTGTAAACCCCTTGGATATCGTTGGATATTCAAGAAGAAGATGAAAACTGATGGAAGTATTGATAAATACAAGGCTAGATTAGTGATCAAAGGATTTAGACAAAAGGAAGGTCTAGACTACTTTGATACTTACTCGCCTGTAACACGAATAACCTCTATAAGATTGGTTCTTGCAATTGCGGCCTTAAGAAATTTGGATGTTCACCAAATGGATGTAAAGACCGCATTTCTAAATGGTGATTTAGAAGAAGAAATTTACATGGAGCAACCAGAGGGTTTCTCTGCCCCAGGACAAGAGGGCAAAGTACGTAAATTAGTCAAATCTTTATATGGTTTGAAGCAAGCTCCAAAACAATGGCATCATAAATTTGACCAAGTCATGCTTGACAATGGTTTCAAAATAAATGAGTGCGACAAATGTGTCTATTCCAAAGACACACCAGGAGGTTATGTGATCTTATGTCTATATGTGGATGATATGCTTATCGTTGGGAGTAATGATAAGATGTTTAAATCTACTAAAGACATGTTGAAAGGGAGATTTGATATGAAGGACATGGGTCTAGCAGATGTTATCCTTGGAGTAAAAATCCTTAGAACCCAACATGGTCTTGTTCTAACTCAATCTCATTATGTGGACAAAATCCTTGAAAAATTCAATTCAGGAGACAAGGCTATAGCTCGTTCTCCAATTGATACCACCCACCATCTACTTAAAAATAGAGGAAAGGGTGTTGCTCAGGTAGAGTATTCAAGGATCGTAGGCAGTCTAATGTATCTAATGACATGTACTAGACCCGACTTAGCATACGCGGTGAGTAAGCTAAGTAGATATACAAGTAATCCAAGTGATGAACATTGGAAAAGTATAACAAGGGTGCTTAGATACATAAGGTTCACACGGGACTATGGACTGCATTATACCCGTCATCCAGCAGTGGTTGAAGGATACACTGATGCGAACTGGATTTCGGATATAAAAGATTCCAAATCAACAAGTGGTTATGTGTTTACACTTGCGGGTGCTGCTATATCTTGGAAGTCTTCGAAGAAAACTGTTATAGCAAGATCCACGATGGAATCTGAATTTATCGCCTTAGATAAGTGTGGAGAAGAGGCGGAGTGGATACGTCAATTTGTGGAGGATATTCCAAGATGGAGTAAACCTTTACCAGCTATATGCATACATTGTGACAGCCAGTCGGCGATTGGTAGAGCCCAAAGCACAATGTATAATGGCAAATCAAGGCACATAAGACGTAGACACAAAACAATACGACAACTACTCTCAACGGGTGTTATCACGATTGACTATGTGAAGTCAATGGATAATATTGCAGACCCGTTAACGAAAGGCTTAAGCAAAGAGATAGTATATATGTCGTCAAGAGGAATGGGACTAAAGCCCACGCAAAAAGGGAGTATGAGGGAAACCTAATCTAGTTGACTGGAGATCCCAAGATCTAGATTCAATAGGACAACTTAATCATATGACCAATGGGAGTCACTGTGGGGGGCACCCCAAAATACTAAAGGGAGTATATACTTCCTAGTCCATTCCAATCAGTGACAGTGTGTCGAGGTTAAGCATATTCAAGTTAATGATTGAGGTAAATCAATATAACTTTTGCTTTTAATGATTCAGGGGAATCACCTATGTTAGAGAGAAGTAGGGTCGCTTCGAATGGATTTGTGGGGAGGCGCAAATCCTAGAGCTCTCGCAGAACCAGGAGTGTCCATGACCATAACGGACACGACAATGAGGGGTTGGCTAAACCAAGTGGGGCGTTGTGTGAGGTGTATTGTCGTTTACACAAACGGGGATCAGTTCAAAGACATCAAGTTCTACTGATCGCCAGTAACCTAAGTATGCTTCACAAAGGAAGGTTCAAAGGCAAAACCTACCTATCCTGCAACGCTCTACTGTCGAATTGTATCGTTGAAACTTGTAAGAACGGATCGATCTCCATTCATGTGGGGGATTGTTGGAAATTTAGTGAAAATGCCATTTTCACAAAATATAGGAAAATGAGTTTTTCCTAACTTTGGACTAAAATATATATTTGAAACAGATGTTTATTTATATATTTCTTTGTGGGTTTATGTTCTATGTTGCGAGAGCTTCGCAACGAACCAAACCACGTCCAAAACGGAGCTTAGATGAATGAGATATCGATGCTCAAATATTGGTGATTGAAGCACTTGATGCTGAAATGAAACAAGGTGGAACTTGTCCCACATAGGAAGAGTGAAGATACCATGAGTGGCATATAAGGAGGAACACTCTTTCCTTATTGTTTCATAGGAGCTCACACTGTGGAACTCGCGAAGGGTGCGGAGCATCCCAACTCGCACTCGCACTCGCACACGCACTCGAACACGCGCGTGGCGTGGGCGATGGGCGCAATGTGGCGCTTTGATGGCGCACTTTGCACTTCGCACACACGCATCACCGCGAGCCGCTTGAGAGCCACCTTAGTATTTTTGAAAGCAGGTTCGAGGTACAGAGGTTGGTGATAGCACGCGAGTACGAGCAGATAACCAGGTTGCGCCCTGGTCTGCGCGGCTGCTTCCGCGCAGGCCCTCGGAGTGACGAGTCGTTCCGCTGACGTAGAACGTAAAGTTCAGCGCAGATACAGATCTGGTCCGCTGACGTAGAACGAGAAGTTACGTTGTGCGCATGCGCGCATGTGGACGCGCGCGAGCTCCTTAGCAGTTCAGTAACAGCTCAGCAGTGTAACTGTCTGGTCAAACAGTTTCGTCTGAAACTTTAAGAACGTAATAAATGCCATTGAAGACGTTCAATGACATTTATTTTTTGTTTTTAATGCATTCCGAAACTGATTCTTTCTGGACTCCTATAAATACCAAGGAGAGCCTTGGTTTGAGGACACACCGAACACACTGTTCTGTACATTCACCACTTCTGGTTTTCCAGCAATCTGTTCGTAGTTTCTTCTTGCTGTTTCAGGTACATTTCGGGTCAGAGCTAACTCCGGCAGCACTCTAGCTGTTCCGGCTGTTGTACCCTGGGAAACAAAACGAGTTCTTGTTAATAGACTCGGAATTTGTTTTAAGGGCCCCGTGTTCAACACGATCCTCAGCCATCACGTTTATTCTGCTTCTACTCCTTTCTTGTATTTGTTTATTTCAGTTGTAATTGTATTGTATTTCTGCTTTCATTTTTCTTTGTAATCGTAATTATAGTTCTGTTTTATTTAAATTTACACGAGCGGTTCCTACAATCTTAAAACAAATTTTTAAACACCGTTCGTGTATAACAAAACCATTCTAATTGTGATACAAACGAGTTTTGTTTCACATAGTTTGTGTTTTAAAAACATATTTTTTTTGGTTTTTCGAATCATTATAACTTACTGTTCGGTCTTCAAAGTTGGACTTAGAAGCCTACGGTTTGTTATTTTGTTAGAAAACATTATCGGTTACATCTAAACCTTTGTCTAAAATTGAAATAATACTTTTTGTTGGCCTTCAAAGTTGGACTTAGAAGTCACAAATTGTTATTATTTTGATTTTTTTTAAATAGTTGACGTTTTTTTTTTTTTTTTTATAAATAGAGTTTATAAAAACTGAAAAATTAACGTGTTTGGTTGAAATTTTTCAGAATGTCGACTAGTGATAATAACAACAACAACAACGTGAACCAAGCTGTTCTTGGTACCCCTTTGACTGCCAACACAGTGGGAGCGTCCACTGTGGCCAATCATGCTGAGAAACCTGAGAAGTTCTCTGGTTTGAACTTCAAGCGGTGGCAAAAGAAGATGTTCTTCTACTTGACCACTTTGAACCTTGCGAGGTTCCTGACAGAAACCGCTTCCCAATCCAAGGAAGGGGAGAACGACGCTCAATTTCAGAGCGCGTTAGATTCTTGGAAGCATTCGGATTTCTCGTGTCGTAACTATGTATTAAACGGCCTCGTGGATGGATTGTATAATATCCATTATACAATAAAGACTGCCAAAGAATTACGGGAGTCTTTAGATAAGAAGTATAAAACGGAGGATGCTGGAACGAAGAAATTCGTTGTAGCCCGTTTCTTGGATTATAAGATGCTTGACTTGATGTATTGTAAAATACATCGATTTCCAGTGTAAAGTTTGTACAATTTTCGAGTCGTTTAGATAGTGATTTTATTAGTTTTAGGCTTGTACCGGTCTATTTTATTTAGTATAGGTTTTTATAGATTTTTATTAGTTTTGAGTCTTTTTTATTATTTATCTATTTTATTTTATATTTTGGTAGGTGTTCGTGTGAACGTTGGAGCGTAAACGAGCAACTTTGGTCAAGTCAAGAACACCCGAGTCTAAAGCACGGTGTAATAATAATAATAATAATAATAATAATAATAATAATAATAATAATAATAAATGATTCAATCATAACATGTTAAGTAAAATGAGGTGAGACCTTCAGGTCACGGCCTAAACCAAGGCCCAATTAATGGATAGGGCTCCATTATTAATTGAAGAGTAGCCGCATAAAGAAAAAAAAAGAGAACAAGACAGGAGGCGCAAGAGATAGAGCTGGAACATTATTTGAACAGGACAGAAGGAGATCGACGAGAGCACAACAGGAGCAATTTTAGAGAGGAGGCAGGCCAGGGATCAAAGGTTCTAAGCCAGAGAGCGATTATTCGGGTGTAAATCATTCGGTTTTTTCGTTCTTTTATTATCTTTGTTCTATATAATGATTGTTGAAATTTTATTTGGCTTTGTTTTTCTTTTCAAGATGATTTGTGGCTAAAACTTTTATAGCTACCTAGGCCAAGACAAATAACTATGTTTTGATTTGTTTTTATTTTCTATGGTTTTTGGAACGTGTTTTGGATTTATGATTCAGTAAAGATTTTGATTTCTCTAGATCTGGTGTATGTGCGTATCTATTATTTTTTAATTGTCACTTATTCACTCCACTTGCATTTTTGTGAATGTCTTTCATGTATGAGTGCTAGTTAGGTTGCAGACTTTGTGTAGCAACTAGTTTATGGTCAATAGTCGCGAGTTTACCATAGGAGTGGTATTTGGTGGTTAGAAGATTTTAGGTGTTCTTCCAAGTTCAATAGCTGTGAGGTGAGGACTTGTTGGTATGTCTAGGTTGTTAGATTGCTAGGTTAGAGGTTTTGTGAGAAGATCTGCCTAGTTTCCCTTTCAACTCTTGCATATCAAGTTAGATCTAGGCTTCAATAATTGCCCCTTACACCTAGTGTAGTGAGGCTTTCGCGCTGTGAGGTAGATTGTCTAGCGGGTACTCGATCATAAGAGTTAGATAACCTGTGAGGGTTTGTACTCCAACCGGTAGTTTAACAGCACAATAATATTCTAGGGTTTCCCCTTGAGAAGGGTCGAGGGTGTCTAGTTTATTCTTGATGTTTAGTATTTTAAGATCCCGGTTCCAATTCAGTTCCATAACCATAGAAGCTTATCAGGCATAGTTAGGAGTCTGGTCTAGGTAGTGTCTCGTCATCATCTGAATTCAGCTCAACTAAGTTCGTGTCTCTAGTTCAGTTTAGTAATTTTAGTTATTCTTTATTTTATTGCAATTGATTTTTCAGTAAAACCCCCCTTTAAAATAATAAATTAATTTAATTGATATTTATATAAGTAATCGAGTCTAGTTTTCATTTTCCATTAGAGTCTCGTGGGTTCGATATCCGGACTTACTTTAGCTATACTAGAGTCGATAGGTTCACTTGCCTGTCAGTAGTTTAGTTTTAGAGAGTCTAGAGTATTACTAGGTGTCTAGTTTTAGGTTTAAATTAGTTATTTTTATTAAACTACTTTTAGCACATCAAGTTTTTGGCGCCGTTGCCGGGGACTCTTGGCGATTGCGTTGACATTACTAGTTGCGAAAGATGCCAATACCCAGAAAATGTTAGCAGAGCACGACACCATCCTGAAAAACCGAGAGGCTGCTATTCTAGATCTTCAACGAACACTAGAAGACATAGCTAGGAGATTAGATGAAGAAAAAGAGAAAGAAAGGTTCAGCAAGAGCAGCCGCCGAAAGTCGGTTATACATATGATGAGGAGGGCAACTACCTTGGGTACATGAACGTTCGAGGGGAGTTGTTCCCAACGTTTCCAGAAGAAGGAAAAGAGCCGATCATGGAATACGCAGATGAGTCAGATGAAGAGATCATCCCAATCACGGAGACGAAAATGGACGTTGAAGTCCCACCTCCGGTGCCACAGGTTAGTACATATGATTTTGGGAGTGACTCTGATGAAGAGGACGACGAAGAAGAATGGGCGGCGTATCAAAGGTCGTTAGTGAAGAGAGAAGTGATAGAAGAAGTGGAATTGGGGGACTCCATAGGTATGATGTTTGGTGCAGATGAAGACAATGAGGATAGTGAGGAGTCGTTATCTGAGGATGATGAATTTTTAGATTTGGATTTAGATGGTTTACCTGCTTATGAAGGAGTTGGGGAGTCTGATCCCGATGGGGATATAGCATACCTGGATGCCCTACTCGAAGGTGAACCGACAGACATGACTGAACCTGCACCAGAAGAAAGAACTAAGTGTGGGGAGCATCCCATGGAAACGGTGGTAGAAGAAGAACACCATAGCTGGCCTGTGGTATTAGTGATAAATGGAATTTCAAAATCAACAGTGCCACGGGAGAGGGCAAGGAAGAGAAAGAGAAATGATAGACACCGGAAGAGGATCAAAGACTGGTATGACTTAGAGAAGAAGAAGCCAGTGAAAGTCAAGCACGACCAGTCTTCGTGCTACATGCCACGCATCCGGTTAATTCCAGGTAAGTTTAAATTTTGGTGGTCTGACCCGTTAAGAACTGTTAAATTATTTTTCAATTCCACAAATAAATATTTAATTGTTAATAAGAGTCGAGTGGAATTAAACGGGTTAGATAGGGTCCAGATAAAAGAGAAGCCCCCTGATTAACTTTAAGTGTGGGGAGGCTCTGTAGAGTTTGTAAATTTATTTTTATACTTATTTATTTTTTTCTAGCTGTTCAATTTTTTTTGTGTGGTCCGTCTTTCGATAGTTGTTCATAGGTTTTTATCTTTCTATTTTATTTTTTGTTTTTGTGTCTTTGAGTCTGTTTGCAGGTTTTCGTGTTTGCCTGGGTAGAGGAAATTTCACCATGAGCGGATCCCATGTATTTATCTTTATATATATTTTATGATTGGGAGTTTTGGTAGAGGTTTGGGTAATAAAAGATATTTTTTCTTAAAAAAAATAAAATAATAAATAGTCTTTCTGTGAAAAAAGTCTTTTCACGTAATGTGAAGAGTCTGAGCTGACCTGTTCGCCTTATGCGACCAGCTATTACCCCGGAAAGTTATTTTTTTCTCTTGCAACGCGTGTTGTGATCACCAGTGTCCTTCACGTTGAGCGAGAACCATTTTTTTTTCTTTCTACCCATTTGGTTCTACTACCATTCACCACCATTTTGCCAAGCAGGTACGTCTTCTTGTTTGTTGTTATATTATGAGTCTAAGTTAGTAGTTTGAGTCTTTTTATTTTTGTGTGGTTCGGTATTATGCTCGGGTTTTGTTTGTTTCGTTTTGCGCAGGTTTGGATTGCACCATCCGTACTCAATCTCCATTCGGGTGATTCCGAAGCTGTTATCATTTATCAAGGCAAACCCGAGAGTTTATCATTGTGTCAGAGCCGGTCGCGAATGAAATGCTATACGATCGAGCTGGATTGGACTAGAGTTTTTGGAGCTTACGAAGAAAAATTAACCAGCTAAGTCCTTTCCAATTTGCCCTTGTTTTTTTCTTTATTTATTTTTATAATATAATTTTTGTATTCGGAATTTATTTTTGTTTTGAGTCGTTTTCTATTCCTACATTGAGGGCAATGTAGAGTTTAAGTGTGGGGATGGGAAACTGTCGTTTGGTTTGTATATAGAGTCATTTTGAGTCAAAAAAAAATCCAAAAAAATAAAAAAAAATAAAAAAAAAAGTTGTTGATTTTGAAGTTTGCATTATATAAAATATGGAAAATGATAGGTAAAGTTAGGTGTCCGGTTTTCAAATAGTATGTATAATAAGAGATTAAAATTGATTGAAAACGTGTCTGATTTGAGATATGTGGGTAGGCTCAGCCGGTAGAAAGGTTTCCTTTGAAAAGTAATAAATTAATTATGTTAGGCTATTTTGTGGGTTCTCATCTAGGAGAAACGGGGAGACCGAAACCGCCAAAAATAGTATAAGAAGCACCGTTATAAGTTTAAAACCGTTAGAATTTCTAATCACTTAAAAAAAATTAGAAATCAAAGCAAAAATGCTGAAGCTTAAGGTGACTGGCCACTGGGATAGCGACTTGGATTGGTCACACCCTCTAAGTTAAGTATGCTGAGATGAAAAAAAAAATGCTGAAGCTTAAGGTGCCTGGCCATTGGGATAGCGACCTGGATTGGTCACACCCTCTGAGTTAAGTATGCCGAAAAAAAAGTGATTTTAAATCCTCTTGGTTTTTTACATAAGACGGTTGGGAAATGGTCAATTGGTCGTTCCTTTAGCTTCATAAGCTTGAGGCGGTATTAGGAGGAACTGTGGCTTCCTTCGAGTGAGACCCTAGATAGACTAATCAACATGAACTTAACATAAATAAAAAGAGGCTTGGAAACCGGTGTGGGTTTAAGAGGATCAATATACCTGCAATCGCAATCAACACGTTAGTAGATTATTAATTAAGTAACCTATGTTTTGAAACTGGATGTAAACCTAACTGTGATTCCATAGCATAATTCTTTTTCAGGGACGAAAAAAAGATAAGTGTGGGGATATTTGATGTATTGTAAAATACATCGATTTCCAGTGTAAAGTTTGTACAATTTTCGAGTCATTTAGATAGTGATTTTATTAGTTTTAGGCTTGTACCGGTCTATTTTATTTAGTATAGGTTTTTATAGATTTTTATTAGTTTTGAGTCTTTTTTATTATTTATCTATTTTATTTTATATTTTGGTAGGTGTTCGTGTGAACGTTGGAGCGTAAACGAGCAACTTTTGTCAAGTCAAGAACACCCGAGTCTAAAACACGGTGTAATAATAATAATAATAATAATAATAATAATAATAATAATAATAATAATAAATGATTCAATCATAACATGTTAAGTAAAATGAGGTGAGACCTTCAGGTCACGGCCTAAACCAAGGCCCAATTAATGGATAGGGCTCCATTATTAATTGAAGAGTAGCCGCATAAAGAAAAAAAAAGAGAACAAGACAGGAGGCGCAAGAGATAGAGCTGGAACATTATTTGAACAGGACAGAAGGAGATCGACGAGAGCACAACAGGAGCAATTTTAGAGAGGAGGCAGGCCAGGGATCAAAGGTTCTAAGCCAGAGAGCGATTATTCGGGTGTAAATCATTCGGTTTTTTCGTTCTTTTATTATCTTTGTTCTATATAATGATTGTTGAAATTTTATTTGGCTTTGTTTTTCTTTTCAAGATGATTTGTGGCTAAAACTTTTATAGCTACCTAGGCCAAGACAAATAACTATGTTTTGATTTGTTTTTATTTTCTATGGTTTTTGGAACGTGTTTTGGATTTATGATTCAGTAAAGATTTTGATTTCTCTAGATCTGGTGTATGTGCGTATCTATTATTTTTTAATTGTCACTTATTCACTCCACTTGCATTTTTGTGAATGTCTTTCATGTATGAGTGCTAGTTAGGTTGCAGACTTTGTGTAGCAACTAGTTTATGGTCAATAGTCGCGAGTTTACCATAGGAGTGGTATTTGGTGGTTAGAAGATTTTAGGTATTCTTCCAAGTTCAATAGCTGTGAGGTGAGGACTTGTTGGTATGTCTAGGTTGTTAGATTGCTAGGTTAGAGGTTTTGTGAGAAGATCTGCCTAGTTTCCCTTTCAACTCTTGCATATCAAGTTAGATCTAGGCTTCAATAATTACCCCTTACACCTAGTGTAGTGAGGCTTTCGCGCTGTGAGGTAGATTGTCTAGCGGGTACTCGATCATAAGAGTTAGATAACCTGTGAGGGTTTGTACTCCAACCGGTAGTTTAACAGCACAATAATATTCTAGGGTTTCCCCTTGAGAAGGGTCGAGGGTGTCTAATTTATTCTTGATGTTTAGTATTTTAAGATCCCGGTTCCAATTCAGTTCCATAACCATAGAAGCTTATCAGGCATAGTTAGGAGTCTGGTCTAGGTAGTGTCTCGTCATCATCTGAATTCAGCTCAACTAAGTTCGTGTCTCTAGTTCAGTTTAGTAATTTTAGTTATTCTTTATTTTATTGCAATTTATTTTTCAGTAAAACCCCCCATTAAAATAATAAATTAATTTAATTGATATTTAGATAAGTAATCGAGTCTAGTTTTCGTTTTCCATTAGAGTCTCGTGGGTTCGATATCCGGACTTACTTTAGCTATACTAGAGTCGATAGGTTCACTTGCCTGTCAGTAGTTTAGTTTTAGAGAGTCTAGAGTATTACTAGGTGTCTAGTTTTAGGTTTAATTTAGTTATTTTTATTAAACTACTTTTAGCACATCAAGTTTTTGGCGCCGTTGCCGGGGACTCTTGGCGATTGCGTTAACTAGCTTTGATTACATTTATCTGCCATATCTGTGCTATTTGTTTTTGTTTTGAGTCTGTCTTTTTGTATTATGAGTTGTAGGTGTCTAATTTTATGTGTCTTTCATTTCTTTTGAGTCTGTAAATATGTGTGAAATTTGTGGAGGACCCCATTTTACCATTTTATGTCCACAATATGAGGGGTCCTCTGCACATTATTATGCTAATTCCTTTGTGCAGCCGCAGCCATACTATTCACAGGGGTGTCCTACATATTATTATGATGACTCGTATCAGCAGCCACATTTTTATCAGTATCCTGATCAATTTTCTGGAAGCAATTCCTGTGAGAATAGTGGTAATGATTGGAGTAAAATAGAAAGTCTGTTGACATTACTAGTTGCGAAAGATGCCAATACCCAGAAAATGTTAGCAGAGCACGACACCATCCTGAAAAACCGACAGGCTGCTATTCTAGATCTTCAACGAACACTAGAAGACATAGCTAGGAGATTAGATGAAGAAAAAGAGAAAGAAAAGGTTCAGCAAGAGCAGCCGCCGAAAGTCGGTTATACATATGATGAGGAGGGCAACTACCTTGGGTACATGAACATTCGAGGGGAGTTGTTCCCAACGTTTCCAGAAGAAGGAAAAGAGCCGATCATGGAATACGCAGATGAGTCAGATGAAGAGATCATCCCAATCACGGAGACGAAAATGGACGCTGAAGTCCCACCTCCGGTGCCACAGGTTAGTATATATGATTTTGGGAGTGACTCTGATGAAGAGGACGACGAAGAAGAATGGGCGGCGTATCAAAGGTCGTTAGTGAAGAGAGAAGTGATAGAAGAAGAAGTGGAATTGGGGGACTCCATAGGTATGATGTTTGGTGCAGATGAAGACAATGAGGATAGTGAGGAGTCGTTATCTGAGGATGATGAATTTTTAGATTTGGATTTAGATGGTTTACCTGCTTATGAAGGAGTTGGGGAGTCTGATCCCGATGGGGATATAGCATACCTGGATGCCCTACTCGAAGGTGAACCGACACACATGACTGAACCTGCACCAGAAGAAAGAACTAAGTGTGGGGAGCATCCCATGGAAACGGTGGTAGAAGAAGAACACCATAGCTGGCCTGTGGTATTAGTGATAAATGGAATTTCAAAATCAACAGTGCCACAGGAGAGGGCAAGGAAGAGAAAGAGAAATGATAGACACCGGAAGAGGATCAAAGACTGGTATGACTTAGAGAAGAAGAAGCCAGTGAAAGTCAAGCACGACCAGTCTTCGTGCTACATGCCACGCATCCGGTTAATTCCAGGTAAGTTTAAATTTTAGTGGTCTGACCCGTTAAGAACTGTTAAATTATTTTTCAATTCCACAAATAAATATTTAATTGTTAATAAGAGTCGAGTGGAATTAAACGGGTTAGATAGGGTCCAGATAAAAGAGAAGCCCCCTGATTAACTTTAAGTGTGGGGAGGCTCTGTAGAGTTTGTAAATTTATTTTTATACTTATTTATTTTTTTCTAGCTGTTCAATTTTTTTTGTGTGGTCCGTCTTTCGATAGTTGTTCATAGGTTTTTATCTTTCTATTTTATTTTTTGTTTTTGTGTCTTTGAGTCTGTTTGCAGGTTTTCGTGTTTGCCTGGGTAGAGGAAATTTCACCATGAGCGGATCCCATGTATTTATCTTTATATATATTTTATGATTGGGAGTTTTGGTAGAGGTTTGGGTAATAAAAGATATTTTTTCTTAAAAAATAAAAAATAAAATAAAATAATAAATAGTCTTTCTGTGAAAAAAGTCTTTTCACGTAATGTGAAGAGTCTGGGCTGACCTGTTCGCCTTATGCGACCAGCTATTACCCCGGAAAGTTATTTTTTTCTCTTGCAACGCGTGTTGTGATCACCAGTGTCCTTCACGTTGAGCGAGAACCATTTTTTTTTCTTTCTACCCATTTGGTTCTACTACCATTCACCGCCATTTTGCCAAGCAGGTACGTCTTCTTGTTTGTTGTTATATTATGAGTCTAAGTTAGTAGTTTGAGTCTTTTTATTTTTGTGTGGTTCGGTATTATGCTCGGGTTTTGTTTGTTTTGTTTTACGCAGGTTTAGATTGCACCATCCGTACTCAATCTCCATTCGGGTGATTCCGAAGTTGTTATCATTTATCAAGGCAAACCCGAGAGTTTATCATTGTGTCAGAGCCGGTCGCGAATAAAATGCTATACGATCGAGCTGGATTGGACTAGAGTTTTTGGAGCTTACGAAGAAAAATTAACCAGCTAAGTCCTTTCCAATTTGCCCTTGTTTTTTTCTTTATTTATTTTTATAATATAATTTTTGTATTCGGAATTTATTTTTGTTTTGAGTCGTTTTCTATTTCTACATTGAGGGCAATGTAGAGTTTTAGTGTGGGGATGGGAAACTGTCGTTTGGTTTGTATATAGAGTCATTTTGAGTCAAAAAAAAATCCAAAAAAATAAAAAAAAAATAAAAAAAAAGTTGTTGATTTTGAAGTTTGCATTATATAAAATATGGAAAATGATAGGTAAAGTTAGGTGTCCGGTTTTCAAATAGTATGTATAATAAGAGATTAAAATTGATTGAAAACGTGTCTGATTTGGGATATGTGGGTAGGCTCAGCCAGTAGAAAGGTTTCCTTTGAAAAGTAATAAATTAATTATGTTAGGCTATTTTGTGGGTTCTCATCTAGGAGAAACGGGGAGACCAAAACCGCCAAAAATAGTATAAGAAGCACCGTTATAAGTTTAAAACCGTTAGAATTTCTAATCACTTAAAAAAAATTAGAAATCAAAGCAAAAATGCTGAAGCTTAAGGTGACTGGCCACTGGGATAGCGACTTGGATTGGTCACACCCTCTAAGTTAAGTATGCTGAGATGAAAAAAAAAATGCTGAAGCTTAAGGTGCCTGGCCACTGGGATAGCGACTTGGATTGGTCACACCCTCTGAGTTAAGTATGCCGAAAAAAAAAGTGATTTTAAATCCTCTTGATTTTTTACATAAGACGGTTGGGAAATGGTCAATTGGTCGTTCCTTTAGCTTCATAAGCTTGAGGCGGTATTAGGAGGAACTGTGGCTTCCTTCGAGTGAGACCCTAGATAGACTAATCAACATGAACTTAACATAAATAAAAAGGGGCTTGGAAACCGGTGTGGGTTTAAGAGGATCAATATACCTGCAATCGCAATCAACACGTTAGTAGATTATTAATTAAGTAACCTATGTTTTGAAACTGGATGTAAACCTAACTATGATTCCATAGCATAATTCTTTTTCAGGGACGAAAAAAGATAAGTGTGGGGATATTTGATGTATCGTAAAATACGTCGATTTCCAGTGTAAAGTTTGTACAATTTTCGAGTCGTTTAGATAGTGATTTTATTAGTTTTAGGCTTGTACCGGTCTATTTTATTTAGTATAGGTTTTTATAGATTTTTATTAGTTTTGAGTCTTTTTTATTATTTATCTATTTTATTTTATATTTTGGTAGGTGTTCGTGTGAACGTTGGAGCGTAAACGAGCAACTTTGGTCAAGTCAAGAACACCCGAGTCTAAAGCACGGTGTAATAATAATAATAATAATAATAATAATAATAATAATAATAATAATAATAATAATAATAATAATAATAATAATAATAATAATAATAATAATAATAATAAATGATTCAATCATAACATGTTAAGTAAAATGAGGTGAGACCTTCAGGTCACGGCTAAACCAAGGCCCAATTAATGGATAGGGCTCCATTATTAATTGAAGAGTAGTCGCATAAAGAAAAAAAAAAGAGAACAAGACAGGAGGCGCAAGAGATAGTGCTGGAACATTATTTGAACAGGACAGAAGGAGATCGACGAGAGCACAACAGGAGCAATTTTAGAGAGGAGGCAGGCCAGGGATCAAAGGTTCTAAGCCAGAGAGCGATTATTCGGGTGTAAATCATTCGGTTTTTTCGTTCTTTTATTATCTTTGTTCTATATAATGATTGTTGAAATTTTATTTGGCTTTGTTTTTCTTTTCAAGATGATTTGTGGCTAAAACTTTTATAGCTACCTAGGCCAAGACAAATAACTATGTTTTGATTTGTTTTTATTTTCTATGGTTTTTGGAACGTGTTTTGGATTTATGATTCAGTAAAGATTTTGATTTCTCTAGATCTGGTGTATGTGCGTATCTATTATTTTTTAATTGTCACTTATTCACTCCACTTGCATTTTTGTGAATGTCTTTCATGTATGAGTGCTAGTTAGGTTGCAGACTTTGTGTAGCAACTAGTTTATGGTCAATAGTCGCGAGTTTACCATAGGAGTGGTATTTGGTGGTTAGAAGATTTTAGGTATTCTTCCAAGTTCAATAGCTGTGAGGTGAGGACTTGTTGGTATGTCTAGGTTGTTAGATTGCTAGGTTAGAGGTTTTGTGAGAAGATCTGCCTAGTTTCCCTTTCAACTCTTGCATATCAAGTTAGATCTAGGCTTCAATAATTACCCCTTACACCTAGTGTAGTGAGGCTTTCGCGCTGTGAGGTAGATTGTCTAGCGGGTACTCAATCATAAGAGTTAGATAACCTGTGAGGGTTTGTACTCCAACCGGTAGTTTAACAGCACAATAATATTCTAGGGTTTCCCCTTGAGAAGGGTCGAGGGTGTCTAGTTTATTCTTGATGTTTAGTATTTTAAGATCCCGGTTCCAATTCAGTTCCATAACCATAGAAGCTTATCAGGCATAGTTAGGAGTCTGGTCTAGGTAGTGTCTCGTCATCATCTGAATTCAGCTCAACTAAGTTCGTGTCTCTAGTTCAGTTTAGTAATTTTAGTTATTCTTTATTTTATTGCAATTTATTTTTCAGTAAAACCCCCCTTTAAAATAATAAATTAATTTAATTGATATTTAGATAAGTAATCGAGTCTAGTTTTCGTTTTCCATTAGAGTCTCGTGGGTTCGATATCCGGACTTACTTTAGCTATACTAGAGTCGATAGGTTCACTTGCCTGTCAGTAGTTTAGTTTTAGAGAGTCTAGAGTATTACTAGGTGTCTAGTTTTAGGTTTAATTTAGTTATTTTTATTAAACTACTTTTAGCACATCATGACTCTAAAACAGTCATGAATCAAGTCCAAGAATTACAAATTATACTTCATGAAATCTACGCGGAGGGCATGATACTTAGCGAGACATTTCAGGTGGCAGCTATGATTGAAAAGTTACCTCCTTCGTGGACTGACTTTAAGAATTATCTTAAGCATAAACGAAAGGAGATGACTGTGGAGGAACTTGTTGTTCGTCTTCGGATTGAAGAGGATAACAGAATTGCCCAAAAAGGTAGCCTTGTCCAGGATTCGGCTAAGGCTAATGTTGTGGAAATTGGGCAATCCTCCAAAGGCAACAAGAATAAGGGGAAGAAGGACAAAGGGAAAGCGAAGGTGGACCTTGGACCGAAAAAAGGGGCTGTGAAAAAGAAGCCTTTCCAAGGTGTGTGTTACCACTGTCAATAGACAGGCACCGTGCCAACCAATGCAAGAAGCCAAAGCGTGAGCGCGCGCATATGGTGGACGAGGATGGCATGCCTCTCGTAGCAATGATAACTGAGCAAGGTGCTATGGTTGAAGATGAAGTCAACGTGGTGGGCGATAACCTACCTGGCTGGTTCGTTGACACTGGTGCAACCCGCCATGTTTGTATCAGGTTGGATGCTCAACAAGTTTGGATTTCATCTAGTGTTTGAATCGGACAAGTTTGTTCTGTCTAGGCATGGAATGTTTGTAGGAAAGGGCTATGCCCTTAATGGTATGTTCAAAATGAATGTAATGGTTGTGAACAATTCAATGAATAAAACTCCTACTACTTCTATTTACATGATTGAGTCTTCGAATGTTTGGCATGGTAGACTAGGACATGTAAATTTTAATTCAATGCGTCGTTTGATTAAATTGGATAGCATACCAACATTCCACATTGAATCCGATTCTAAATGCGAAGCATGTGTTGAATCCAAACTAACACAATCACCTTTCAAATCGGTTGAACGAATAACCGAACCACTTGATTTAATTCACACCGATGTTTGTGATTTAAAGGCAATTCCTTCAATTGGTGGGAATAAATATTTCATCACGTTTATTGATGATTGCACCAAATATTGTTACGTATACTTACTCAAGAGTAAGGATGAGGCAATAGATAAGTTTACTTTATACAAGAATGAAGTTGAGAATCAACTTAAAAAGAAAATTAAGGACGTGAGAAGCAACCGAGGTGGTGAATATGTTGCACCTTTTGCCGATTTATGCGCAAAAAGTGGCATAATACATGAATGTACACCACTTTATTCCCCACAATCAAATGGCACCGCGGAACGAAAGAACCGCACATTGAAAGAAATGATGAATGCCATGTTGATAAGTTCGGAGTGAACCGTGAAATGTGGGGGGACGCCATTCTCTCGGCTAATTATCTTTTGAATAGGATACCTCTAAAAATTAGGGACGAGACTCCCTACGAGTTGTGGAAAGGTAGAAAACCTTCATACAAATTCTTGAAAGTGTGGGGGTGCCTAGCCAAAGTGACTGTACCACCTCCTAAGGCTCTTAGGATAGGCCCCAAAACTGTTGATTGCATATTCATTGGATACGCACATCAAAGTACTGCGCATCGTTTTCTTGTATATGAATCAAAGAATCCCGATGTACTCAAAAACACTTTCATGGAGGTAAATCCTAGTTTTTTCGAGTACTTTGAACATGTTTTTCCTATGCTAGGACAAACACTTCTTAGATCATCAATGCCAATTAACGATGACCAAGCAGGTCCATCAACATTGGTTGACGATGAAATTCAAGAGGAAAGACATAAACGACCCGAGGTTGAGGAGGGTGACCTTAGACGAAGCAAAAGGGCAAGGATTGAAAAATCCTTTGGTCCAGACTTCTTGAGCTACATGGTAGAGGGTGAGCCCAATACCTACCGCGAAGCGGTCTCCTCATCAGAAGGACCTCAATGGAAAGAAGCAATTAAGAATGAGATTGATTCTATATTGCAAAATCATACTTGGGAGTTAGTAGATCTTCCACCGGGTTGTAAACCCCTTGGATATCGTTGGATATTCAAGAAGAAGATGAAAACTGATGGAAGTATTGATAAATACAAGGCTAGATTAGTGATCAAAGGATTTAGACAAAAGGAAGGTCTAGACTACTTTGATACTTACTCGCCTGTAACACGAATAACCTCTATAAGATTGGTTCTTGCAATTGCGGCCTTAAGAAATTTGGATGTTCACCAAATGGATGTAAAGACCGCATTTCTAAATGGTGATTTAGAAGAAGAAATTTACATGGAGCAACCAGAGGGTTTCTCTGCCCCAGGACAAGAGGGCAAAGTATGTAAATTAGTCAAATCTTTATATGGTTTGAAGCAAGCTCCAAAACAATGGCATCATAAATTTGACCAAGTCATGCTTGACAATGGTTTCAAAATAAATGAGTGCGACAAATGTGTCTATTCCAAAGACACGCCAGGAGGTTATGTGATCTTATGTCTATATGTGGATGATATGCTTATCGTTGGGAGTAATGATAAGATGGTTAAATCTACTAAAGACATGTTGAAAGGGAGATTTGATATGAAGGACATGGGTCTAGCAGATGTTATCCTTGGAGTAAAAATCCTTAGAACCCAACATGGTCTTGTTCTAACTCAATCTCATTATGTGGACAAAATCCTTGAAAAATTCAATTCAGGAGACAAGGCTATAGCTCGTTCTCCAATTGATACCACCCACCATCTACTTAAAAATAGAGGAAAGGGTGTTGCTCAGGTAGAGTATTCAAGGATCATAGGCAGTCTAATGTATCTAATGACATGTACTAGACCCGACTTAGCATATGCGGTGAGTAAGCTAAGTAGATATACAAGTAATCCAAGTGATGAACATTGGAAAAGTATAACAAGGGTGCTTAGATACATAAGGTTCACACGGGACTATGGACTGCATTATACCCGTCATCCAGCAGTGGTTGAAGGATACACTGATGCGAACTGGATTTCAGATATAAAAGATTGCAAATCAACAAGTGGTTATGTGTTTACACTTGCGGGTGCTGCTATATCTTGGAAGTCTTCGAAGCAAACTGTTATAGCATGATCCACGATGGAATCTGAATTTATCGCCTTAGATAAGTGTGGAGAAGAGGCGGAATGGATACGTCAATTTGTGGAGGATATTCCAAGATGGAGTAAACCTTTACCAGCTATATGCATACATTGTGACAGCCAGTCGGCGATTGGTAGAGCCCAAAGCACAATGTATAATGGCAAATCAAGGCACATAAGACGTAGACACAAACAATACGACAACTACTCTCAACGGGTGTTATCACGATTGACTATGTGAAGTCAATGGATAATATTGCTGACCCGTTAACGAAAGGCTTAAGCAAAGAGATAGTATATATGTCGTCAAGAGGAATGGGACTAAAGCCCACGCAAAAAGGGAGTATGAGGGAAACCTAATCTAGTTGACTGGAGATCCCAAGATCTAGATTCAATAGGACAACTTAATCATATGACCAATGGGAGTCACTGTGGGGGGCACCCCAAAATACTAAAGGGAGTATATACTTCCTAGTCCATTCCAATCAGTGACAGTGTGTCGAGGTTAAGCATATTCAAGTTAATGATTGTGGTAAATCAATATAACTTTTGCTTTTAATGATTCAGGGGAATCACCTATGTTAGAGAGAAGTAGGGTCGCTTCGAATGGATTTGTGGGGAGGCGCAAATCCTAGAGCTCTCGCAGAACCAGGAGTGTCCATGACCATAACGGACACGACAATGAGGGGTTGGCTAAACCAAGTGGGGCGTTGTGTGAGGTGTATTGTCGTTTACACAAACGGGGATCAGTTCAAAGACATCAAGTTCTACTGATCGCCAGTAAGCTAAGCATGCTTCACAAAGGAAGGTTCAAAGGCAAAACCTACCTATCCTGCAACGCTCTACTGTCGAATTGTATCGTTGAAACTTGTAAGAACGGATCGATCTCCATTCATGTGGGGGATTGTTGGAAATTTAGTGAAAATGCCATTTTCACAAAATATAGGAAAATGAGTTTTTCCTAACTTTGGACTAAAATATATATTTGAAACAGATGTTTATTTATATATTTCTTTGTGGGTTTATGTTCTATGTTGTGAGAGCTTCGCAACGAACCAAACCACGTCCAAAACGGAGCTAAGATGCATGAGATATCAATGTTCAAAGATTGGTGATTGAAGCACATGATGCTGAAATGAAACAAGGTGGAACTTGTCCCACATAGGAAGAGTGAAGATACCATGAGTGGTATATAAGGAGGAACACTCTTTCCTTATTGTTTCATAGGAGCTCACACTGTGGAACTCGCGAAGGGTGCGGAGCACTCCAACTCGCACTCGCACATGCACTCGCACACGCACGTGGCGTGGCGTGGGCGATGGGCGCAATGTGGCGCTTTGATGGCGCACTTTGCACTTCGCACACACGCATCACCGCGAGCCGCTTGAGAGCCGCCTTAGTATTTTTAAAAGCAGGTTCGAGGTACAGAGGTTGGTGATAGCACGCGAGTACGAGCAGATAACCAGGTTGCGCCCTGGTCTGCGCGGCTGCTTCCGCGCAGGCGCTCGGAGTGACGAGTCGTTCCGCTGACGTAGAACGTAAAGTTCAGCGCAGATACAGATCTGGTCCGCTGACGTAGAACGAGAAGTTACGTTGTGCGCATGCGCGCAGGTGGACGCGCGCGAGCTCCTTAGCAGTTCAGTATCAGCTCAGCAGTGTAACTGTCTGGTCAAGCAGTTTCGTCTGAAACTTTAAGAACGTAATAAATGCCATTGAAGACGTTCAATGACATTTATTTTTCGTTTTTAATGCATTCCGAAACTGATTCTTTCTGGACTCCTATAAATACCAAGGAGAGCCTTGGTTTGAGGACACACCGAACACACTGTTCTGTACATTCACCACTTCTGGTTTTCCAGCAATCTGTTCGTAGTTTCTTCTTGCAGTTTCAGGTACATTTCGGGTCAGAGCTAACTCCGGCAGCACTCTAGCTGTTCCGGCTGTTGTACCCTGGGAAACAAAACGAGTTCTTGTTAATAGACTCGGAATTTGTTTTAAGGGCCCCATGTTCAACACGATCCTCAGCCATCACGTTTATTCTGCTTCTACTCCTTTCTTGTATTTGTTTATTTCAGTTGTAATTGTATTGTATTTCTGCTTTCATTTTTCTTTGTAATCGTAATTATAGTTCTGTTTTATTTAAATTTACACGAGCGGTTCCTACACTATCATCACCCTAGCAACACCAAGAGAAATCTATCCTAACATGGTTGATATAATGAGCTTACAAGGTTAGTTTTGTGTACAAAACCTAGTGAGGGTTGTATGTAGATTTCTTGGTGTTTTTAGGTGATTTTAGGTTGTTGCTCTATCGAATGTAGTGTTTATGGAGTGATTCCAAGCTCCATAGGACACCTACAAGTCCCAAAGATGGCTAAAACTTCGTGTAGAAGGAGGAGAATTTGATGGGTTAAGGGATGCCAAAGTGAGGAGTGGAGTTCTCTATTTATCGGCCTTCCAGCAGGAGCACGCCCATGCTTCAAGGTATGGCACGGCTATGCTTAACACATGGTACTATTGCAGAGTCCTTGTGTACATGTGCTGTTGGGGTTGTTGGAAAGCATGCCCGTGCTCAATATGGGGCGCGCCCATGCTCATCTGTTCAGGCAACTGTCTTGTCAGTTTGGTTGGTTCTGAAACATTCCTGGATACGCGTTGACTTGAGCACGACCGTGCACCATGATGGGCACGCCCATTCTTGATAGTGCACTTTGACATTTGCTTCCTGCTGACTTAGAAATGTAGACTTGTTGACCTGGGACAGGTGCACGGTCGTGAACGGCCGGAGCGTGGTCGTGCTGCATCTGAAACAGCTCCTTCTTCAATTCCTTGCCTTTTGTGTCGTTTTTCTCCTTTTTTCACTCCTTGACCTCAAAAAGCTGCAATTATCAACAAAGAAGGATAAATCATGATAAAACTAAGATAAAAGCATGGTTTCGGGTGAAAAACTGGTGAAAACTTGTATGTAAAACGTGTGTAATTCTCGGCACATCAGTGAGCATATGAAAACCGATAACCGATAAAAACCAAAACCAAACTGATAATCGAACCAAAAATAACCAAAACCGAATAAATCGATCGGTTACGGTTAACATATGGCCAAAACCGAACCGTTCGGTTGCGCTTTTGATTTTCCCTTCTTTCGTAATCGAAACCGAACCGATAGTTATATACTTAAGTATTTTCATACATATATCAATATATTTGGAATATATTTTCATGTATTTCAGGTATGTTTCATGTATATCTTGTATTTGAAATATATTTTTTATGAAAGTCATGTATTTTTCATGTATATCCATATATTTGAAGCATATTTTTATTTATTTCATGGGTATTTCAAGTATTTTTTGTGCGTTTATATATATATATATATATATAGGGTGGGGTTAGCATACAAAAGAGGTGTTTTGTAAGAAGGGTGAGAAGGAAAAATGACCATTGGATCAACTTGATGGAGGGATGAGATAATAGTAGTGGCAATTTTGTAATAT
The DNA here is from genome assembly GCA_030844895.1 of Ambrosia x helenae. Taxonomy (NCBI): domain Eukaryota; kingdom Viridiplantae; phylum Streptophyta; class Magnoliopsida; order Asterales; family Asteraceae; genus Ambrosia; species Ambrosia x helenae. The sequence goes on along the minus strand of CM061226.1, from coordinate 88,446,995 downwards.
GTGTTATAATAATATTAGATAAAATTAAGATTGTGGGGGGTAGATGTGTAATATTACACATCTTAATTAATAAAATCTATTTAATTCACTTAATAACCCCTCTCTCTTTCCAATCTAATTTAATTTGCCTCTTTCTCTTTCTTCCTCTTTCTTCTCTCTCTCCACACGATTATTCTTTTTCTTTTTCTCCTCTTTCATACGATCGATAATATGATTGGTTCAGCGGCTGACAAAGAAGATTCTTGGTATTGTGTTTTAGCTTCTTGGAATGGTGTTTGATGGAAAGTCGTATTTTTATTTTTTAGATGTGTTTTCAACTTTAATTTGTTTGTTGTTGAGTTTAATTTTTTATGTTTTATATGATAGTGATAAAACACATTGTTAATCAGATCGATGTGTTGGAGTGGAAAAGTTGTGTTGTTGTTTATGTGTTTTAAGGTTAAAACACAGTTTTATGTAGAAAAACGTTTGTATTTTATGGGAAAAGTCTTATTGTTCTTGGTTGTGTGTTTTATGTTTAAAGTTAATTGATAAAACACAATGAATAATCAAATGTCACTTTTATCTGGTAAAACACAATACTATGATCTGGGTATGTTGTCCATGAAGATAAAACACAAATATTGTGTATGTTGTCCATGAAGATAAAACACATAACGATGAGCACCTGGTAGATAATGATGAGCACCTATCCTTAAATGAATATACATACGCCATTTTATTGACGTAAAATATATCTCGAAAAAAAAAGAATCTGGTAGATAATTAAAAAGTAATTTAGACATAGTTGATAATGATGAGCACCTCTAAATAATCATTACACGTCAGAGATTTTAAAAAAAAATGTGAACAGGATATGCATGATTATGGACAAAAAATACCTCTTAATTCAAATGCTTTAAATTAAATTGGCCATAAATCTCTCATTTTGACTAAGAGGTTGATTTTTTATAAACTTGAAAAAATAGTGTATTTACTCTATTGCCCTTCTTATTAAATTAAAACTTTGCCACGTGTCACTCCCACATGCCTTCTTACCCTTCTCACAAAAATAGGTTTTTGTACAATATATATATATATAGGGGAAGGATATTTTGGAAACCCATTTCAATTAAGAAAACCTTGAAAACCCACATCTTGACCATCCATCTTAAGTGATCAATGGTGGTGATTGTTTCTTGCTTTTTATCAAAAGGTAAGATCCATATTTAGTAAAAAGGGTAATATGGTCCAAAAATTTTTAAGTGTTCTCTTTCCTCTCTCATCTCTCATATTTCCTCTCTCTTCTCTTTAAGTTTTCTTTTATACACCTAAATGTATGACAAACACCATACAGTACACTATATTGTATCAATCACTGTGTACATGCATGTATCTACATGCATGTATCAAATACCATACCATCACATAGCATTGTATGTAGTCAATAATAACATATAAATGGTAGAGAAAATCATTAACATTTCTTTGTGTGTTTTATACTTTCTATAGTAATATCAGAGATTAAATGTCTAGCTATACCTAGCAATACGGGCGGGGAGGGTATGTTAGAATATATAAATATTATATAAGCTACATTGTTTATTTATCTATACTTACTATATAATGCATTCTAGATGGGTAAAAAAAGTAATTTAACTTTATTTAAGGATGACACTATTGTAATTTATCTTAATGTTTAGACTACTCAAAGTGGTGGCGGGAAAGAGGGGGATGAAGCACCACGTGGCACTTGTGGGATCCCCGTGGGGAGGAAAAAAACTGTGGGGAGTGGAAGGGGGGGAAATAATATTATATTGCGTTAAAGTTAAAAAAAATCTGGCCAATCAAATGGTGCCACATCACCATCACCCCAAGCCCCACGCCAAGGACTCTGCCCCCGCCCCCTCCTTCCTGTCCTTTCCACGCCACCCTGGCGATGGTGTTCCCCGCCTTCCCGCCCCCCACTCCGAGCAGCCTTAAAGCATATTAATACATTATTTAATAAACTTATATTAAATACATTATTTATTAAACTTTCTCAACAATAAATATTAAACTCATATAAATACAAAAATAATATATATACATATACCAAAATAACATATTCTCATAAATAAAATTCATATTAACATAACTAAAGGCCTAATAATTAAAAACAACTAATTTTTCATCAATAAAATATCTAGGTATGTCAATTTAATCTCTCATTCAAAATTCGATTTATTATTATTGATTGTTGGTAAATGAAAAGTCGGGTTTAGTGTTATTATATCGTCCTCGCAACACGTCATCGACATACAACCATTGTCTTCTTTTCCGACCTCCGTCACACTTCGCTCATGTTACCGATAAACCACGACCACCACACTGAAAGCTTCAAAATCATCGGCCTCACCAACGAGCCGCAGCTAACACTAGATCCTTTCTCTGATTTTTGGTGTCGCAGTGTAAGTTGTTATCGTCGTCACCGACTGCCATCCCGACCACTCACAAAATCATTGAATAACATCGTCATCTAGGTTTTATCTGTTGTAGCTTCTATATGTGACCGGTGTTTGTCTTAAGAAGGTACTTTTTCATCTTCGATTAACTGTTGATTTAATTGTAAAGGTAATTGATTACTGCACTTGGTAGGATTAGGTTTCTGAATACATGTTGGATAACTAGGAGAAACCAAATTTGAAAGTATGGTGTTAGATCAATTTTAAGTATTATATGGCTCGAGCCCACTATTTTTCTTTTCTTCTTGCCCCATTCAATATGATAAAGACATGTATCTCATTTGTTTGAATAAATGTGTGTTACATAAACTCATCAAGAAGATTAAATATGATTAAAATATTCACTTTGATTCTTTTAGTTTAAATGAATGTTTTGTAAATAAACCCATCTGGAAGATTAAATATGGCTAAACTATATGTTTTTATTCAAGAAAGTTAGTATGATTAAATTAATTACTTTCACAAATTGCAAACTTATGATTAATTTAGGAAAGTTTTATGTGCTCTGAAATTAAGTTACATTGGAAAGTTATTTCTTTTTATCAAATGTATATAAAAATGTTTAATCGTGGAGGATCTAGGAGAGAGTTTAGAGTTAGCGAAATTTTTATTTTAGACATAGGGGTATTTTAATCTTTGTTAAGGGTATCCATATGCTAAAAGTGGAGAAGAAAAAAAATTGCACTAATTTTACACCGCGGCCAAAAAGTTGAGGGATAGAGGGAGCTACTCTTAACCTTAATACCTACCTCTACATCCACCCCCGGTGTAATTTATAAAGTTTGATGCAATTTGCAGTCAATTTCACAACAATTTAGAATAATATTCTATCATAATGCAGGCGTGATTGCAATCACATATCTTATATCAGCCTATGGCACTATAATGATCATAAGTGTGTGGTTAGTTAGTTAGTAAATACAAAACTTTATAGAAAGATTCCATTTAGTTGTGCTTAATGGCTTATTGGACTATTAAAAGCAATCATGAACAATATGAATGTGAAAGAACTAATAGAAACACATATGATATGTTCGTTCGACTGTCAACATGAAGCGAATTATTAAAGAGGTTGTGTGTATTTAACCAATACAATTACAACTGACTTGAGAATTTAAAGTAACGCTAAGAAACAAACCAACCTCAAACTTAATTTCGGTTTCTAAACTTGGATTATGGAATTATATAAGTTTATTGATCTGCTATATAGATTTTCAAATTAGCTTTTGTTAAACGTAAATATATTTGAGTTTTACTAAGTTATGAAGGATATCATTTGATGTTTTTTTTCATAATAATGATTTTAACTCAATTATTTGGAGCATGAAAATCAAAGAATTTTGAATACAGAAAACGCGTAAACCATAACATTTCATGAAATTTGATCTCATGTAAACATATCTTTAGATTACTACAATTCTCAACAAGACATTATAGCATGTGACCAATTATAATTTAAAAAGAAATGAAAACCTAATTGTTTTATAACTTTATGTATATTACATTTTATAATTTGAAAGAAAATAACCATTATGTGTTTCTTTAAATTCAAATGACATTATTTTTTTTATCATGTTGTTATGTCTTAGTGCGCTGCGAAGTGCGGGTTCCCCACTAGTATATTATAGTTAATATTAGAATTAAGTTCGGCTGTGACGGTTAATCAAGGATGGAACAATCATAAGGCGCGACTCATGAATGAATGGATGAGTGTAACAGCCGCTCGTATATAAATTAAAATAAACAATATTTATATTACGATTACAATGCAGAAATAAAACCGAAAGTAAACTATAATACTGTTACAACTGTAATAAACGAAATGCAAGAAGCGGAATAAGGAAAATTAGGTAAGGATCGTGTTGAACACGGGGCCCTTAAAACAAATTCCGAGTCTATTAACGAGAGCTCGTTTTGTTTCCCAGGGTACAACAGCCGGAACCGTAATAGTACTATCGGAGTTGGCTCTGGCCTGAATGGTACCTGAAGAAGAATATGAGAACTTGGTTGCTGGAGAAACGAGTTGATGAAATCAGTTAACAAATTGTTAGAGTGTTTTTGGTGTGTCTTCCAACCAAGGGTCTCCTTGATTTATAAAGATGTCCTAAAGTCGAAACAGCTTCTGAAAGCATTAAAAACAAAAAATAAATGTCATTGAACGTCTTCAATGGCATTTATTCTGTTCTTTAAGTTTCAAACGAAACTGTTTAACCAGACAGTTACACCACTAAACTGATATGTTGCTGCTGAGGAGCTGGGCGTGTCTAGGGGTGTACAAAAAGCCCGCGGCTCGAGGCTCGCTCGAAACTCGCTCGAAAAAAACTCGAAAAAAGCTCGCTCGCTCGATGGCTCGACTCGTGGCTCGGCTCGATGGCTCGACATATGGCTCGATTCAGGCTTGTGTATGTGTAATTAATATATAGATGAAAGTAATATATTTTGGCTCCAAACCCAATTCTAATATTCAAATTTTGAAATTCCCACCCATACTACCTATCTACCTCACCTCTTCGTAATCCAATAAACCCTAACTTAGAAAAATAAAAAATATACATGTATATGTGTAATTTTATTTATTTATTTATTTTTTGTTTTTTTTATTTTATAAATATTTGAAAAAAAATAAAAAAAATAACGAGCTGGCTTGAGCCAGCTCGAGCTCGGCTCGAACATTTACGAGCCGAGCTCGAGCTCGACCTTTCATCTCGACTAGAAAAACGAGCTGAGCCGAGCTGGCTCGTTTTGTAATCGAGCTCGAGCTCGAGCTCAGCCTGGCTCGGCTCGGCTCGGGTACAGCCCTAGGCGTGTCTGCGCGCACACACCCCGGCGCAAGACGTTATTCTCGTTCTACGTCAGGCGAAACAGACCCGCATGGCTGCGCATAACGTATTTACGTTTTACGTCACGCAGAGTGGCACCCGCGTGCTCACACTACAACAAAAATGGGTTTTTAGTACGCACAAAAGTGTCCTAAAATGTTATTTTATAGGACCTTTTATTTAATAGGACCAACGGTAAAAGCGTTTCATGTAATGGGGTCGTAATAAGTCACGAAACTTAAAAAGCGTCCTAATATCTCAAATGAGATTATGAAACCAATTTTATGGTCACATAATATGTCCAAAAAAAACTCCTAATAAAACATATTAGGACACTTTTACAAGGTTTTAACATGTGCTTACCTAGTTTTAATCTTTTAATACACATACAAGAGTCCTAAAAAATTAAGTTATAGGACCCTTATGATGTAACATTATAGAAGCATTAGTACCAAAAAAAGGGTCCTAATATCTCAAATAAGATTATGAAACCAGTTTTATGGTCGCATAAGATGTCAATGAACAAACAATATAGCGTCCTAAGAAAAGCATATTCGTACACTTTAATAGGACCAAATTTGAAAGTCCTAACAAGTCATGATACAACGGTTTTTTTAAACATATACACACACAATTTTATGATATACTGTATATAACATCAACTAACGAAAGAAATAAAACTTTATTATATTTCAAATAAACATATTCATAACAAAAACACTAAACATGAATAAGTTATAGCACCATCCAACATAAAGTTTTGTAACATTTAACAAAGAAACTAAAAGCAACGAAAGAGATAAGCAGCATAGAATCCTGAGTCATCATGTGTCCTCAATCCTCACGGACTACCTACAAATAAACCATCCGTGTATAAGCATTAAGTTCCAGATTATTAAAATTATTCGTATCACAAAATTAATAATTACATACCGAGATGAAAGGACAAGGCCATGCAATGGAGGCACCAATACAATCTTGAATTGTGGAAAATAACCCATATGGTCTCACCAACTTTTCATCTATTTTTATTGCTACTTGAACGTTTACCTCACACCATTCTTGTCCAATCTCTGTACCACCAACTAGCTCATTTGGGTCCAAGCTCTTCACCCATCCTCTTGCTACAATCTCGGCAGAGTTTAGAATGCTTTTGAGGACAACTTCATCTCCGACCTAGATTTTAGTTTTCAACAAACATATCAAACTCTAGTCACAATAGTACAAGTAACGTTTCACAAAAAAAAAAAATATTTATATAGAAAAATACCCGTAAACGTGGAGGTCCATTGGTTGCAATGGGAAAATGTGGTGATGTAAGAGGTGGAACACTAGGACCATCCGTACTCCCTTTAATCTCCGATACTTGGGCTTGTAACCGAGCCACAGTACTAGTAAGTTCTTCACATTTAGACTTCAATTGGATGTTTTCTCTACGACATGTTGAACGACTTGATGTTACACCCCAAACATCAGAAGCACGAACACCCAGACCATACATGACTGCATCACCATTTCGATCTTTCCCCATTACTTTAGAAAAAACATCATCTGGTCCAGGCTTATCGATCGAACCATCAGGAAGATTAGAACTAAGTTGTTGCATCTGTGCCTGTATTAGATATAGTAACAAAAATAAGATATGTATTTTTAACAACATCAAGAACATAAAGAAAAGATATGTATATGAATATATAAGAAATTACTTACAATTGCATTTGCAGCTTCCACATTTTTTGTAGTTCCATGTTTGGAGAAACATGCACGAAACATTTCCAATCGACTTGGGTCTTGTCCCACAGATGCCTGTTTGAATAAAAAGAAAATAAGTAGTAACAACGGATATCGACATGCTACATTAAGAATTGCACTATTTCATACAATCACCTTTAACTCTTCACGGACTCGAGCATAACTTTTTTTACCCGTAACTTGCACCATCTTCTTTTTTGACCGATTCACCTTGTTTTTTTCACTTACCATCTTCAATAGAAAATAAAATATCATAATGAGAAATAAACTAATTGTAACATCCCAAATTTTGAGGATTTATATTTGAAGTGTAAGGTTATTTCATACCTTAGACTTTGTTTTATTCCAATACTTCACAAGTCTCCTCCATTGTTTTTTTTTGAACTTGTTTTGGCCTAAAATCTATTTGTTCCTGAAGTGACAAAGACGGATCATAGTAGCTTTCCTTAACTCTTGCCCTCCAGTTCTTGACCTTCTTCCCAAATGATTTCAATACCCAGCCTTCAGCATCCTCTGGAATATCAAATTTTGTCTAAAAATGGAACATGTCACATTAGAAAACAAATACTTTAGTCATTCATTAACAAACATATTTTTAATTATGTACCTTTATGAATTCGAGCAACGTTTGTTTTTTGCTGTCCTTAACTTTATTCCATGGTTTATAAATCGGACAGTACTTTCCACTCCTTGAAAGGGTTTCCATGAAATGGGTTAGTTTACTAACTTTGTCACCAATAGGTTGTCCAAGTTCATTAACTAAAATAGGAATTCTATCCCCTTTTTCTTAGGCCCAAACTTCTGGCATACGCGTAGGTCCTCTCACTCTTTTACGTACATGTCGAACTACAAAAAGTGAACATGATTTACAATGTACATGTATACATTAAAAATACTATATAAATTGAAAGGCAATATATTAAGTCTGTACGTTTTCTTAGTTTTATTATAGTTTCTTATATATTCATCATGTGTCAAACAATATATGTATTGAGAAACAAAAAAAAAATGAAGCAATCAAGTAAATTAGATAAACCTGCTTCATTTTCTGGTTGTGGGACTTCAAACTCTTCATCCACCAGTTCATCGATCTCATTTTCTAAACCATCCATGTGTTTATTTACATCATCTTCAGCGGCATCTTGTTATTAATTGATATGTATAGTTACAAAAACAGTAAGCATCGAAAACAGTTAATTGAATCAAACTTAATACTAATTGAATATCATAATAAAATATTTTAGAAAGAGAAAATATAGGTACCATGAAATATCATGTCACGCTCCCCGTGGTCATCATTGTTGTCGACTGCAAATAACTTTCTTTTAGCTACAACTGATCGCCCTCTCATGTGGCCTTCATCAGACTCTGGTACACCACTATTTATTGGCCTCGTTGTGTCAATCACTTGTACCTTTCTCATATGAGATTTTGGTACGTTCGATCCAAGCTTGCTTTCTGGTGCATTTTTGACCCACTCAATCCAACAGTAATAAAAAAAATAACTATTATTCAAGTTCGGAAGCTAAATCATAATATAGGAGAATCAGCTAACCTTGATAATTGTTGAGGATGATTATGAACCATGCTTATTGAATGATGGCCTTGCTTCAAGTAATCAAAATCGCTATCATCGTCTACAGGTGGTGCTGCCATGGCAGAATCCCAAAAATTTTGCATCATTGGCTTATAAGGTCAACCCTTGTAATTCTAAAAATTCAAATTCATCTCCATTCTCATCATTGGCTTATTCGTGGAATTTTTTTTTTTATGAAATAAATTAGGGCACTTGTGAAGGGCATGCAAATAAACATATATCATAATTATTAGTAATTGACTAAATTAGACAAAATATAGGGCAAATGAACAAGCAAAACACATTCAAAGTCAACATTAAACTCATCCTGTTGTACATAACTTATATGAAAACATAACAAAAGCAAAGAATGGGTAACATTTTGCTTGATAACTGTTATGCATAGAGCTTATAACCAACCACATAGCGAGAAAGAATATGTTTTTAACTGGTTGAAATAAAGATTCCCAAGTGCTTACTGTGAGGCTTTACCTGAAAGTGATGGCATCCAAAACCTTTGGAGAGATTCCCAAGTGCTTGCTGTGAGGATACAAACACGTAGTAGAATATTTCCATTAAGTAAAACCAATTAAGTAAAACCAAAAGGAATTTCTTTAAAAAAAAGAAAGATAAATTTGACTAACCAACCAAAAAGGCAAGCGCATTGGTAAGAAAATATGTATGCTAAACAACTCTCTTTAATCCATCAGATTGCGACATCTAAGCAAAGCGCCTTACTTGACCAAGACCTTTGGTTTTTTTTGTTCTGCAAAGACAATAGTATTTTAATATATGTGGCTGAGACGGAGACTCAATCACTCAAACATGACTTAGATTTCATCATCATAACCCATAATAATCAAACAGACCCAAAGCATATTACAAATGGTTTTAGGATTTTTGTGGGGTGTTTTATGAAACTGCAACAAAAGGAACCAAACCTGCACCCGACGGACCACATTTATTTACTCTTTTTGACCTTGCAACGCTGCATATAGTATGTCAATAAACAACGCTTAAAAAAGTCGGTCATCTATTTGAATGAGGCGTCGAAGCAGCATATGCCACCAACATCTTACTCAAACCTCCACCACACAATCATCCACGACCAACATCAAAACCATCACATTTCCATTCCTGTAAAGAAAAAGAGCAATGTTGTACACATATGTGTTCGCACACAAAATGACGCATATACCCCCAAGAGAACCATAAATTACGAAATTGCCATGTTACTCTTGATCTGCACTTTTGTTTAATGCATAGTACATGATGAATATTAATTTTGAAGTCTATAAGTGGGCAAGTGGCTCAGAGTTTTTAAAGTTGGTAGTTGCAAGGAGGGTTGCAGGTAGAAACCTACCATCCTCGATCCTTGCCACGCCATCCCCACTAACAATAAGGATATATTTTTAACTGATCATAGCCAGGTAAAGTTGCGCACGCCACCACCACCCAGTCTGTACCCTCCACCGCACACTCAACCGCGACTACCATCAACACCATCACCTTTCCAAACACACTTTCCACCATGTACCACATGAATATTTCATTGACAGTCGACAACATCGCCACCATCCACCACCAACCAAAGGGAAGGATAGCGAAGGCGGCGGTCGCTAGCATCCCACCGCCTCGTCTATCATAACCAACCACCCTGCCACATACCACCACCAACATCATCTCCTCCAAGCCTCTGCAAAAATAAGTTCTACAAAATTAACAGTGACGTTGTATATGAATAGAACTTCTATATAAATGTAAAAAAATATTACATTTTATTCAAAACAAATAAGAAGATGGGTTCCAACTTCCAATCTGTGTAGAGCTTAAAAACATCACCATATATACATTTTGAAATAAGCCTCGTAAATTAGGTGTTGGCAGTAAACCTCATTTGAAAATCATACCCAAAATGTCTAAAATACTTTAAAAAAACTGGTCAGGTTATTTTTTTATGATGTTAATATTTAGGAAAATGGTTTTAAAAATAAGTTTGAAATAGTGAAGCAAAAAAAGTGTCAAATGGTTGATGGTATGAACAAAAGAACCTGGAAATCGCAAACCAGAGAATAAGAACAATAGGTTTTTCAACAAACACAACATGAAACCTAAGCCATATACCATAGCATACTGATTGAACCGACCAAAAACAACAAAAAAGAATTAAAAAAAATAACCAGTGTTGACATTTCATCGAACAACATATGTGCACCCTTAAACATGCTAAGCAAAAAATACGCAAAACCAAAGCCAAACACCACATCAAGATCAGTAAAATCAAACAAACCCAACAATATAAAATAAAAACCATCAGGCGCCGCCAGCATATCTAAGCCCGTTAAAACTCTATACCCAAAGCTAAAAGTAAAAAGACCATACCTGTTGCTGAAGATGGTAACGGTATTATTAGTGGTGGAGGAGTTGCTAATAGCGACGGAGGAGGTGGGTTTCGACAGGGGATGGATTAGAAGAGAGGCGGCGATGACGCAGCGGTGATGGACGGAACGGTTGGCAGCAGCGGCAGCCGGCAGGTGCAGGAGCTAGGCGGTATGCATGTTGATGACGACGGTGGTGATGGATGAAACGATTGTGGACGACGATGACGCCAAAGAGCATCTGCCGATCGAAAAGATGAGAGAGACAGCGATAGATGGTGTTTAGAGAAGATAACTGATGGAACAAATGAGAGAAGGTGTGATGTGGTGTTGGTAGGTACAGGTGGCTATGAGAGGATGAGCTGTACCATAAAGCCATGAAGATCACCCTTGCTGGAACATTTAATTGCAAAATGGCATGACTTACTATTCATCTTTAGTTTTCTATTATACATAGTATAATGTTCAAATTACCCAAAAAAAACCCGAAGATTTTAGTAGATCCAACATATTTGTAGCATAAATTAAGTAAAAATGAGATAACTAAGGGACAATTATACCTAAGATTTGGTGTAGCAGAAGAAGCTTTCTGGAGAGCAGGCGAAATCAGAGCAATATAAAGAGTCAGAGATATAGCGATGAAAGGGTAGGGGAAAGGAGTGGAAATGAGATAGATGAAATTGCTTAGTGAAATTAAAATCAGATTTTGGAGGAAAACTAATACTTTTTATTTTAGAGGGAACTTTATTTTTTTTAGGAAATTAGGATAGTGATTGGGTGGGAAATTTTTTGAGGAAACTTTGTTAAAAAGGTTTCGGGTGAGAGGGAAAATTTTAAAAGAAGATTTTAGTGACATGTGCAAATGCCATTATAAACTAAAATTAGTGGCATAAAACATAAATGTCGCTAAAGGTGTGCGTTAAGTAAATACGGTATACAAAAGTGTCACTAAAAATTAAATTAATGGCACAAAAATTATATGCCACTAAAAGTGTGTGCCACTAAATGGCATTTTTTTTGTAGTGAGATAAGTTTTCTACGTGTTTTTTTTATTATTACTAAAATATCAAGGGTAATGTTACGGTGTATTATAATAACACCATCATGATTAAGCGTCTTATAAAAGTTAAAGTTATAAGACTCAAATGTTAAGTATACCATTTAGTTATGTTATAATAAAACTCTAGTGAAAAAGCGTCCTATAAAACTGATGTTTTATGACTCAAATATCATGTGTCCTATTATGGTATATTATAATAACATCACAATGATTAAGCGTCCTATAAAGGTTAAAGTTATAAGACCCATGTGTCAAGTGTCCTATTAAGTTATGTTCTTATATGACTTCTACTAGAAACGGTCCTATAACATCAAACATTTATGACTTAACTACAAAGTGTCGTATTAAGTTATGTTATAATAGGACCCCCAGTGATCAAGTGTCCTATTACATTACCACATAATAGGACACCCACAACTAAATGTCTTATAAATTACTTTATTAGGATCTACATTTTAAGGGTCTTATTAAGTTATATGATAATAGGACCCCAAAGAATCATCCATCCTATTAAATAACTTTTTAGGACACTGGTTTAGTAGCGTATATTATAAAAGGACCCCAAAAGTTCATTCGTCCTATTAAATAGTTTTTTAGGACCCCATTTTACAAGCGTCCCACACAAAAGGTCCTTAAAAGCCCTTTTTGTTGTAGTGTCACTTGGATTCCTCCACGCGAACCAGGACACCCCCTGGTCTTCTATGGGTACTCGCGTGCCACACACCTCACCCGCCACTTGTTCATCATAGCCCAAGCACTTGACCACAAGCCTGCGTTCAAAAATACTAAGGCGGCCCGCAGTGATGCGTGTGTGCGCGCGCATAGTGTGTGCTCCCTTCGCGAGTTCCATAGTGTGTGTTCCAATGAAACAATAAGGAAGGAGTGTTCTCACTTATATACCACTCATGGTATCATCACTCCTCCAATATGGGACAAGTTCCACTTACCCACTTTGTTTCAATTTCAAACTTTGAATGTTTCATTCACCAAACTTTGAGCTTCGATATCTCATTCATCCTAGCTCCGTTTTGAACATGGTTTGGTTCGTTGCGAAGCTCTCACAACATAGAACATAAACCCACAAAGAAATATATAAATAAACCTCGGTTTCAAGTATATATTTTAGTCCAAAGTTAGGAAAAACTCGTTTTCCTATATTTGTTAAAATAACATTTTCACCCAAATTTCCAACAATCCCCCACATGAATGGAGATCGATCCATTCTTACAAGTTCCAACGATACAATTCGACAGTTGAGCGTTGCAGGATGGTAGGTTTTGCCTTTGAACCTTCCTTTGTGAAGCATACTTAGCTTACTAGCGGCCAGTAGAACTTGATGTCTTTGAACTGACCCCCGTTTGTGTAAACGACAATACACTTCATACAACTATTAGCCGATGATTAGGCCACACATTTATTGTATTTAGTTATTGTATAATTATTTAGATTGATATCCCCTTGTATAGTTGGGATTTAGTTTCCTTATTATTCTCCTGTATTTCCCCTATATAATGGGGACTCATTATTCAGTATAATCACACAAGAAATTATACCATACATGCTCTCCTTTATGGCATCAAAGCAATTCTACGGCCAAATAACCCGCAGGCCACCACTCTCAGCCCAACCTGTTAACCAACCTACGGCCAAATAACCCTCTCCGCACACTTCCCAACCCGTTACCCAGCCTATACCACTTCCTGTACCCCAGACCGCTACACAATCCTTTGACCACCCTCTCCCACAAACTAACCAACACCCCATGACCACCCGGTCTAAGTCCCGAACACAACAAACACCTCCGGCCACTTTCCCCACCACCACAATCTCACCTGTGCCTAATACCTATGCTAAGGCCTTAGCCGATCCTAATTGGCCACGTGCTATGCAGGCAGAATTTTCTGCTTTAATGGAGAATGAGACATGGGAACTCGTTCCACGACCTTTGGACCACCCCGTTATTCGATGCATGTGGTTATTTCGCCACAAGTTTCATGCAGATGGGTCGTTGGAACGTTATAAAGCACGTCTGGTGGTTAATGGTAATTCACAGACCGTTGGTATCGATTGTGATGAGACATTCGGTCCGGTTGTCAAACCGGCTACCATTTGCGCAGTTTTATCTCTTACTGTTTCTAGAGGTTGGCCTATTCACCAGCTGGATGTTAAAAATTCTTTTTTGCATGGGGAGTTGAAGGAAACCGTCTTTATGCACCAAACCCCTGGCTTTGTCGATAGGCGCTTCCCATATTTGGTATGTCGCCTAAAGAAGTCATTGTATGGGCTAAAATAACTGCCCAGGGCCTGGTATACTCAGTTCGCTAATTACATCATGTCTCATGGTTCAAAGGCAGAGCCTGTGATCACTCCCTATTTATTTACAGACATGACTCAGCGAACATTGCTTATTTATTACTCTATGTTGTTGATATAGTGTTGACAGCTTCTAATGATACGTTATTACGATACATTATTGGTACTCTCTCACGAGAGTTTGCTATGACTGATCTTGGGCGCTTACATCATTTTCTGGGCATTCAGGTTGATCACCTGAAAGATGGCATTTTTCTTTCACAGAAACAATATGCCAAAGACATAATTTCACGTGCAGGTATGACCACGTGCAAACCTTGCACGACTCCAGTTGATGTCTCATCAAAGCTGAGCGCCACTAATGGTCCACAGTTTTCTGATCCTACGTTATATCGTAGTTTGGCTGGTGCATTACAATATTTGACTTTCACTCGACCGGACATCACATATGCCGTATAGCAGGTTTGTTTGTTCATGCATGACCCACAGGACACACATTTCACTTTCATGAAATGATTTATAAGGTATATTCAAGGAACTACTGATTATGGTCTACGGATGATTAAGTCGAACACCAACTCCTTAGTGGCTTATTCAGACGCTGACTGGGGTGGATGTCCTGACTCGAGACGATCCACTAGTGGGTATTGTGTATTTCTGGGTGACAATCTTTTGTCTTGGTCCTCTAAACGTCAACCCACTGTATCTCGATCGAGTGCTGAAGCTGAATACAGGGGCGTGGCAAATGTTGTAGCTGAAGTTTCTTGGTTACGGAATCTACTGCTTGAGTTGCACACTCCCCTTCGACAGGCGTCTGTAGTGTAGTGCGATAACGTTTCCACTGTGTATCTATCTGATAATCCTGTACAACACCAGCGTACCAAGCACATTGAAATTGATATTCACTTCGTCAGAGAAAAGGTTCGTGTGGGCGACATTCGAGTTCTTCATGTGCCATCAGCTTTACAATATGCAGACATTTTCACCAAGGGGCTCTCTAAATAGCTGTTCCAGTCATTTCGATCCAGTTTGAGCGTTTTTCTTACACCCGTTCAAACTGCCGGGGAGTATTAGCTGATGATTATGCCACACATTTATTGTATTTAGCTATTGTATAATTATTTAGATTGGTATCCTCTTGTATAGGTGGGATTTAGTTTCCTTATTATTCTCCTGTATTTCCCCTATATAATGGGGACTCATTATTCAGTATAATCACACAAGAAATTATACCATACATGCTCTCCTTTAACAACACCCCCTCTTGGTTTAGCCCACCCCTCATTGTCGTGTCCTTTTATGGTCATGGACACTCCTGGTTCTGCGAGAGCTCTAGGATTTGCGCATCCCCACAATTCAATTCGAAGCGACCCTTCTTCTCTCTAACATAGGTGATTCCCATGAATCATTAAAAGCATTAGTTATATTGATTTATCTAAATCATTAACTTCGATATGCTTAACCTCAACACCAATGTCACTCATTGAAATAGACTAGGATGTATAAACTCCCTTTGGTATTGCCCCCCCCCCCCCCCAAAGTGACTCCCTTTGGTCATATGATTAACTTTTCCTATTGAACCTAGATCAGTCAACTAGGTTAGGTTTCCCTTATACTCCCTTTTTGCGTGGACTTAAAACGATCTATTTATTTTACAGTACACATATTTTGTCAATTTATATTAAATTTGTATATCTCGGAAAGCACCCGGACAGGGCCAACTCAACAGTGTTACTAATCCAAGCTAGGGCTTGAGGCCTCCATAAAAATAGGGCCTCATTTAGGAAGAAAAAAAATATATGTAGCGGATAATTTTTTTCTTAAAAAAATAGTTTATGCATCAATTTAAGCATGAAAAATAAATTTTATATACGCACGAGATACAACTTTTAAAATTTTTTATAACTTAATCCACTATAAAGTTTTTAGTTTATTATTAGCAGTTTCAAGTTTAGGAAAGATAGAGGGTTTATATCAAAGAGTTTATGTCTTTCTGAAAAGGGCCCGACATTTTCGTTCGTTTTAGGCTTCAGAAAACATTGAGTCGACCCTGAACGCGGGGGATAATCTAGTTTTGTAATAAATGACACTTTACGTGCTTTTTAAAATACAAAAGACAAAGAGTGCAATTTTATATATAAATAAAGGAATTTTTTTGTAATTTTTTTAAATATAAAGATCGTAGATGGACAAAAGATATCTCAAAAAACAATATATTCAATCAAAAGAGTGGCCTCATCATATGAACCTTAGAAAAGCTTTATGAACAAAACAAAAAGGAACAAAAAATAAACTATGATTCAATGTGTTTTTTTTTTCAGGAACGTAGCATGTCATTAGATCTTGCTTTGCCTTGCCATGCCAATCACGTAGTAGCTACTTAATCAAACCTTAACATAATTTTCTACACATCTAATAAGCACACACATCCTCTATATATAGACCAGAGTCCTAGCTTAGAGAGCACCTCAACATCTAACAACTAATTATCAAGACTCTTAATCATTATTAACATGGGTTTATCAAACAACACATCAATCATCCTAGCAGTACTTCTTGTTTTCGGGATGTGGGCATGCGATGTCACATCTCGAACACTAAGCGAAGAGAATATGGTACAAAGGCACGAACAATGGATGGCTCGTTTTGGGCGTGTGTATAAAGATGATTTGGAGAAAGAAACACGTTTCAAGATATTCAAGAACAATGTGGCATACATAGAAGCATTCAACAATGCTGGCAACCGCGCTTACAAGCTAAGTGTCAACGAATTCGCAGACCAAACTAATCAAGAGTTTAAGGCTACGCGTAATGGATTCAAGTTCCCATCCACACCAAGATCGGGACAAACCACACCATTCAGATATGAAAATGTGACAGCAGTTCCATCTAGCATTGACTGGAGGAAGAAAGGAGCCGTTACCCCGATCAAGAATCAAGGCCAATGCGGTAAGTCAATCATGAATTCCAAATCAGTAACACTTCTTTTTTGTAATAATTCATATATATTTTATATATATTGATTGTTTAAAAATCAACAGGAAGCTGTTGGGCTTTTTCGACAATTGCTGCTACCGAAGGAATTACCGGAATCACCACTGGAAAACTGATATCACTCTCTGAGCAAGAATTAATGGACTGTGATAGGAGTGGTGAGGACCAAGGATGTGAAGGCGGATACATGGATGATGGCTTTGATTTTATCGTCAAAAACAAAGGGATTAACACGGAGGCTGCATATCCTTACCAGGCAGTAGATGCAACTTGCAATACAAAGAAAGAAGGTGTTGCTGCAGCCAAGATCACAGGACATGAGGATGTGCCTGCAAACAGCGAGGTGGCACTGTTGAAGGCTGTGGCTATGCAGCCTGTTTCTGTAGCCATTGACGCCGGGGAGGCCGACTTCCAGTTTTACTCGAGTGGCGTTTTTAATGGAACTTGTGGTACTGAATTGGACCATGGGGTTACAGCTGTCGGATATGGAACCAGTGACGATGGCGTCAAGTACTGGCTGGTGAAGAACTCGTGGGGCACGTCTTGGGGCGAAGAAGGATACATTAGGATGCAGAGAGATGTTGAAGCTAAGGAAGGGCTGTGTGGTATTGCTATGATGGCTTCTTATCCAACTGCATGATATCTGTACCTATATGTGTATATATATTCCCAAAACTAGATGATGATTGAATACATGTGACTTGTCCCCTTTTCATCATCATGGACATATATTTTCAATTGCGAAATACTGGGTCTGATTCTAAAACTTGGTATGGTTGTATGTAAATCAATGGTTAAAAAGTAAATTCACCTTTGGCCGGTTTGTAGCTGTTGTATTGAAGCATTTGTACAAAAAAAAAAAATGCATTCAAACTAATCGTAATGTTTGGAAGCACCTTAAACTGGCGTTCCTATAAACTAACATAATTAATATAAAGAACTCAAAAAATGTATTTGAAGTTTGTTCAGGATATATAATGGTCTGGAATGCCTCCATTTCGGCTGTAATGTTGCATTTTAATTAAAGATTATAATTATAAGTGATGACGTAGGTAGTCCAAGGCAAAAAGTCTGATAACCATCACAAATATACACTTGAAGCGTTGAAACCTACAAAGGTTCAAACGACGAATAAGCACAGATCAAAAGATGACCTGTCTTGTCACCTTTTTCTCGGCCAGCTCAAAGCAACTGTCGTGTAGACATTGCACAGCTCGGACCGCAGGTCCAAAGCCATTACCAACCTAAAGTGGCCTGTCCTCTTGTTGCAATATGGTCCAAAATAATATGCCTTCCTGAATTAGAAGACAACTCCTCTATATAATCAGGATCAAATCCACACATCTGATCCATCCCTAATTATTCCTCTTACACTCAATCTTCTATTCTTTTAGTCAACACACACACACGTGAGGAGTCCATCTCCATCACACGCACACATCACTCAAGTCTTAACAATTCTGGTCTTGAGTAATTCTCAGACCAGAATTCCAACACTACAAAACCATATTATCTTGAACCTCCTTCTACGTTTTGTAACGTAGGAGGACACCACGACCTGCGTTTGGCAGATCGAAACCCTTGAACCCTTTTCTGTGACTCATAACTAACGTTAGGCTATTATTTGTTGTAGCAACAAGTTGGCGCCCACCGTGGGGCTGCGCCATTGTTTCCTTAAAAATATCAGTCGTGTAGCTCCGACTTCCTAGTATGTCTGACCCTGAGTCTCAAGAAGAGGTGAACCAGATCTCACCAAGCACAGATCAAGCGTCTCCCAACAGATCTGTGTCGTTTTCCACTCCTGGGAGTACCCCTGCTGGTACCCCAACTCCACCAACTCACCCTGAGTTCACTATCTTCCAAACTCCACCCCCTACACGTTCAGGGGTGATGTCTCCTCTCCCTAATGACATACAAGGTCCTAAACGTATAGATCTGACCCCAGAAGGAATCGCTAGTAACTTCCTACAGCTCAGGTCTCTCTTAAACCAGCATGTCATGAGGGAAAGAGAGGAATGGGTCCGCATCCGGCTAGACTACAACGAGGAGGAAGTGTCACTTTCTCCTGGACCGCCCCTTCCTCTCACTAGTCGACCTAGCCAGCAAACTGCTTTCCGAAGTTATGAAGCAGGTCCAAGCAGCAGGCTTCCTGTCCATCAAACGACCAGACCTAGTCCTACCGCTTTTCCTCTGTTCACTACCCAATCCACCACCGCTGGTGCACCCATCGGGTATGAACTCACCCTGGACCAACTCCTGCAATCACCCATCGCCAGTGTCCCACCACCGGCTACCACCTCATGCGCTCAGGTCATGGCTACTCTGCCTATGGCCCGTAGTGCCTCCATGAGTGTACCCATGGTAGCAAGCAACGTAGCGGCGACAGAGAGCCTTCAAGGCTTTAACCTCATGCCCTACATGATGTCTCAAATGATGGCCCACTTCCTCTGGCAACAACTCATCAGTCAAGCTATTGCTGCTCAACAAGGGAACACTAACGGAAGTAACGATAGGGTGGAACACACCACCCACCAACCATACAAACCTAATAGCCTGTCCTGTTTCTCTCGGGAGATAGCAGATTATGAGTTCCCTAACAAGTTGAAGATGCCTGCTCACATCAGAACCTACGACGGCACTGATGATCCAGAAGACCATCTACAGATCTTCTCTGGGGCTGCTCGCATCGAAAAATGGGGTGACCCCGAATGTTGCCTCATGTTCATGCAGACTCTGGTTGGATCTGCCCGGATATGGTTCAATGACTTACCTGCTGGAAGCATCAAAACCTTCAACGACCTAGGAAAGGGATTCATAGCCAACTTCTCACAACAGAGACGTTGTGTCAAAGATGTAACGGTAATCTTTCAGATCAAGCAAAAGGATGATGAAAGCCTGAGAAGTTTCATTGAAAGATACAAGAAGGAAGGCCTCACCTATGTTGGTGCAGATGAAAAAATGAAGGTTGCAGGGTTCATGAACGCCATCAACTCGAAATACCTCACAAGAGACTTTAACAAGAGTCTCCCACGAACTCTTGAAGAAGCCCTAGAAAGGGCTGAAGCCCACATCCGAGGAGAAGAGGCTGTAGACATCAAGGAGCAAAGAAAGAGAAGCTCCACCTGGAGAAGCAACAGCCCTGGCAGAAAGAGGGGAAACTATGGGACTCATGATAGAAGACCCAGAGGGTCTGAGTTTCGAAGGCCAGAAAGCAGGAACCTTCCAAGCAGGGACAGAAATGTCAACTTCACAACCCTCACCAAAACTCCTCAAGAGATTTTAGCAACAGAAGAAGCCAAACACACCTTTCAGCCTCCCCGTCCCTTGCCAAAAAGCAAAAGAAACGAAAACTCCAACCAATATTGTGAGTTCCATGAAGAAAAGGGACATCACACCAACGACTGTTTCCAACTTAAGAAAAGAATTGAAGAAGCCGTTAAGTCCGGGGAGCTTGCCCACTTGGTGAAAGGTGTAAAAGAAAACATGACTGACAACAAGAAAAAAGAAGTTGCTATGGTCTCGTTTGAACAAGGAACACCAAGTAAGCGTCAGAGGTTGGAAGCTTGGGAGCATCAAAGCATCTATTTTCCTCACACAAAAGAGGACAAACATTGTGATCCCCTCCTCCTTGAAGCATCTATTGGTTCAATAAAAACACAAAAGGCTTACATAGACACAGGAGCGGCTACCGAAATCATGTTTGAAAGATACTTCAAACTCCTGAGCCCTGAGGAACGCTCCAAGCTCCAACCCACAGAGGCCTCCATAAAGGGTATTGCAGACATACCCATCAAGTCCCTGGGAGAAATAACACTTGATGTGAATTTCTCTGATGGGAAAATGCAAAGGACCGAACCTCTAAGCTTTATCGTCCTGGACCTACCATCCAATTATGACGTTATCATCGGCAGACCTGGAGTAGTGGTTTTTGACATGAGCATCTCCATCAGTCGAAAGAATGCCAAGATCCCCACCAAAGATGGGATCACAACCCTTCAAGCATCAACCACAGTGCTAGTGGTCAATAAAGATAACAATGACCGAAACAAACTCGGCCTCAGCATCAATCCA
Organism: Ambrosia x helenae; assembly: GCA_030844895.1. Lineage (NCBI taxonomy): Eukaryota > Viridiplantae > Streptophyta > Magnoliopsida > Asterales > Asteraceae > Ambrosia > Ambrosia x helenae. Next base: position 88,425,549 of record CM061226.1, on the reverse strand, counting down.
AAGTACCCAAAACAAAGAATACGGGTTAACACAGATCTCCCCACAGAAATACTTTAAAACTTGAAGGGTTACTACGGAACAATGTTGACATTTTTGCCTAGTGTCCTAGTGACATGACTGGCATCCCTCGAAGCATTGCTGAACATGAGCTTAAGATCCCTCCACGCGTCAAACCGATTGTACAAAAGAAAAGGAGTCTTGCCCCGAGCGAAGCAAAGCTGCATGTCAAGAGGTTGACAAGCTAGTCGAAGCAGGAATCCTCCGTGAAGTCAAATACTAGTCCTGGGTTGCAAACCCGGTGATGGTCAGGAAGCCCGATGATTCATGGAGGATGTGCATAGACTTCAAAGACCTCAATAAGGCTTGCCCAAAGGATTGTTATCCTTTACCCGAGGTTGACTTAAAAGTTGACTCATTGACAGGTTCCCCATTTACCTAAAGATAACTTTTAAGTTAATTCACTACCTCAAGGATTGTTATCCTTTGCATAAAGCATGCTGAAAAGTTGACTCTTTGACAGGTTTCCCCTTCAAGTGTTTCCTGGATGCCTATAAAGGTTATCACCAGATACAGATGAAGGTGGAAGATGAAGAGAAAATAGCCTTTCACACTGACAAGGGCATCTTTTGTTACCAAAAGATGCCTTTTGGCTTAAAGAATGTAGGTGCCACATACCAAAGGTTGGTTGATAAAGCGTTCGCTGAACAAATCGGCAGGAACATGGAAGCTTACGTGGATGATCTAGTTATTAAAAGCAAAACGGAGGAACAAATGCCTCAAGACATACAAGAAACATTCAGCAACCTCAGAAAAATCAACATGAAACTCAACCCTGTAAAGTGTTCATTTGGGTTCGAAGAAGGAAAATTCTTGGGACATATCGTGGGAAAGCAGAACATAAAGGCCAACCCTAGCAAGGTTTGAGCCATCCTTAACATGAAGTCTCCACAAACCAAGAAAGAAGTAGAAAGCTTGAACGGCAAACGCGCTACTTTAAAACGCTTCATGTCAAAACTAGCTGAAAGATCCTTACCATTCTTCAAAACTCTCAAGGGATGCACGGACAAGAAAAACTTCAGATAGTCAGAAGAGGCAGAGGAAGCCTTCAACCAAATGAAACAGTATTTGGCTTCCCTCCCAACCATTGCAGCCCCTGAAGCAGGAGAGACTATCTCTGTCTACCTTTGTGTTACTGAAGAAGCCCTTAGTGCTGTTCTCACCATTGAAAGAGAAAGCCCAGGTGATCGGTGCGTTATAGGTACACATTATTGAATATTAATTATTGGTAAAATTACATTAGTTTTAGTATAAAATATATTAGGTTAGTTAGTTTTCGTATTTGATAGGTCACGGAGGAAATAAACTCAAATTAGAATTGTTAATTGTTGATATTAATAATAATCAACTTGTCATGTGTTTTGTGGAGTCACGATTAGCCAAAAATTAGATAAAAACACTAAACAATTGTCATAATTATTATTATTGGAATTAATAACTAAATATGCTTATTTGAAGTTTCACTGTCTAATGCAGAAGTACATTAATTCATCAAATGGATTTAGATTACATTTTATATGGATGCACAAGTTTAAAAGGACTGCCACGTGATGCGAGATTTTATATGAATAATTATGGTCTCCAAGTTAGTTTCCATTGGGTTGAATCAATTCTTTCTGGGCTTGGGCTGTTATCCACGAAACAAATGACGCAGGCCATATTAAAAATAAAAGTCGGTGGAGATTGAAATAAAAGGAGGTCGGTGGTGTGGTTTAGAGGATTATTTTGCTTTGGACGGCTACATCGAAGAAGAGGAGGACACACAGAAGTGCGACGCAAGTTTAGAGAAACAAAGAGAGGGATCTAACTTTTGAAGAATCAAGCTCTATGGCCATGAGTGGCTAATCCTTTTGTATTACACTGGGGATGTAGGCTTTTGATATCTAGGGTTTGACACATTTGGGTATTGTTCTTAAACTTTTGTTTATGTTATTGTGTGCTTGAATTAACCGTGTTAATTGGTGATTAATCTTATGCTAAACTCATTGTAGTTAATTGATCTTGTGCCAATTTCTCGTGAGATAAGCATGATTCCTTACGTTAACACAAACATAGGATTGTATGTTCTAGGTAATGAAGTATAGTTTAATCTATCTTGATATTGATAAAACTTGATACCTAAGCCTATTGAACAATCCCTCCGTTAGTGCCAATTACATTATTATTGTTTACCCAATTGTTAAAGCCCTAGTATTCAATTGCCGAATCCTTAGTGTAATCTTTTTAATCCAATTGTTTACAAACATCATTTTTATTTATAATTTCAATTAAAATCTTAGTGTCATAAACAACAACTTAAAATCAAAAATCTTGAATGAACAAAGCACACGCTTCATAATTTTTCTAGCACCTTCATAAATAATACCGTTTAATCAACTAAGCAATATTCACTAACCACACGCTCCTTGGATTGATACCCTACTTACCCTATCTACCTAGGTTAATTAGGTTTTGTATGACCCGTAACGACCGGTTCATCAAATGGCGCCGTTGCCGGGGAGCTAGTGCGCTTAGTGTTTAGAGATTAGTTGATTTTGTGATAATCTGTTTAAGTGTTTGTTTGGTTTATTCTCTATTTTTTTCTTTATTACGCGGGTGTGTTACTTGTGCAGTTTACAAGTAGTGCATGCGTACAAGACATTCGGGGAGGACATCTCCTTTAGTGTTTGAACCAGAAATCGAAAGAGTAGCAAGAAGAAACCGACAACACCGGTTAGAGGAACCGATTCCTTCTAACCCTCAATCACCACCTACACATCAGCCTTTGTCGTTTGGAACCGTTCAAATGGCAACCTCAAATCAAAACCGCCGTTCGGGTGAAAACCGTATACCACCCACTCCACCACATCCAAACCGAACCCAACACCCACAACAACACCCACGTCCTCAATCAAACTATAACCAAATTCCCAACACCCGAAATGTCAATCAAGGCCCCTCTGTATCAAACCGTGGCAATCCCACATTCGACCCTGTGAACAGATTTAATGAAGCAAGATATGATGACCTTGAGGATAATATTGAAGAACTGAGAGGAAATATTAACGATGATGAACCATTTAGTGTTCCAAGTTATCAGTCATCAGAGCGATTCAGTGTTCACACGTATCATTCGGGGGAAGATGAACAGTCGGAAAGGGGGTATACTGAAGAAGAAGATGGTTGGGGGTATGGCAATGGTAATGGTAATGGTAATCATGAAGATGAAGAAGACTACCAAAGTGATCATCACTCCAATGTGGGTGCACACCAGAATGTGGGAAATGAAGGGTACTATAATCATGACTTTGTCAATCGACCGAGGCAAAACCCAAGAGGGCACCGAAATCATCAGGGTAATTATTATCGGGATGCACATTATGTTGGTCAAGCAAATAGAAGACCCCCTGTGAGAAGGCAACAGAGAGAAGAAGAGGTTGATGCACCCCGAAGAAGGCCTCATGTTCCAATGCAAGGGGTTAATAGTCGGTTTAGACCACTTGCCTTCGAGAATGAATCACCCATTGTACCTCCCCCTCCAGGAAGAAGATCTTTCGATTGTAAACCGAACTATATCAACATTCTTCCTCATTTTCATGGGATGGCTACTGAAGACCCATACGATCATCTTTCTGAATTCAAAGCAATGTGCGGTACTATGGGAGGTCACAATTTCTCCTTAGATGAAGTTCAGTTAAGGTTGTTCCGGTTCTCCCTCAAGGATAAGGCAAAGACTTGGTTTCTCACTTTGCCTGCACACAGCATCTATACTTGGGGAGATATGCAACAGGTATTCTTGGATGAGTATTACCCTAGTTTCAAGACGGATGGGGCTCGATTAGAGATTCGTTCCTTTCAACAATTACAAGGGGAACCACTTCATGAAGCCTTCACTCGTTTTAAAGAATTGATTCGGAAATGCCCACATCACAACATCGAATTATGGGAATTGGTTAATAGTTTTGTGAACGGGTTGAGCAAAGAGGAAAGGAAATACCTAAAGTCCACTAGCAATGGGACTTTATTATCTAACCCGGAGCAAGAAGATTGGGATTTTTTGGAGAGAATGAGTAAGAACTCCAAAGCTGAAGAATCCGCAGACAGAAGAACCAAACACCCCATTTCAAAGTCTCTTTCAGATGTGGATACCAATGCAAAAGACCGAATTGCTACTTTGGAAAGAGAATTGGCTCGTATGAAGAAAAGGGAAGTATCATCGGGGCCATATGCGGTGTGTGGAGTATGTAACGAAATGGGTCATAAAACTGATGAGTGCCCGGAAAATTCGGTTCAAGAAACTGCTGATGTAAATCAAGTGTATGGAGGGGAAAAGAAATATGACATGAACTCCAACACTTATCATCCAGGTTTAAGGAACCATCCTAATTTCAGGTATGGTAATGCTTCAAATCAGATGAATCCGAATTTTCAATCAAACACTCAAGGGGGTAACCAAGGTAGATCATATCAGAACCGCCAAGGTAACTATAATCAAGGTGGTGGTTATCAAAGAAACTATAATCAAGGTGGTAATTATCAAAGAGGGTATAATCAAGGTGGTTCGTCAAGCAATCAAGGTGGAGGTGATGAATCTTTGAGTTCAAAGATGGATGCTTTAATGAACATGATGAAAGAGAACAACAAGGCAAATGAGGTGAGAGACAAGTCTCACGAGGCTCTAGCGAAACAAGTGGGACAACTTGCAGAAGAAATGGCTCAATTGAAAGGAAGCACGGGGAAGCTTCCTAGCGATACCACTATCAACCCGCAGCATCAAGGTTCGAGTTCAAAGAACACTCAAAGCGTGCACATAAACGCGGTTAGTTTTATTTCGAATGATAAGGTTGTGGGTAATGAAACAACTCCACCACAACAATTTGTTGATGGTGTAGTGGAGGAGGTTGGTAGTGATGATGAGCAGGAAGAGGAAAAATTTTCGCAAAACAATTTTAAAGTTAAAAATTATAAAAAATCCATTTGCGAAAATTGCTTAAATGAGATGGCTACTAAGACAAGTGTGGGGATGGAGACTAATACCATCCCATACCCTGCAGCTTTAGTAGACCCAAACAATGTGTCAAGCATTTATAAGTGGAGCCCACCAAAGGAGGAAAGGTGGGAAAATTTTAAACAAGTCAAAATAAATTTACCACTTATTGATGCAATTGAAAAGGTTCCTGCTCATGTCGAATGTGTGAAAGAGTTGAGCAACCAAAACAAGCACAACAAGTTGCCTGAACACGTAGGGGCACATGTTCGTGCTGTTTTGTCGGATGCTCTTCCCCCTAAACTTCAAGATCCAGGAGCCCCATTGATTCCAATTCAGGTTGGAGAATTTAAAATAGAAAGGGCGCTCCTAGATCTTGGAGCATGTGTAAGTATATTGCCTGGGAGTCTGTTTGACCAATACGACTTTGGTCCACTACATGAAATTAACACCACGGTGGTGTTAGCTGATCAGACTCCAACGCATCCAAGGGGGATGGTGAATGATGTGTTGGTGAAGGTAGAGGATTTCTACTACCCAGTTGATTTTTTGGTGGTAGACTATGTATGTAGTGCTAAAAACACACAACCCACCGTTATACTGGGTAGGCCGTTCTTAGCAACTGCGCATGCTATTATAAATTGTGCTAATGGAACGGTACGCATGAAGTTTGGTGACCGTGAGTTATGTTTAAATGTATATCCAAATTTGTCTAACTCGGTTGTTGATGAGAAATGTCCCAAAAATGACATTTTTTATAGTGGTGGCCCTCTTGTAAAAGAGGATCACCCAAAAGAGGATTTTTGTGTGGTTAACAGGTTTGGAGCAGTCAAGAATAGCACGGTAAAAGGAAGAAAGACGAAATTGAAGAAACCGCCTGATTTGGACAATGAAACAAGAACAGAAAAGATGGTTGACCCGGTTAGGAACACCTTAAAGGACCTAGCGGAACGTAGGAGGGTTGCATCTTTAGAGGCGGAGGGAGGAAGGCATCCAACTCGACCACCATGAGGGTAGTGTATTTGGTCTGGCTGAAGACCCTAAAACTTAGCGCTTTCGGGAGGCAACCCAAAAAAAAAAAAAAAAAATCAGGTATGATTCTTGTACAGTTTGTATATTTATTTATTTTGTTTTATTTTTCTATTATTTTTAGTTAGTATTTTGAGTCTCTTTTGATTTCTGGGAATGCTTTGAGTTTAACTTGCAATCAGATAACTTGCCTGTACTCAATCTCCATTCAGGCAGGGTAAATCTGTACACCATCGGTGTATCAGGCATCCCAGAATTTTACGTTTTTATTTTTCTTTGAGTCTTAGTTTAGGTTTGTCTATCGGCCGCGAATGAAATGCTATACGGTTCGATTGGGAGGAATTCTAGAGACTCATACGCGCACTGCCTATATCCAGGGGAGTCTGTTCCTTTTACTGTTGTATTTTATTTTTATTTCTGCTTTATTTTATTCCTAGCTCACATTGAGGACAATGTGTCGTTCAAGTGTGGGGGTGGGAAAACTTCGTTTTTATTTATTTTTGTGTCTTAAAAAAATTCAAAAAAAAAAAATTTGAAAATGTCTTGAAAAGTGTTCCAAAAAAAAAACATTCTAATCAGACATAAAAGCAGCTTTTTCGGTACCTACTAGTTGTTTCTTGATTGTTTTGGCAGTAGATCCTTAGTCATGGTCTAATTTGTGGAAAAGTAGTATGAACCGTTTTCAGCAGGTGTTTTTAAGAAAAAAGTTTAGAATTGTCTGACTAGATTTAACAAGCTATTGGTAATAAATGCATGCACACATCGGTAACCCATTTCCCCACTTTTGTGAGATCTTGAGCCTACTAGTTGATAGATTGAATTATATATTTTCATTTGTGAGAGTAGGCCAGATGTTTCTCTGTTGCAGAACTTGTGTGGTTTGATACATGCCGAGGTTGTAGACTATATATGCACATAGATGATAAAGGCAATTTAGGATTACCCTTTCGTTTGATACCCGTGTATTTGTTTACGTGATTAACCTGTTTAACAACAATATTACCCTTAGTAGCCATGTTGAGCCTTATACCCTTTCGTTTGCTAAACCACATAATCACCCAAATAAACCAGTGCCTTTACCAAGTGTTGATGACATCCAAAGTGTTAAGTAACTGTATTTATGTTAGAAAAAAAATATATGTGTGAAAAAGAAATGAAAAAAAAAAAGAAAAAGAAAAAAAAAGAAAAAAAAAAGAATACAAAAATAGAAGTATGTGTTATGGGTCAAATATGCCCAAAGTTATGTTTATTTATGTGTATCGTGAATAAGGATTGTCAATCATGTTGGTGTCACCATTTTATTTTAGCCACTTGTTAGCCAAATGTTTCCTACCTTTACCCTAAGCCCAAAACCCGTAAGTCCTTTAGATATGTGCATTGCCTACAGTTGAGGTGTGATTGTCATACAAGCCTATGATAACAGAGTTGCATACTTGGTTTTTGAGTGATTAATACTAGCGCATTACATGCTAGTCCAGATATTAAACCGAGTGGAGTGAAAAATTGTGAGGGGTGTGTTGCATGAAAATAAAAACCGGAAACATGTTAGATTTAGTCGACTAAATTCTGTTTTTAAATGGAAATCAATTTGACTTGCTGAATTAACACATCTAATGTTGATCTGTAAATGGGGTATGACTTTGGACCTTAGCTAAGGTATGATAGGGCGACTGGGGTGCTAGTCTGTGATAATGTCTTGAGCAGAGTATATGTATAATTTTTTTCGAGACGAAAAAAGACAAGTGTGGGGGTGTGATCGGTGCGTTATAGGTACACATTATTGAATATTAATTATTGGTAAAATTACATTAGTTTTAGTATAAAATATATTAGGTTAGTTAGTTTTCGTATTTGATAGGTCACGGAGGAAATAAACTCAAATTAGAATTGTTAATTGTTGATATTAATAATAATCAACTTGTCATGTGTTTTGTGGAGTCACGATTAGCCAAAAATTAGATAAAAACACTAAACAATTGTCATAATTATTATTATTGGAATTAATAACTAAATATGCTTATTTGAAGTTTCACTGTCTAATGCAGAAGTACATTAATTCATCAAATGGATTTAGATTACATTTTATATGGATGCACAAGTTTAAAAGGACTGCCACGTGATGCGAGATTTTATATGAATAATTATGGTCTCCAAGTTAGTTTCCATTGGGTTGAATCAATTCTTTCTGGGCTTGGGCTGTTATCCACGAAACAAATGACGCAGGCCATATTAAAAATAAAAGTCGGTGGAGATTGAAATAAAAGGAGGTCGGTGGTGTGGTTTAGAGGATTATTTTGCTTTGGACGGCTACATCGAAGAAGAGGAGGACACACAGAAGTGCGACGCAAGTTTAGAGAAACAAAGAGAGGGATCTAACTTTTGAAGAATCAAACTCTATGGCCATGAGTGGCTAATCCTTTTGTATTACACTGGGGATGTAGGCTTTTGATATCTAGGGTTTGACACATTTGGGTATTGTTCTTAAACTTTTGTTTATGTTATTGTGTGCTTGAATTAACCGTGTTAATTGGTGATTAATCTTATGCTAAACTCATTGTAGTTAATTGATCTTGTGCCAATTTCTCGTGAGATAAGCATGATTCCTTACGTTAACACAAACATAGGATTGTATGTTCTAGGTAATGAAGTATAGTTTAATCTATCTTGATATTGATAAAACTTGATACCTAAGCCTATTGAACAATCCCTCCGTTAGTGCCAATTACATTATTATTGTTTACCCAATTGTTAAAGCCCTAGTATTCAATTGCCGAATCCTTAGTGTAATCTTTTTAATCCAATTGTTTACAAACATCATTTTTATTTATAATTTCAATTAAAATCTTAGTGTCATAAACAACAACTTAAAATCAAAAATCTTGAATGAACAAAGCACACGCTTCATAATTTTTCTAGCACCTTCATAAATAATACCGTTTAATCAACTAAGCAATATTCACTAACCACACGCTCCTTGGATTGATACCCTACTTACCCTATCTACCTAGGTTAATTAGGTTTTGTATGACCCGTAACGACCGGTTCATCACCAGGTACCTGTTTACTTCTTCAGTAAAACTTTAAAGTTAGCAGAGGTCAAGTACCCTCCTCTTGAAAAACTAGCCTTGGCCCTAGTGCAAACAGCTAGAAGGCTCAGAAGGTACTTTCAAGCACACCCCATACAAGTGGTAACCGACCAACCCATTAAGAGTGTGCTTGAAAATCCCGAAACTTCGGGACGCCTGGCCAAGTGGGCCGTCGAACTAGGTGAACACAAAATCACCTACGTCCCAAGAAAGGCAATAAAGGCACAAATATTAGCTGATTTTATAGCTCAGGTCCCAAAGGGGGAAACCACTGAAGTTAACATAGCAATAGACGAACCTTCCGATCCCGAAGCCTGGAAGCTTTATACCAACAGAGCTTCCAGCTTTGAAGGATCCGGAGCAGGTCTTGTTTTAATCAATCCTGAGGGATTAGAATTCACATATGCTTTTCGCTTGGAATTTCAGGCCACCAACAATGAAGCAGAATATGAGGCTCTGATCGCAGGATTAAAGCTTGCAAAAAAGATGGTCGTCCAAAAGCTTCAAGTGTTCACTGATTCACTCCTGGTTTCTAACCAGGTAAACGATAGCTACATAGCCAAGGAACCAAACATGAAAAAGTACAGAGAAAAGGCGAAAGAAATCATGAGCACCTTCCAGTCCTGCAAAATCAAACAAGTTCCAAGATCACACAACAAAAAAGCGGACACTCTCAGCAAGCTCGCCTCATTAAACTTTGCCCACCTCGCCAAGAAGGTGCTGGTAGAAGTAATCCAACATCCTTCCATATCCGAACTCGAAGTACAAGATGTAATCACTGAAAATGAACCAAATTGGATGACCCCATACATAGCATTCCTGAAAAAAGGTGAACTTCCTCAAGACAATGTTGAAGCCGAAAGAGTCTGGATCAAGTCAAAGCAATACATCATCCAAGAAGACATACTCTACAAAAAAGGGTATTTGGCTCCTCTGCTTCGATGTGTTGGCCCGGAACAAAGCAGATACTTAATCAAGGAGGTTCATGAAGGTATATGTGGAGCTCATTGTGGTCCACGATCAGTGGTAGCGAAGCTCATGAATCTCGGCTACTTCTGGCCCTCCATGCACAGAGATGCATCGGAACAATTGAAAAAATGTGAAGCCTGTCAAATACACGCCCCAGTCCCAAAGAGCCCCAAGCATGACCTAATCCCAGTCAACTTAGCTTGGCCATTTTATAAATGGGGGATGGATATCGTTGGACCCTTCCCACCTGCGAAGGGAGGAGTCAAGTTTTTATTGGTTGCTGTTGATTACTTCACAAAGTGGCCAAAAGTGAGTCCTTTAGGGAAGATATCTGGAAAGAAAGATCATCGACTTCGTTTGGGAAAGCATCATTTGCCGGTACGGCCTACCCAGAGTACTGGTCACAGATAATGAGAAGCAATTTGCAGAAAAACCCTTCAGCACTTGGTGCAAGGAATATCGAATAACTCAAGTCTTCAGTTCTGTGGCATACCCACAATCAAACGGCCAGGTTGAACGAATGAACCGAAGTGTGGTTGAAGGGATCAAGGCAAGACTCGGCGAAAAAGGAGGAAGATGGTTGGATGAGCTCCCAAACGTCTTATGGGCCATCCGAACCACCGAGAAAACAAGCAACAAAAAAACGCCATACAGACTTACTTTCGGATCCGAAGCAGTTATCCCGGCCGAGATTGGGGTTACCACACCCCGAATGTTTCATGTTAACATTAAGACCAATGAGGAAGAAGCTCTGCTCAACCTAGATCTCTTAGAAGAAGCAAGGGACTTAGCAGCAATTCAAGAAGCTCAATTTAAAGAAAAGATGGAGTCCTACTACAACGCCAAGGTAAGGCACGAACGCTTCAAGCCGGGAGATTTGGTCTTAAGGAACAACGAAGCAAGCAAGAAAGAAAATCAAGGAAAGTTAGGACCAAGGTGGGAAGGCCCCTACACCATCTTGGAATCCCACAAAGGAGGATCCTATAAACTTGCCAACATGGAAGGTAAGAAGCTACCACGCCACTGGAACGACAAGAACCTTAAAAAGTTCTTTGTCTAGGCCTTCAAGAAATGTAATTTCCTCCTAGTTGAATGATGTAATATTGGCTTGCTTAAATCAATGAAAGGATCAGTAGATCCTCTTTAGAAAATTTGTCTTTCTATCCTAGTTTCTGGTTGAGAACCTTGCAAGAAACTCCATGGAAAGGGCCATGTAAGGGGATGAGCTCCCAGGCCATATCGCTCAATTGGTTCAAGGGTTGAATTAACCTATATAAGGGGTGAGTTCCTAGATCAATCCAACTCCATGAGACCTACAAAGCTCTTTCCTTACATGTCTCATAGACGGGTTTGAGCAGCCTACACCAATTGTTCCTTAAGTTTTTGAACAAACTTACGAAAAAACAAAAAACACTAAGTAGTGTACAGGATAGATGGTGACTTGTTTACCTAGACTACCTTTAGGATGAATGACTGTAGCATTCAACCTTTTAAGGTGCTACCGGTTAAACATTCCCAAACATAACAAAGACAAATACCATAGAACAAACATAGTTAAAAAAGCCAACAAAGAAAGTAAACCTAAAATAGCCTTAAGGGCTCAAAACGTTAGAAGCCTTAACAGGCCAAGTACTACAAATTGTTCACAAGGCTATCAAAGCCTACTGCCATAAAGGAGTCCACCAGGCTCCAACAAAAGTCAAACTATTCAAACACCAGATTAATTGTTTACAAACATACTGCTAAAAAAGCTACGAATAAAGGATAAGAAACTAAGCAACATCGCCAGACCTCGAAGGCTTCGAGGCCTCATCTTCTCCAATCACTTTCACTTTTGTTTTCTTAGTTTTCTTCCCCCTTTTCAAAGATCTATCCCCAACAATCCCAGCCTCAGAAGCTTCAACGCTTGCATCCTTGGACAGTAACTCTTCAGCATCTAAAGTCTCCTCACTGTCACCAGAGCGAGCCCGTTTCTTGGAAACTGATTCAAGCACTTGAGCACACATAGCTTCATTCAAACCAATGGGCTTCATCTATTTTAGTACCTGCAAAGGTTTTCCATAACAAGAGGACACCTGGGAAACATACTGATAGGATTTCTGCTCCATCTTCAACACCGTCTCTTTAAAAACATCCAAGGACTTGGGCTGAAACAAAGGAGACTCCTCCATAACCTCAATGGCTTCATGAGCTTTAAAACCTACAACAAAACCTGTATGCTTGCCATGAATGAGGAGTTTGGTATAAACTTCGCCAAGAGTAGAATTAAACTCCGCAGAATGAAGCAGATACGTGACAACTTGCTGGAAACCTTCCTCAATCAACCATTGATTGTAATCTAAGGCACCAGCAAGGGAAGTCTCCAACCCAACCTTCTCTTGATCAAACACCTTCCTCTCTGCTTCAAGGCCCAACCTATCAACCTCAAGTTTCACACGAGCAGCCTCATGTTTAGCAACCTCAGCCTCATGCCCTTTCTTCAACTCATCTATCAGCCCAACAAAGGTCTTCTCTTTCTCAGCCCATTCCAAAGCATTCTTCTTCAAAGAAGCCAAAGCTTGCTTCATCTCTCTCCTTTTCTTGGCAAAATCACTATACTCCCCCATCATCTTCCTGAACCTGCTAATACCTTCAGAAAGCATAGCAGCCAGATTACAAGTTCCAACCATCATTTTAGTCAAAAGAGCATCATCATCCAACCCCTCTAAACAAGCCTTGGCACCAGGGGTAGCAAGATATGCAAGAACATCCTCACAAACAGAAGATGATTTAAAAAGTGTCAGAAGGTTTCACATTCCAACCGGGAGTATACACCCCTTCACCATCCACACTTGTGGAACCCTCACCTTGCTTCATCATTACAACTTTTGCAGCCACCTTCTTACCCTTACTCTTCTTGCCAACAACTTCTTCAATAACACCTTCAACCTCTTGATCTTTCTCCCCTTCAGAATTCTCTATATCATCACTAACATCAACCGCTTCAGAAGCATCCACAGACTTCGCAGCCTTCAACAAACGACGACTAGACCTCCTAGTCGAGACAGGCTTAGAAAAACTCTTCACATTGGGAACAGCGACTTAGTTACCACCATCATACCTTCCCTTCTCATACTTTGTCAAAGAATCCTCACCATCGGCAGCTTCAGCATCCTTGAAGACAACCTCTGAAGCATCATCGCCCTTAATAAAGTCCAAAGCCGACATAACTACAAGACAAACAGTAAGGAAAACAGAAAACATAAATAATATGAAAGAAAAACCAAGTAAAAATGGTGATAAAAACAAGCATACCCTGATCACCCTTCATCAGCACAGAGTCTCTACCCTGTTTCTCCCAACGAGTGCTAATATCGGATAAAACTAGAAAAGGTTCGCCAAAGGGATGAAGCCTTGAAGGACATGCCCGAATAGCCTTAAGAAAAATCCCATCTAAGGCAGACTCCAACGGCTCTGCTTCGTTAAGAACAGCCTCGAGATGCCTCCACACAGGCTTGAAGGGAAAAATAGACTCAGAAACCTAGAAAAATCTAGTCTTCCACTGACCAACGGTTGTTACATGAGAAGAAATCAAGTTTGTTTCAACTGAGGATCCTTCAAAGGTAAACCAATCACCATTCTTAGCAAGGCGAAAGAAACGCCTAAACATAAGAAGGGTAAGGATCTCAAAATGCAAAACACGACCAACCCCATGAGGATGGATTTGACCCAAAGAAACCCTATAATACTCAAGTACATTGAGCAAGAAAATAGAAAAGGGATGACGAACGTTGGAGAATTCAAAATGACGACAATATAGTGCAATAAAACCATCAGGACAACTGGAAACAAGATTTGTCAAACCAGGAGCGGTAGGCTTGAAGGACAGATCAATGTCCCACTCCAAGCAGAACGCTTCAACTTCCTCTTGGGTAAGGGAAGAGAAGGTGATAGACATATCCTTCTTAGCACCCATAGCGCCGTGAAGGATGATCAAAAGAAAAGTAAAGGAGGAAAGACTGACCTGATGAATGCAAGCGAAACCCTAAGGAAAATGAAGAGGAATTGTTGGAGAAGAAAGTAAAAAAGGTAAAGTTATTTTGTGGCAATGAAATAATATAATGACAGTTATTATAGATAATGATGCAAAATAATTAATACAAAGACTGAGCGGCTGACATCTGTCACATCAGTTAATCAAATCACAATTTAAATCTAGAAAAAGTAACCGCCCAAAACCTACGAACCTTCGAACCCTTCAACGAAAAACAAAGATAGCAAACAGTCAGAAGCCTTCTACCTACGCCACAAAGACTCCTGACTTGGGGGGCTGATGACGTAGGTAGCCCAAGGAAAAAAGTCTGATAACCATCACGAATATACGCTTGAAGCGTTGAAACCTACAAAGGTTCAAACGACGAATAAGCACAGATCAAAAGATGACCTGTCTTGTCACCTTTTCCTCGGCCAGCTCAAAGCAACTGTCGTGTAGACATTGCACAGCTCGGACCGCAGGTCCAAAGCCATTACCAACCTAAAGTGGCATGTCCTCTTGTTGCAACATGGTCCAAGATAATATGCCTTCCTGAATTAGAAGACAACTCCCCTATATAATCAGGATCAAATCCACACATCTGATCCATCCCTGATTATTCCTCTTACACTCAATCTTCTATTCTTTTAGTCAACACACACACATACGTGAGGAGTCCATCTCCATCACACGCACACATCACTCAAGTCTTAACAATTCTGGTCTTGAGTAATTCTCAGACCAGAATTCCAACACTACAAAACCATATTATCTTGAACCTCCTTCTACGTTTTGCAACGTAGGAGGACACCACGACCTGCGTTTGGCAGATCGAAACCCTTGAACCCTTTAACCCTTTTCTGTGACTCAGAACTAACGTTAGGCTATTATTTGTTGTAGCAACTGTAACACCCCAACCGATGGCGGAAACATCGAGGTGTCACGTATGAATGATTGTTCAGTAGCTCATGGTAATACATATGTTTACATAATCCTTTATTACAATATTGAATTACATTAAATGTCTTGAATGAAATCTAATACATCCAATAATCAAACAAAGCTTAAAACTTCAAATATCTTCTCATGCTAGCTCTAGACTTCAAGCATCAGTATTTCCTGTTGAGTTTGGAAAAATGGGGGGGTCAACTAGAAGTTGGTGAGAATACATAAGCCAAGTCAAGCAATTAAGTTTTAGAATAAAAGTTTAGCAATTCATATGTCTAATGTAAGTTTAAGTCTACATAAATTAACATGAAGTGTAGTATGCACATGATCAATCCTCCGACAAAGTTTAGGTCCATCCAGCATCCACGGTTCTCCTTATAAAGTTTAGGTCCATCCCACATTCACGGTTCTCCTTATAAAGTTTAGGTCCATCCCGCATTCACGGTTCTCCTTATAAAGTTTAGGTCCATCCCGCATTCACGGTTCTCCTTATAAAGTTTGGAACGATAACAATCACTCGCGCTCCCCATAGAAATGGTCAACGAATCTAGGTGGGGTTGTCAATCCAATAGATCTATCATTGTATATCGCCGGCTTGGCCACAGCTAATGATTATGTAAGTTGAAGTTTAAGTCTAATAGTCTTTGTCTAAGTCATGAGGCATTAAAGTTTACAACTAGACATGTATGTAGAATTGCTTAAGTATAAAGTTTCAAGTATAAAGAATTGCATAAACAAGGTTACGTAAACTCACCTGAAATTCACTGTGTAAATACTAGCAAGATAAAGTCCGAACTTGGATTAACTGAACTCTTGTGTCCTATTACAAGTAAAGGACGTCTTAAATTCTAATGCAAATAAGCTTGTTTCGCATCTTAGTTGTAAAGATAGTTGATCCAACTACCTAGACTCGTATTGTAAACAATACGTGTCTTAATGTGTATAACTTAACGAACCGATAGTACTTGGTTTTATTTCTCGAAAGTATATGCGTGCAAGTTTAGTTATATATATATAATGGATACTTTAATATATATCTAGATTCGCAACTTGTAATTAATTAGAAGGAAAGCATTTAAGATAGTAAAAATAACCCATGTGTAGCTTGTCTCACGTTTTAAATTTTGTTTTGAAGATCGAATAATATTTGTACTATTATGTTTATATATTTAAATATATATTCATATTCATACACTTCTATTATGACAAAATAAGGTTTGGATGGAATCTCTATGTAAAACGTAGCTTTATTACAAAACATGATAGATTTGAACGCCCGATATGTTTCTTATATTTTATAAAAATTTGGGCAGAGTCTCCTCTGTTTTTGTAAGAAACCGGACAAACTCAAGTCGTCCATTTTTATCTCAATACTCAATAGTCCAATTTCGCAACACGAATCAAGATGTAACTAAGCTTTTACACGTGACAAGTGATTAACTTTCTAAAGCTAAAAATGAAAGTAAAACATACGCTTTGACAATTAATACATATATTTATATAGTACGCCATTTAGTTAATTCTTGTAAAAATATATATTGATGTAGGTTAGTTATTACTCAACTCGTCCAAGCTTAACAACAAGAATAATTATTTCCGTTATAAGTCGACTCAGTTCGTTTAAGTTAACGATAAAAATAGTTTTTGTTACAACTCGGTTCGGTTCGGTTCGCTTACCCTTTTAGAATAAATATTTATATACAATATACACGAAAATAATAAACTGAAGTCGTAGCGTGCGTTATACCTTCCCGATAGTTGAGCTCGCGAACCAGCACATAACCCGTCTCGAACCGCGTGTCGACAAGTCTGACCGGTTTGACCACATCTGACCATTGTTGACTAGAAGTTTGACTGGAAGTTGACCTGCTGACTCGTGTTTTGACCACTCGAACCACTCGAACTCTTGACCCGACAAGAAATCAAACAAGAATCGAGACTCAAACCCAACGTCACTCCAAACCTACTATTGTTGCGGTTCCAGAACAAACCTGACCCGGAAACCACCATCACCTCGTTTTTTCCCAGTCGGACACGACCACCAATCGGATTCACCCACCGGAACGAGAACCAGTGCCCAGAACCACCACTGACCCGGTACCACCACCAAACCTGAACATTTCTGCTGAAACAGAACCCCGCTGAACCCATCCCGAACCTCAAACGATGAGCCAAACATAATATATCCAACCTTTCCGAGCACATTGACCCCGTTAACCAGATCTAGCAGAACTCATACGTGACCGACCCTCGTTCAACTCCATTCCTGACGCTAATGAAAACTCGAAGCTGTAAAGAATGATCCAAAACGGGACCTCGGTATAAGGGCTCTAAAATGGCGGGTGGAGGTGGTTGTTGGGGGTCGCCGTCGCTGTTGTGGTGTAAGAGGGTGTGCGGGAGACGATGGCTCAGCTGGTGGTTGTTGTTGGCGGCAGAGGAGGAGCAAGGAGGTGGTGATCCCTGTTTTTTTTTTTTTTTTTTTTTGTCGGCTGCTGTCATCAAAAGAGGAAAGGAGAAGACTATTGTGATGTTTGTGTTGAATGAGTGCAAGGAATGAAGATAAAGGTAGTGGTGGTGGTGGCTAGGGTTTTTGTGTTGATGATGAAGTGAAGGAGGATGAGAATTAAGGTGTTTAAATAATAAATAGGTAGGGTTTGTGTGTAGGTTAGGTGAAGGTTTACCGCGTATACGAATCCGTTAAATGCTTTGACTCTCGTTTAAGTTACATAACTTGCTTATGTAACACCCCAACCGATGGCGGAAACATCGGGATGTCACGTAATGATGATTGTTCAGTAGCTCATGGTGAATAATAAAATTTTCATTAATTGATTTAAATAAATTACATACAATTGTTCTACAAGAATTCGTACATCAAATTTAATAAACTATGCACATATCTTCAAGCAATTCTTCAAGCAAGTAGGACCTGAAACATGTTAAGTTGAAAATGTTTGGGTCAACAAAAGTTGGTGAGAATTACATAGGTTTTTGAATATAATTGATAACAATAGTTTGTACAACACTCAGGGTTGTATGATGATAGAGTATGATACTGACATGCAACAATGCGTCTATGTACAACCAAACCTTGTGTCGACTGATGACTAACTCGCAAGTTAGTTAAATGTTATTACTGTTATCGATCATCCCTGAGTCTACGCGGGGGGATGGGTTTGTCAGACCTATAGCGCTATAATCTAAACAGGCGGCTTGATCATTGTTAATGATTGTACTGTGTCTTTTTGTTACAGTCAAATGATAGAATGATGATGTACTTGAATCACAAGTAAATATGAGTAAATGATAGTATAAAATATTTGAACATGTTTCACCCCAAAAATAGTGAAAATAGAGTAAAAGGGGCTATGTAAACTCACCTTGGTAAAATATTATTCCTTGAAAAATAGTGTGTTGCCCAAATATGTCAAATATCACCCTATAATAAGGTAATAAATATGTCTAAGTCTATCAAGTCTACAAATGTATAAGTTATAGGGCTTCGAATTTGGGGATAATTGCTCGTTTGATTAATATTAAAAATGTTCGCCAATTGAGAGAAATTTAGTAAATAAATAACCAAAAATCTTTTTATGAATTTTAAACTTAAGATGGTTACAAGAATGTGTTTAAAGTGTAAAAATAATTTTTATAAAATTATTTTCTTTAAAATAGATTATTAAATCTATTTATTATAAATAGCCAAAATTCTAACTTTAATTTTTAAAAATACAAAAATTAAAGAATCATTATATTAAAAATCATATTTCTGTTCTAAATGGTTAAAAATAATTTGTATAAAATTTTGGTGCAAAAATGATGAAAATTGGATTTATTATGATTTAATTATGATTAAATCTAACAAAAATTGATTAAAAATATAAAATAAATGATTTTACTGAATTAAAAATTATTTCAGTAAAGTTTAACTTTATAAAAAGTTAGGATAATTTTTGGGGAATTTAATAAAACTGTTTTGATATAAAAATGGATTTTTATAAATATAATAGTATAAAAATGATTTAATTATTATAATTATTAAATAAAAGAATTTCTGAAAAATAAAAATTGTAAATAACACTTTTATCTCAGATTAAACAAATGTAATTTTTTTAGAATTTATAAAATAGTTTTGATATTTTAAAAAGAATTTAAAAGATTTAATATATATATATAATTGTTTGTTTTCAAAAAAAAAAAAAAAAATAGAAAAGAAAGAAAAGAATAAAAATGGTCAGGGCGGGACTCGAACTCGCGAGCCAGGGGTTATAGGCCATAGTCACAACCACTTGGCCTAGACCAGTGGTTGTGATGAAACCCGGTTAAGAATAATTATATACACTATGTGAAACTGAGTTCATCCCCATTTCAAGACTTCGAGCCCTAGATTCAGCAATACGTTGATTCACACATCAATAGCCCAATTAATCATAGGGCTATTGATGTGTGGATGCCGATGAACATAAACCACAGAAATAATTAATCTTACAATGTTGTTTCGATACTCGATTGGATGGTCAACCTTAAAGTCAAACCCACGATCAAATGATAATAAACAGATTGATTTGAAGAAAAATTGGAGGTTGAGAAGTGATAATTGACGAGTTGTACTGCTTTGAGGATGATCAATTTATAGAGGGAAACGATGGTTGGGTTAATTGGAAGTTTTGACTATTCATTAAAGTCTATACGCGTATTTGGTATAATTGCAGATCAATACACGTTCATCCAAGTCAATAAGGGCCGGAAATCACGTACTAATGGTCAAGGATAATTATCATGGCTTAAAATAACAAATTTACGATTTTAAAACAAGTCTTTCCTTCGGCAGTCTTGTTGCAGCGAACAAGCAAGGAGGAGGGACAGGGTGTTAAACATGTTAAATAATTTGTGGGTGGGATATGAAACAAGAATTCAGTTTGGCTCAGATGGTTGGTGCGTTTGGTTGTGGTGAGAGTGGCCCGGGTTCGATACCCGGGGGAAACAACTTTTTATTTTCTTTTTAACAGCTAAGGGGAAGGGGAAAAGCAGGCTTGGGCCTGATTATCTGGTGGGCCGGCTTGTTGTTGGGCTAGTGTGTTGGGCTTCAGGAAAACAAAAGGTATGGTTGGGTTGGGTTGGGTTTAGTAGTTCTAAATTAATAAGGATCAGTTTTTTTTTTTTTTTTAACATATAAAATCTGCAATTTATTTTTAATATTATTATTATTATTAATATTATATATATATATATACATATATATATATAAGTTGTGAATGAGGAAAATAAAGATTTAGGCATATTATGGAAATAATATACGTTTTAAAAATCTGAAAATTTTGCGATGTTACAGTCTCCCCTACTTTTAGGAACTTCGTCCGAAGTTAAGAGAATCATTAGGTTTACAATTGGTCAACCACCGGAAACCTTGATAAAATTCCACACTACCTTAACGTACCTGTAAATTCGTGATTACGTTCCGGACCGTAATTACCAATTTACCTTACATTAGGGTTTTGCGTCCTTTTATGACTTTACCGATTGTTAAGCAGGTCTGATAGTCTCCGCCAGTCGTTCAGGTGGTAGGGCCTCTCCCGACTGTTGGAATGACATGATGACCTCTACCAATCGTTAAGCTGGTCGTTTGGTAGTTAACTAATTGTTGTACAAGCAAGTATGATTATAGATATAGCAATTAGTTTACATTCAGACAAACATGCACACAGATGTTATGATAATACTTGAATTTTATTACTTGAATCGAATAACGTCAATACATAGGATAAAAGTAACCAATAGTCAAATGGTGAGTCTTGTGGTTAGGTAGCTGGAGGGTCTTGATCTCTGTTCAGTTTAGGGCATCGGTTACGGAAGTGATTTGGGTCTCCACATTCATAGCATTGACCATAGTTGTATCGATTAGGATTAGCAGCCTGAGCAGGGTTGATGGGTTGGTTGGCATTAGGGTTTGGGGTCTCGCGACATGTATTAACTAGATGGCCATACCTACCACAATTGGTGCACAAGCGACATGCTGAAGCAGTGGGATGATGTCGGTTGCATGTGTTGCACAATGGATGGTTTCCTGTATAAGGTTTCTTGTTAGAAGCTTGTGGAGTGAGGTTTTGCAGCAGGATCCCTGGTCTTACGTTTCTGGTTCTCAGTGGTTACCGCGGCTACAATACTTGTTTTATTGCCTTTCCGAACTAAAGTCCCGTTCTTTACGTGATTATCGGTTAAGGTAGCTGCTAAACGTTTGGCTTCCTCCAAGGTGGCAGGATTCCTTCCCACACCGTATCCTGGATTTGCATGGGCAGTCCACCGATGTACTTCTCGATGGCTACCGATAGGGGAGTGACTTTGTGGGGCAGCAATAAGCTAAGCTCATGAAAGCGGGTGTTGTAGGCAAGGTTTTCCCCACTATCTTGAGCTAAGGTGTGGAACTCATCCTCAAGCTTCTTAACTTCATTGCGAGGACAAAACTCTTCCTTCATGATCTCTTTGACTTGGTCCCATGTCATAGCAAGAGCAACTTCGGCCCCACGAGTACGCTTTTCTTCATTCCACCATGTGAGTGCTCGTTTATGGAGAACACTCATGGCGTAACGAACCTTGAAGTTGTTGGGGCATTCACTGTTGATGAAGGCATTCTCAATACCCTCAAACCATTGGAGGAGTCCAGTAGCTCCTTCTTCACCACTAAACTTTGGAGGGTTACAAGAGTTGAAATGCTTAAGGGTACAGGCTTGGGGTCCATTTCCATTGCCATTGCCGTTCCCGTTCCCGTTGTTGTGACCATTCCCGTTGCCGTTCAATTGGATGACCTGAGCGAGTAAATTGGGAACCAGAGTTGCGATTTGCTGCGCCATTTGTTGAGAAATGATCGCAGCCAGTTGAGCATCAACCCCATTGTTGTTGTGGTTAGGAACTTGATCATGGTTGTGGTTATGGTTATCACCACCTTCTTCGTGGTTCTCACCATTGCTGTTGCGAGTGCTGCGACGAGGAGGCATGATCTGTAATAGACACAATGAAATGAATGAGATTATATAAGGAGTGTAATCATTTATTCATTAATTAAAACGAATAAACGAAAACGTTGACTTATCAAAGATTCTCAATTCTAATAACATATGAAGACGTGCTTTAGCCTATAAGTGAACACTCATCCCGAGAATTCCCAGGTAGGCATCCGGGTCCCTCGTCTGATTGGGATATATGCGCAATGCCAGCCTAGACAGAAGACTCAGAATACAGGCGTTCACCCTTCCAGATTGCACGTGTTCGTTATTAAAATCTAGAACTTCGACGAGATCTCAAGGTGGTTCAGGTTAAACCTGGGGATTTTGTCCTATTAGTCTATGAGTAGATCCATTGATGGAGAGCAACCTTCTTGTAGGGAGGATATGAAGTAGGAGAGGAATAGAGAATAGCAAACAAAAGAAGCAAGTACTGGTTAAATCCTATGGTTATAGACTAGATTATTTCTCTAATAACCTAATTCCCTATAACCATGGCTCTGATACCAATCTGTAACACCCCAACCGATGGCGGAAACATCGGGATGTCACGTAATGATGATTGTTCAGTAGCTCATGGTGAATAATAAAATTTTCATTAATTGATTTAAATAAATTACATACAATTGTTCTACAAGAATTCGTACATCAAATTTAATAAACTATGCACATATCTTCAAGCAATTCTTCAAGCAAGTAGGACCTGAAACATGTTAAGTTGAAAATGTTTGGGTCAACAAAAGTTGGTGAGAATTACATAGGTTTTTGAATATAATTGATAACAATAGTTTGTACAACACTCAGGGTTGTATGATGATAGAGTATGATACTGACATGCAACAATGCGTCTATGTACAACCAAACCTTGTGTCGACTGATGACTAACTCGCAAGTTAGTTAAATGTTATTACTGTTATCGATCATCCCTGAGTCTACGCGGGGGGATGGGTTTGTCAGACCTATAGCGCTATAATCTAAACAGGCGGCTTGATCATTGTTAATGATTGTACTGTGTCTTTTTGTTACAGTCAAATGATAGAATGATGATGTACTTGAATCACAAGTAAATATGAGTAAATGATAGTATAAAATATTTGAACATGTTTCACCCCAAAAATAGTGAAAATAGAGTAAAAGGGGCTATGTAAACTCACCTTGGTAAAATATTATTCCTTGAAAAATAGTGTGTTGCCCAAATATGTCAAATATCACCCTATAATAAGGTAATAAATATGTCTAAGTCTATCAAGTCTACAAATGTATAAGTTATAGGGCTTCGAATTTGGGGATAATTGCTCGTTTGATTAATATTAAAAATGTTCGCCAATTGAGAGAAATTTAGTAAATAAATAACCAAAAATCTTTTTATGAATTTTAAACTTAAGATGGTTACAAGAATGTGTTTAAAGTGTAAAAATAATTTTTATAAAATTATTTTCTTTAAAATAGATTATTAAATCTATTTATTATAAATAGCCAAAATTCTAACTTTAATTTTTAAAAATACAAAAATTAAAGAATCATTATATTAAAAATCATATTTCTGTTCTAAATGGTTAAAAATAATTTGTATAAAATTTTGGTGCAAAAATGATGAAAATTGGATTTATTATGATTTAATTATGATTAAATCTAACAAAAATTGATTAAAAATATAAAATAAATGATTTTACTGAATTAAAAATTATTTCAGTAAAGTTTAACTTTATAAAAAGTTAGGATAATTTTTGGGGAATTTAATAAAACTGTTTTGATATAAAAATGGATTTTTATAAATATAATAGTATAAAAATGATTTAATTATTATAATTATTAAATAAAAGAATTTCTGAAAAATAAAAATTGTAAATAACACTTTTATCTCAGATTAAACAAATGTAATTTTTTTAGAATTTATAAAATAGTTTTGATATTTTAAAAAGAATTTAAAAGATTTAATATATATATATAATTGTTTGTTTTCAAAAAAAAAAAAAAAAATAGAAAAGAAAGAAAAGAATAAAAATGGTCAGGGCGGGACTCGAACTCGCGAGCCAGGGGTTATAGGCCATAGTCACAACCACTTGGCCTAGACCAGTGGTTGTGATGAAACCCGGTTAAGAATAATTATATACACTATGTGAAACTGAGTTCATCCCCATTTCAAGACTTCGAGCCCTAGATTCAGCAATACGTTGATTCACACATCAATAGCCCAATTAATCATAGGGCTATTGATGTGT
Organism: Ambrosia x helenae; assembly: GCA_030844895.1. Lineage (NCBI taxonomy): Eukaryota > Viridiplantae > Streptophyta > Magnoliopsida > Asterales > Asteraceae > Ambrosia > Ambrosia x helenae. The sequence goes on along the minus strand of CM061226.1, from coordinate 88,401,262 downwards.
GGATGCCGATGAACATAAACCACAGAAATAATTAATCTTACAATGTTGTTTCGATACTCGATTGGATGGTCAACCTTAAAGTCAAACCCACGATCAAATGATAATAAACAGATTGATTTGAAGAAAAATTGGAGGTTGAGAAGTGATAATTGACGAGTTGTACTGCTTTGAGGATGATCAATTTATAGAGGGAAACGATGGTTGGGTTAATTGGAAGTTTTGACTATTCATTAAAGTCTATACGCGTATTTGGTATAATTGCAGATCAATACACGTTCATCCAAGTCAATAAGGGCCGGAAATCACGTACTAATGGTCAAGGATAATTATCATGGCTTAAAATAACAAATTTACGATTTTAAAACAAGTCTTTCCTTCGGCAGTCTTGTTGCAGCGAACAAGCAAGGAGGAGGGACAGGGTGTTAAACATGTTAAATAATTTGTGGGTGGGATATGAAACAAGAATTCAGTTTGGCTCAGATGGTTGGTGCGTTTGGTTGTGGTGAGAGTGGCCCGGGTTCGATACCCGGGGGAAACAACTTTTTATTTTCTTTTTAACAGCTAAGGGGAAGGGGAAAGCAGGCTTGGGCCTGATTATCTGGTGGGCGGCTTGTTGTTGGGCTAGTGTGTTGGGCTTCAGGAAAACAAAAGGTATGGTTGGGTTGGGTTGGGTTTAGTAGTTCTAAATTAATAAGGATCAGTTTTTTTTTTTTTTTTAACATATAAAATCTGCAATTTATTTTTAATATTATTATTATTATTAATATTATATATATATATATACATATATATATATAAGTTGTGAATGAGGAAAATAAAGATTTAGGCATATTATGGAAATAATATACGTTTTAAAAATCTGAAAATTTTGCGATGTTACAGCTTATCCGCTAAAAAAAATTATTTTGTTAAATTTATTTATATAATCCTTCTTGAAACGAGTGGTAGGACCATATATTAACTATATATATATATATATATATATATTCATTGTTGCTTTAAGGTTTATAAGAATTTCATAAGTGTCAATTATTTGGCACGTTATTATTGTAACAAGTTATTATTATTTTTGACACTATAAAAGCGCAACTAAATAAATTTAGTTTAGTAATGAATTAAAATGTATTACTTGTTAACGTGATATTATTGTTAACGAATTAAAATCGTTTTTTATAAATAAAATGTTATTATTATATTATTCGAGAAAAGTCGGGCGTTACAGCAACAATAAGTATATATTTGAGGTGACATAATTGTCAAAATGAGGTTTGTGTCAAAACAAACAATTTTGGGTACACTACACACATAATGTCCGGTAAGTTGAAAAATTGTGTACATATTAGCATGTCAAATACATTCATAAAAAATATATTACGCACCAGCAAGTTTCTTGCCTCATCGGTCTACTTGCCAGACGTACTCACGTTGGGTTTTCTGGTGCACCAGGAACACTATGGTTATACATAGCATACATGGGATTTTAGTTGAAATCTTGAAATCATTTTGAAAACACACCAAACTCGTCTCCAGATCCGGGGACTATGGCTACCCTGGTCCTGAGGCTAGACCTAAACCAGATAAAAGGAAAGCGGGGTTAGTGGCTAGTTTGGTGATCAGGGTATGTTTATGTAGAATTGTGATAACTGCTTGCCTTTTTTCATTCACAATAATCCTTATATAATGTTACAAGAGATCTCCTAATTATGGAGATAATTGATACAATCAATACTAATTACAATATAATAAATATGTGCATAATTAGTGGCGTCTATTACACCCCTGCAGTCGAAGCGAGGCCAAGGTTAGTGAATGGGATGAACCTAACAAAGCAAATGGATCATGGAATGCATAAGTGATGCCAAGGTAAGTGACTTATCTTACATAAATCTCTTAGCAACTAAATGATTTTGCAACCACATAAAAATATGGATTCAATGTTGTTAGTAAAGAACCGGTAAGCTTTGCATAAAATGGATTATTGGAATGTGGAATTCTAACTCAACATGGGTTAGAATCATCCAAATGAAAGAAAAATTGTTTAGTCCGAGATAGGACGCCCAAATATAGATAAACGAACATATTTAGAAATAGGACAAACGGGTCAAGTGAGGTGGGTGTCACTTGGGCCCAATATTAGTAAGATTATAATTTGAGAATTGAAATAAACGGGTCAAATGAGTCAGATGTTGTTTCGGGGTCATAACCATTGCGTTTCGACACGAAATTCGGCCAGAAGTTGTTTTACAACATAAAGGATGTTTGGTAAGTTTTATAGATTTTTCTAAAGTCGTTTAACATGGTTTTCTCGGATGTTTTGTCCATAGTTGTCAATAGCGATGGTAACGACCGCGATCGCGAATAGCATCGCGTATCGGCTAACCATCGCTATTGTGTGTCTAGCGGGGCAGTAGCGTGTGTATAGCGACGTCCGGCGAAGAATTCCGGTGATGTCAACTGTGATTTCTGCCGGAGAAGATGAAATCGTGAGAAGGAAGATGAAAGCAGAGAGATTATTATATTATATTATATCATAATAAAATGTGTGTTGGAACAAGTGCTGGAGAGATTATTATATTGTTGGAACACGTGGTGGAAACTAAAGTAACTTTTTGAAAGTAGCAAAAGTAATTTCTTGAAAGTAGCAAAAGTAAATGTCTCCAGCTCCCATGTCTATTGTTTTATTATTATTATTATTATTATTATTATTATTATTATTATTATTATTATTATTATTATTATTAACTTTATTTGTTTTCACATTTAAACCCTCTATCTTTCATTTGTTTACATTTGGTCCTAAAACTTCTAAATTTCATATAGAAAGTATAAAATTAGTTTGTATATATAAACATTTGGTCCTTATACTTATAAATTTGTACATAAAAATATTTTTAAATATTTTAATACCTTATCGTTATTTACGAAATAGCGGGCGCTATTTCATCGCTATCGCTGCGTAGCATATCGGTAGACCGTCGCTATTTACTGCTATTCGCTATCGATAACTACGGTTTTGTCAATAAGTTTGTCGTTGACAGAAACAGACCCGCTAATTGCAGAGGCTGTTTCGTGGTCTTGACCATTGCGTTTCGATACGAAATTCGGTCAGAAGTTGTTTTACAACATAAAGGATGTTTGGAAATTTTTATAGATTTTTTAAAGTCGTTTAACGTGGTTTTCGCGGATGTTTTGTCAATAAATTTGTTGTTGACAGAAACAAATCCGCTAATTGCAGAGGCTGTTTCGAGGTCTTAACCATTGTGTTTTGACACGAAATTCAGTAAGAAGTTGTTATACAACATAAAGGATGTTTGGTTATTTTTATAGATTTTTCTAAAGTTGTTTAACGTGGTTTTCGCGGATGTTTTGTCAATAAATTTGTTGTTGACAGCAACAGATCCGCTAATTGCAGAGGCTGTTTCGAGGTCTTAACCATTGAGTTTCGACACGATATTCGGTCAGAAGTTGTTTTACAACATAAAGGATGCTCGGTAATTTTTATAGATTTTTTCGAACATGTTTGATGTGGTTTGGCGACTGTTTTGTTAGTAAATAGTTGTTGACAGCAAGAAGGTTGGTTTACTTATATGCATATTAACTTAAACCTCTTAATGGGTCAAATGGGTAAAAAGGCATAAATGTTTAAAGAACCGAAAGAGTACCCAAACATGAGACTTGGTACCCTTAGAACATGTTATAGCAATGTTAAACGAGTTCCCAAGAGTCGTTGGGGATGGTCGAGAACCTAATTAAAGTCCAACAAAAGGTTGGGTAAATATCAAGGAATTGTGAATGTTTATGCTATGCAGACGATTTAGAGTATTCAGCAGTTTCAGAATCGTAGGCTACGATTCATAATGAGCAAACTGATCAGGTTATCTGAACCGTAAGCCACGGGTTGAGAACCGTAGCTTACGGTGGGATTATTTCCCAAAAAAAAAGTTAGTTGTTTTGAAATGATTTGACCCGTTAATCTCAAATACTAATCGTTTATCATGTGTATTTGTGGTAGGCATGTCTAAGGAGCAGAACCGGATGCGAAACGGACCAAGCATGAAACCGAACACACTCGAGACCAAGATCACTATGGTGAAATAAGATATAATTTCGTCTTCACACGCCGTGTGGGTCATTTTAGTAAATAACAATGATGTTATGTATATGTAACGTCTATGGTAGTCAAGTTTAGAGATGTCGAATTATAAATAACATGTGCAGATCTTCCTATGGTCCGGACGTGTAAATATGGTTTAAGACAGAAAAAAAATTATGCTAAACTGAGACCAAAACTAAATTAGTTGTTAATGAATTGTTTTAAAATGGGTCGGGTCTTACAATCATCTTGAAGGATTCGGTCGCGGTGTCCCATTTTTATCCTTTGAGCTCTAGGAGCCGTTGAAAGGTTGACCGGGTGTAATGTCAAATGTGTCGGATACTGTAAATATCCTTGTTCATTTGCATCATTTGATAGGCGACATTATGAATGAACTGGAGATGGTCCGAGGCCTGGGGACCATTAACCGCTTCAACTTGAGACGATGACTTGTATATCACACCCATTGAGTCCCTCTACAAAAACAACAAAATTTATTAAATTAAAATGATCGATTAATAAGTCAACATTTAAAAAAATACGAAAAACGTATACCATCAATTGAAATCCTGCCCCGTCATCTTGAAAACCAGGATCAGGCACGGGTGCTGACCTCGGATCAGAAACGTATACAACAGTATGGCCCATATACCACTCCATGTAACCCGGGACAACGGAATGCATCGTAATTATTTGACCGTTCACAACATTATTGGCACAGTTATTCCATCCCTGAACATACTCTCCGTGCTTAACGATCCAATCAATCCCAGGTTTACCTATTCGGTTTAGCTTGTGCAACCTTCTATGCTCACTAACTTCTATGCTCATAGAGGGAGGGATATGTTGTACCATCCCGAATTGTCTCATTACCCGTTGCGGATAATGATTCTCAACAATCTCCCAATATAACAAGGAGCAAGCACTCCTCTAACTTTCCATACCACTTTTTCATATCGGGGGAAACCTTCCATTGACACCATTGTAAGGGGTCCAGTTAAACTATAAAAAAAATAGTTATGCAATAGGAAAAAAATATAAATTTATTATATATACTAAAAAAAATTAATATAATTACATTACCCTCTCGTATCGATTAAAGATGAGAACGATATGTTCTCAAACGGTGTGAGGGTGCTTCTTTAAAGTTGAGTTCCTCTTGTTGCCACCTACAGAATTGAACAATGATAACATTTCAATATTAAACAGTTATGTTACTAATGATTAATATATGTTTCAAGTTGTAAATTACCAAGCTGCCAACGGCGTGCTGTAAGCAAAATCAAGGTTAAGCCTGGGCGCAATGTAGCAAATTCTTTCACATGCCCACATTTGCAAAATGAAGACCGGGCCAGTAATGCTTATGGCATCAAGTGATGTGGCATCATATAAGTTTCTATACAGACAGGCTAAACCTGCACTACCCCAACTGTACTGTGAACATCTTGTTAAATCATGTAAAAAAAACTTAGAAAGTGTAATGAAATTTTATTGTTGGCATTATCTGGAAGTATTGCGCAACCAATAAAATAAAATATTATTAAACGTGCACGAATAATGCAGTGTTCGTGCGTTGCTTCAAGTTCAAAAAATGTTTTTTATTTCTCTCAAAATAGAAGATGAAAGAATTGATTTCCCCCGAAATTCAGCAAGCTCGGGGGTAAAACCTAACAAAGTTTCACACAAGGCTATTGCATCATCTTGTGTCATGCGAGTTTCCGCCCCCGATACCACAACACAATCTACCGGTAATCTCCACAACACGTTAATATCCTCTAACATGATGATCGCTTCACCCATCGCAGATGAAATGTGTGGGTTTCTGGCCTTCATCGCTCGACCAATGCATTTATTAGTGCGTGGTCGATGTATCGATAACCAGAGCTTAAAATCCCACCAAACCCGGCTTGTTGTATGATACTTTTAACCTGTTCCCCTACAGGATTTTGCTTAAGTGTTTACCAAATACATCTATCACCACGTTTAACATTTATGTTATCCTTGTAATTTTCTGGATGTTGAAAACACCCGACGCATGGTGCGCATTATGTAGAAACAACAGGTCGTTAGTAAGAGGACCCGGTGTAATTCGTAACTCATTTTCAAAAAACGATTTAAAGTAATCACAAGTTCACAACTAATTCTTTTGAAGATTGGAAAAACAACACTTTGAAAAAACACTTTGGGTGTTGATAAGCAGATTGTTTTGTGAAGATGGTGGATACATTTCCATCTTGTGTTATACGTATTATATAATCATGTCCAATTCGTATTACATCTCCTGCAATTACTATTGATACTATTTACCCTGCTAACATTTCAATTCAATATGCACATTTCAATTCAATCTGCAACATACTATTGAGCCTATGGATTCTCATCAATCTTTGTAAGTTTCCATGCTACTACTAGGTGTATTCCATACAAAAGAAAATTGCACTCTTCCACCACCTTCACGTGACAAATACAAACAAAATAAAAGCCTGCAGCATTTGACCGACTTTGATTGAAGATTGTGAAATCATTCAGCGGCCTTCAGGGACCTTGTGGACTCGATCAGCAAGCTTTAGGAAGATCACAGAATGGATCAGTGACCTTCATTAAAGGTCGCATTATGGAACAGCGAACTTGAAGATCATGCATTGGACCAGCGATCCTGATTTGAAGATCGCTACTTGGACCAACGAACTTCAAAATTCTCTTTTGAAGATCGCTACTTGGTATAGCGAACTACCTATTTTCACAAAAAAAAATCTCATTCAACACCCAAAAACGCTCTTCTATGTTGGAAATTGCCTATTATTGCAAAAAAAAAAAAAAATAAATAAATAAATAAAAAATAATTGTAGTTCTGCCTCCTTTGCTGCGAAACTAATTAAAATGCTATAGATGAAGATGGACAAAAAGATATTTCAAAAATCAATATATTGCAATCAAAGAATGGTGGTTATCATATGAACCTTAAAGGAACTTTATCAAAAAAAAAAAAAAAAAAAAAAACAAACTATTGTTCAATGTGTTTTTTCTTTAGGAACGTAGCATGTCATTAGATATTGCCTTGCCATGCCAATCACGTAGTCAGCAACTTCCATAATCAAATTACCTCAACATAATTTTCTACACATACACATCCTCTATATATAGACTAGAGTTCTACCTTAGAGAGCACCTCAATATCTAGCTACTTATCAAGACTTGATCTTTAAATAATAACATGGGGTTGTCAAAGAATACATCAATCATCCTAGCAGTACTTCTTGTATTTGGGATGTGGGCATGCGATGTCACATCTCGAACACTAAGCGAAGAGAATATGGTACAAAGGCACGAACAATGGATGGCTCGTTATGGGCGTGTGTATAAAGATGATTTGGAGAAAGAAACACGTTTCAAGATATTCAAGAACAATGTGGCATACATAGAAGCATTCAACAATGCTGGCAACCGCGCTTACAAGCTAAGTGTCAACGAATTCGCAGACCAAACAAATCAAGAGTTTAAGGCTACACGCAATGGATTCAAGTTCCCATTCACACCAAGATCGGGACAAACCACACCATTCAGATATGAAAATGTGACCGCGGTTCCATCTAGCATTGATTGGAGGAAGAAAGGAGCCGTTACCCCAATCAAGAATCAAGGCCAATGTGGTAAGCCAATCATGAAGTCCAAATCAGTAACACTTCTTTCTGTAATAATTTATACCTTTTTTTATATATATTGATTGTTTAAAAATCAACAGGAAGCTGTTGGGCATTTTCGACAATTGCTGCTACCGAAGGAATTACCGGAATCACCACTGGGAATCTGATATCACTCTCTGAGCAAGAACTAATGGACTGTGACAGGAGTGGTGAAGACCAAGGGTGTGAAGGCGGATACATGGATGATGGGTTCGATTTTATCGTTAAAAACAAAGGGATCAACACGGAGGCTGCATATCCTTACAAAGCAGTAGATGCAACTTGCAACACGAAGAAAGAGGGTGTTGCTGCAGCGAAGATCACAGGACATGAGGATGTGCCTGCCAACAGCGAGGTGGCACTGTTGAAGGCTGTGGCTATGCAGCCTGTTTCTGTAGCCATTGACGCCGGGGAGGCCGACTTCCAGTTTTACTCGAGTGGTGTTTTTAATGGAACTTGTGGTACTGAATTGGACCATGGGGTTACAGCAGTCGGGTATGGAACCAGTGACGATGGCGTCAAGTACTGGCTGGTGAAGAACTCGTGGGGCACGTCTTGGGGCGAAGAAGGATACATTAGGATGCAGAGAGATGTTGAAGCTAAGGAAGGGCTATGTGGTATTGCTATGATGGCTTCTTATCCAACTGCTTGATACACAGTTGTATATACACCCAAAACTAGCACACTGATGTTAAATATGTGAGAGTGTTCACTTTCATCATGTCCATATGCTTCCATTGGTGTAAATGTATGTAAATCACTGGTATTCTATTAAGTTTTCTTTTATACACCTAAATGTATGACAAACACCATACAGTACACTATATTGTATCAATCACTGTGTACATGCGTGTATCATATACCATACCATCACATATCATTGTATATAGTCAATAATAACATATAAAGGGTAGAGAAAATCATTAACATTTCTTTGTGTGTATTATACTTTCTATGGTAATATCAGAGATTAAATATGTCTAGCTATACCTAGCAATACGGACAGGGAGGGGTAGGCGAGGATGCCCGGTCAGTACTCTAATGCTTGTGCCATATATAATACACACTAGAACCTAGTGGCGGACCAGAAATTTTTTTCATGAGGTGCGGAATCTCTAAGCCCGTAGGTCGTTTATTTATCAGGTGGCTCGGATCGGATCGACTCGTATACCAAAAATAATAATACTAAAGTTATATAATCATTAAAAGGAAACCAAAAGCCAAAAGTAACTTAAACATCGTTACATATGCATAACAAAATTCTAAAATCCAAAGTTGTGGATACATTTCGGCTAATCGTAGTAGTTTTGGAACATCAAACGCACCAAAATTATCACAAGAACTCAAGCTATTAATACAAACAAGTAACTCAGATGTTACCTCGTTAAAACGGTTTCCAAATTCTTTGATTTACATATCTAGAATCGAATTGAATAGTTAGATTCATTTGAATTATCTACACTAGATTATAGTCTCATTCATTGTACTCAAGGTTGTAAAAATCCCGATTAACCGGTGATTAATTGCTAGTCCTCACTTTACTGATTAATTTTGGGCCAATCACTCAATTAATCGGTGTCGCGATTATTCACCGATTAGTCGGACCAAATTGGTCCTAGTCGAAGCTAAAAAACTCAAAATTAGGTAAAAAAAACGATTTCAAACGGGTCAAAACTGGATCAAAACGATCAAATAAAACAAGTTATTATCTCAAAATTGGAGGCTAATCCATGATTTAGAAGTAAAATGGACAAAACTCCATGAACCCTAGTTGCGTCTTATGGTTCCTTACAATGAAAGAAGGAAGGGGTCGGAATAAACGGGATATGGTGAACGATGGATGTGATTAGGGTTATTTTGGTTTGGGTATTTTAATATTTAACCCTCCTCCGTATTTACTAGTTTATGTTTAGCCCCTAAACTTCTAAATTTATACATATAAGGAATAAAATTAGCATTATATATGTATAAATTTGGAGATATATATATATATATATATATATATATATATATATATATAGTATGAGTATATACAAGAAACCCTTCTTAGATGGTAAACTTTAGAAACCCAACATGTGGACCACAAACTGCCACATCACATATATGTGCAATAATTATTTTATTAGACTCAAGGTTATTTTTGTCATTTGTGCACTCTTTTTAAATTTTCCCAAGACAATGTCTACTATGCTCACGTTTCCCAATCTCCATTTACTTTTTTGATTTAGACATTTTGTCACTTTTTGTTTTTACTTTGCAAACTTCATTATATCAAATAAACTCACACTTACACTCAACATTATCTTCTTCATTTAAGCTTTCCTCCATTAAAAAAGTTAGGTTTGTTTTGAAGGTTCATTCCATGGATTTTAACAAATCTTTTTCTCTGCTGCAACTTCGGACGTTGTTTTTTTCGAACATCTTCTTGACGAAGCATCCCATTGCTACTAGAGTGTTGTAAGAGAAAGGGTTGTAGGTGTTAATGGTTGTCGGTGCCCGAACTTGTCGGAGAAGATGACCGGAGCATACCGTTGCTACGGCTTCTTGAAACCGAGCTAGTGAGTTCTTAATTTCCATGAGTTTTATATCTATTCTTCTTGTTTGCTTTTCCCCTTTTAATTTTTTTTTTTGTTTCTGTGTTTTAGATATAGAAATAATATAGAATGTTCTACCATATAAGTTTTGATTTATGAATATTGAAAGTTGATCCATGATTCAAAAAAAAAAAAATATTACACTTGATTCTTCTATTATTCGTTTGTTTGTTTGTTTGTTTATGACTCCAAAAAGTTAATTTGTTTATTTAGATTTTTTTAACGGAGTTTTTTAGATTTAAAGTGAGATCTAACTAGTATATAGCCTTTAAAATTGTAGATTTAAGCACTAAATAGTTGTATAATAAATTAATCATTATTTGTGGTGATCTTTGTTGATGTAAACTTTGTAAAGTTTTATCCCTTTTTCATCTTGACTTTAGTTCTAGGCATGTTGACTTAGGCAAACAACACATGTTACCCTCTTATGCAAAGGGTAACAAGTGTTACACATTTATCCCCAGTTAACACATGTTCACATTTGAGCCTCGACTAACATGTGTTACTCGTATTTAGTATGTTAGATGATGAGTTGGTCACACCGGTTAATATCTCATCTGTTGTTTTGCAGTTGATAACGAAGACCCCCCACTGGTTAACATATGTTAACATAGAAAGTCGAAGGAAGACGAGAAAATATGTAGAAAAACTTTTTAATAACGTTTTCTTTTTTGTACTCAATGTATAGAGTTACTAGATTTATTTTGTTAAAGTGGTCAATAGTTTGTAATGATACTTTGTAATAACGTGAGTTAATAGTTTGTGTGCTTTATTTCTCAGTAAACTTATGAAGTGAAAACTATATGGGTAAGCAAGACAAAAAAGACTGACAAAATAAACACAAGTTTAACATATGTTACCAAATAACACATGTTAACCTCTTATACAACATTAACACATGTTAACCTTTCATGCAGTTCATTTGAATGTCATGGGTAGGTTTTTGTGTGGTTCAATAGTTTGTAATGATACTTTGTAATAACGTGTGTTAATAGTTTGTATATTTTTTTCCCAGTAAACTTATGAAATAAAAACTATAGTGGTAAGCAAGACAAAATAAAAAAGGGGCTGAAATTAAATACAAGTTTAATAAATGTTACCAAATAACACATGTTAACCTCTCATGCAACATTAACACACGTTACCCCTTACATGCAGTTCATATGAATGTCTTGGGTAGTTTATCTATTTGTTCAATAGTTTGTATTGATACTTTGTAATAACACGTGTTACCAAATAACATGTGTTAACCTCTTATGACACGTCTTAATAATATGTGTTAATAGTTTGTATGTTATGTTTACTTATTTCTTTTGTAAACTTATGAAGTGAAAACATGAGTGGTAAGAAAGACAAAAAGGTTGACAAATGATACAAGTTTAACATATGTTACCACACCGTTCATACTAACAAATGTTAGATCTTCTCATGGGTATATTGGGGCAACATGTTTAACTTTATCAGATTAGATAACACATGTTAGCTCTTATGACCAACTAACACATGTTACCCTCGTATGCAACATTAACACATTATTTGTACTTGCCCCATTATAATAATATTTTCTTAAACAAAAAGTAGGAGATATGGTGTGACATGACCCATTATAATAATATTTTTTAAAACAAAAAGTATGAGAGATGAGAGAGATGGTGTGACATGACCCATTATAATAATATTTTCTTAACCAAAAAGTAGGAGTGAGGAGAGAGATGGTGATGTTGACTTTGAAAAAGTAGGAGAGAGGGTGTGACATGACCCAAAAGCAACTTTACTAAACTACCCTTATTTGTACTTGCCCTATTATAATAGTATTTTCTTAAACAAAAAGTCTCCACATTTAATCATAGCCCTTGATCAAATTCAATGGATGGCTAGGATAGGGTTTCCAAGGTTTACCATCTAACAATGAGTTTCCACATTATCCACACCCTATATATATATAAATCCAATCTGATTAATCCTAATTAATCCCTAGTCGGTACCCCACTGACCGACTAGATCCTAGCGGGTTCTACAACACTGATTGTACTTGATCTTACCTACCTGGAATCTTATTAAACCTTATAAAAAAAAATAATAGACAATAAACTCAAAGAAAGGACAAGTAAAACAAAAAAAACGAAAATCATATTAAAAGTTAACGTGACTTTGCCTGTCACCACACTTTTACATATTTTAACTTCTTGCACTTAAAAAAAAACAAATAGCCCATCTTCTTCACATCAAATTAAAAGAGACCTACAAACTTTTCACCAAGTCCTTGCTCGTCGAAAAAAAAAAAAACAAGAAAAAAATATATACACACCAACCTTTCTACCAAGTGTATGGATCGCGGATTTAACTTTAAGGCTTATAAAGGTGGAGATGAAGGCTTGTTTCCTTGCTTTTCCTCGGTTTCCAAAATCCAAAGGTTGCGATTGAAAAAATTTTATGGGGTGCGGTCGGAATAAACGTGTATATATCAACACTAAAAAAATTCAAAGTGGGCGCCTGCACCCCTGGACTGGATGTGGGTTCGCCAATGGTAGAACCGCTGATTCTGAAAAACGATGACACAAATCAAACGTTTAGTACCTAAATGGGATGAAAATTCGTAGCCGACATATTTAGATGGAGATAAATATTATGTAAAAATATTGATAATTATGTAGAGATTGTATTGTTATTATGTTTCCTAATTAGTGACCGGGTTATCATGTAATTCTCCCTATTTAAAAGGGTTTTGCATAATCAATGGAAGGCATCAGGAATTGCAAACCATGAACACTTTCATGGTATCAGAGCTTCAGTTCTGATCAACCCGATCCCTCTTCTTTTCCCTTTGCTTCGCCTTTTTTTTCCGATAATAGCCTTCCGTCCGATAACAGAGCTTTGCCTTCTGTCCTGATAAAAGCCTCAGCTGTTTTTTTCCTTTTTTTTTTTTCGATCCACTACAGCTTTGTTCTTTCCAATTCACCACAACCCTAGCCAAACCCTAATTGCCCATCATGACCAAACCCAATGAAGGTCCCAGCCAACCTGATAAACCAAACCACACGCCCTTGCACCCGGCCTATTCTGTCACCAACGTACAATCCAAAATCCAAACCCTAGACGGCACCAAAGTTACATACTTGTCATGGGTTAAACTTTTCCAATTCCATGCCATTGCCTACAAGGTTCTTGATCACCTTGATGATACCCCACCACCACTTCCCACCGATCCGACTTACCCTACATGGAAGGAGATCGATGCCCTAGTCTCGCAGTGGAAGCACTGTTTTCGATGATTTACTGACCCGTGTCCTTGATACAGCAGCATCGGCTCGTGACACGTGGGTTAAACTCGAAAAGCAATTCTTGAGTAATAAACAAGCCAAGGCGGCCGCTCATGAGACTCGTTTCGTGAACATGACACTCGCTTCATGTAGCTTGGTTGATGATTATTACCAACAGCTGAAAGAACTGGCAAATCAACTTTCTGATGTCGACCAGCCTCTCTTCGACAAGCGTCTGGTTCTACAACTCGTTCGGGAACTATCGACTGAATTTGATACAACCGCCCAACTGATACATTTCCAGCAGGCCGACTAAGATAAGGCCCAAACAATGCTCAACGATGAGGTTATCCGGTTGGAGGCACACCAATAACGATCCTCATCTGCCTTGTCACCTTGACTAGAACCGGATCAAACCAACCCAACAACAATACGATTTCCGGGGGAACGCCATAAAGGAGTCTGATACACCAGCGCGGGCCCGGTTAAGATAACGTAGTCTGTGACAGACCTTGGCTAGGGCTGCCGATTAGGCAATGTGACATTGGGTCACTCATATGAAAGCCACCGTTCAAAAAAAAAAAGAAACAATACTACTTCAACTGGAACCGATTACAACATACATCCCTCCACCTACTTCTTACCAACAGACCTGGGGTCGCAGACGCGGTCACAATCAATCCTCTCGAGGCCATTCTGGACGTGGTCGTGGCTACCGTGGCCAGACCCTAACTGGACCTACACCCAACACTCGACCCAACAGCAGCTTCCTCAGTGGGCTTGGTGGTCCACACCTCCTTGCCCTTATCCATCTCAAGCCCCATGACGCCCCAACCAGCCCACTCAAGCCCCGTCCCCATCGGCCAATTATGCAGTATATGGAGGTTAAGCTTTCTGCCCACCTACAATGGCTCCAACCGGCCCAATAGTCCCACCCGGGTTCGATGCTTTCAACCCCTCGGACTTAGGTGTTGCCTTTAACACTATGCACTTGCAATATCCAGAGTAGGTTCCTCTCATGGACACCGGAGCCGAACGCCATGCCATTGAAAATCAAGGCATGATTTCTCACTTTGATTCATCTCCTATAAACACTAAACTTGTGGTTGGTAATGGTCAATATTTAAACATCGCGGGTTCCGGCACCAGCTATCTTCCCCTCCACAACCGCATCTACATATTACCTAACATTCTTTACCGCCCTCAAATTATTAAGTCCCTTATATGGGTTCGTCGACTCACCCGTGACAATAATGTTTCCATAGAATTTGATCCTTTTTGGTTTTTCCTTGAAGGATCTCAAAACTTGGCGCATGCTTTTCCGCCACAATAGCTCTGGAGACTTATATCCTGTAACTCCATCAACTCTTCCGCCGCAAGCCTGCTTCATTGCCTCTACTACCTTACCCTGGCATGATCGCCTTGGACATCCAGGGTCACAAGTATTAGATGTTCTTCGTAGACGTTTTAATTTTTCTTGTAATCACAATACAACTTTTAAAGTTTGTCATGCATGTCAATTGTCGAATAGTAAACGTTTGCCATTTTATGAATCTAATTCTTTTACGTTTGCACCTTTTGACATTATGCATTGTGATTTATGGATGTCTTCGATACCTAGCAAAACTAGCTATAAATAAAGTTTTTAGTTTATTATTAGCGGTTTCAAGTTTAGGAAAGGTAGAGGGTTTATATCAAAGAGTTTGTGTCTTTCTGAAAAGGGTCCCGACATTTTCGTTCGCTTTGGGCTTCCGAAAACATTGAGCCGACCCTGAACCCGGGGATAATCTAGTTTTGTAATAAAGGACACTTAACGTGCTTTTTAAAAGACAAATGACAGAGTGCAACTTTATATATAAATAAAGGAAATTTTTTGTAATTTTTTTTTAAATAAAAAGATCGTAGATGGACAAAAGATATCTCAAAAAACAACATATTCAATAGAAAAACTTTATGATCAAAACAAAAAGGAACAAAAAACAAACTATGATTCAATGTGTTTTTTTTTTTTTTTTTTTTTTTTTAAGGAACGTAGCATGTCATTAGATCTTGCCTTGCCATGTCAATCACGTAGTAGCTACTTAATCAAACCTTAACATAATTTTCTACACATCTAATAAGCACACACATCCTCTATATATAGACCAGAGTCCTAGCTTAGAGAGCACCTTAACATCTAACAACTTATCAAGTATAATCATTATTAACATGGGTTTGTCAAATAACACACCAATCATCTAGCAGTACTTCTTGTTTTTGGGATGTGGGCATGCGATGTCACATCTCGAACACTAAGCAAAGAGAATATGGTACAAAGGCACGAACAATGGATGGCTCGTTATGGGCGTGTGTATAAAGATGATCTGGAGAAAGAAACACGTTTCAAGATTTTCAATAACAATGTGGCGTACATAGAAGCATTTAACAATGCTGGCAACCGCGCTTACAAGCTCAGTGTCAATGAATTCGCAGACCAAACAAATCAAGAGTTTAAGGCTACGCGTAATGGATTCAAGTTCCCATCCATACCAAGATCGGGACAAACCGCACCATTCAGATATGAAAATGTGACCGCGGTTCCATCTAGCATTGATTGGAGGAAGAAAGGAGCCGTTACACCGATCAAGAATCAAGGCCAATGCGGTAAGCCAATCATGAATTCCAAATCAGTAACATTTGTTTCTGTAATAATTTATATCCTTTTTTTTTATAAATTGATTGTTTAAAAATCAACAGGAAGCTGTTGGGCTTTTTCGACAATTGCTGCTACCGAAGGAATTACAGGAATCACCACTGGAAAACTAATATCACTCTCTGAGCAAGAATTAATGGACTGTGACAGGAGTGGTGAGGACCAAGGGTGTGAAGGCGGATACATGGATGATGGGTTTGACTTTATCGTCAAAAACAAAGGGATTAACACCGAGGCTGCATATCCTTACAAAGCAGTAGATGCAACTTGCAATACAAAGAAAGAAGGTGTTGCTGCAGCCAAGATCACAGGACATGAGGATGTGCCTGCCAACAGCGAGGTGGCACTGTTGAAGGCTGTGGCTATGCAACCTGTTTCTGTAGCCATTGACGCCGGGGAGGCCGACTTCCAGTTTTATTCAAGTGGTGTTTTTAATGGAACCTGTGGAACTGAATTGGACCATGGGGTTACAGCTGTCGGGTATGGAATCAGTGACGATGGCGTCAAGTACTGGCTGGTGAAGAACTCGTGGGGCACGTCTTGGGGCGAAGAAGGATACATTAGGATGCAGAGAGATGTTGAAGCTAAGGAAGGGCTATGTGGTATTGCTATGATGGCTTCTTATCCAACTGCTTGATACACAGTTGTATATATACCCAAAACTAGCACACTGATGTTAAATATATGTGAATCGTTCACTTTCATCATGTCCATATGCTTCCATTTGTGTCATTGAAAGCTGGAGACTGTTTGTAAAACTTGGTGTAAATGTATGTAAATCACTGGTATTCTAGTCTTATTTCTAAAACATGGAGCTATTTTCCATTAAAGTTCTATTGAAACTATCGATAAAAACTATAAGTTTTCTTTTATACACCTAAATGTATGATAAAACCATACAGTACACTATTGTATATTTGTATCAATCACTGGTACAGTGGTACATGCATAACATAACATATCATTGTATATAGTCAATAATAACATATATAAGGTAGAGCTAATCGTAAACATTTTTTGTGTGTATTATACTTTCTATAGTAATATCAGAGATTAAATATGTCTAGCTATACCTAGCAATACGGGCGGGGAGGGGCAGGCGAGGATGCCGGTCAAAACGTATTCGGGTCACGGACCGATTTAATAAATGGTTATTTTTTTATTCGGGTCAGAATGGGTCGATTTAAAAAACTTGCTAGATTAACCTGTTTCTAACAGAAATTACATAAAACAACAGGTTACAAAAGATCTAAGCAGCACCAAAATAACAACAGGAAACAAATAAAGAATTTCAATAAGCAAATTATCTGTTTTTTTCCATCCCGGCTATTTTCATCAGTCCACGCGAGTCTGGAATTACAATCTTGCCACACACAATTCCCTTATAAACGATCATTTTTGAAGAGTGAAAAAGACGGCATTTGATTATGCAAGTATACATGTTGTTACCTGATCGAACAATATTATTAGGCGTTAAGGTTGTGGTAGAGTAATTCCCCTTTGTTGCTGCAGTACTCTAATGCTTGTGCCATATATAATACACAGTAGAACCGCTGATTCTGAAAAACGATGACACAAATCGAACGTTTTAGCACCTAAATGGGATGAAAATATCATCTCTACTCAATAAGAAATCTATATTCCAATAAAACTATATGGATCATACCCGCCGTTCGTCACAGGACAAATCAAAGAATCTGGGTTGTGTTTAAAGTTTAAAAAAATCAGATTTAATAATCATAAGAAATTAGTAAGGGATTTAATAGAACTTGTTTGCTGGCACTTTAAAAAAAAAAATCAGATTTTGATGCACAGTATTCATGGTCTGGGGCATCAACATTCAACAGTATTCTTCTTTAGGTAGAGTTTGAGCTTGAGGTTTGCTTGATAATTGTGTTCAATATTCACGAGTCCTACAACTCCTTGTTAATAAAAAAAATTATATTAACATCCTACCCCCCCCCCCCCCCTATATTAATTAAGTAGTTTCACAAATAATTAAAACAAAAAAAAAAAAGAAATTAAATAAAATCAGATTAAAAAATATCAAACCTGGGGTATAGGAAGGATAACAAAGAGATCAAAAACGAAGCTTTTCTTGGCGCCGGGCACAATTCGAGCCACTACGCTACGTGCAACACCACCGTCATTGTGATGACGGTGTGATCGCAACCACCAGCTCATCTTAAACTGCAGCCATGCATTCCACAAGTGCAAAGAGTCAGTAACACACCGGAGAACCGTGATGGTGACCGCGAACCACCCGTCTACAAAGACACACATGCATGAGTCACTTAGAGATAGTGTGTAGAAAAAAAAAACGGGTCGAACAAGCCAGTAGCACAGACCAGAAGGAACACACAGTTCTACTTCTACCAATGTACTTACCAGCTGCCATCCATGCCTTTCGTATCACATCCTTGTTCTTTCGGCCAAATCCTGTAAGGACTCCAATCACCACGACACCACCAATGGTCTCTTCTTAGGAGCTGCAGCCAACTCCATCTCAAGAGCTGTTAGTTTCTTCTGTTGCTCCCTAACAAAGCTTCTTCATTCCCTAGTCATCCCTCAGCTTCAACCGCGGATGACAAAGTGCTTCATCCAAGGCAACCGAGTGACATCAGCGACCAACTTGTACTTGATCAGGAGGGCGATCAAATCCCATCCTTGGTAGTTGGCTTTTTCCTCGACGACGATATGCATCGCTGCATCATCATCGTTAACCAACCGGTAGGAGCCCTCAATGAAATTCTTCACATCTTCGTATGATGTTGGGTGGTACAAGATCAATCAGTTTTAATACTTGCGATCTTTCTTTCCTGCACCCCGGATGTGGTCGTCAGTATGTTGTCCTTTGGCCACACATGAAACAGGGGACAACTCTACGAAGCAGAGGGGCACAATAGAACATTTGAAGGCTCTAAAAGCCTTCAACGTTAAAGTGCTTTCTCTTGTGTGGCCAAAGGACATACATACTAACGACCGCATCCGGGGTGCAGGAAAGAAAGATCGCAAGTATTACAACCGATTGATCTTGTACCACCCAACATCATACGAAGATGTGAAGAATTTCATTGAGGGCTCCTACCAGTTGGTTAACGATGATGATGCAGCGATGCATATCGTCGTCGAGGAAAAAGCCAACTACCAAGGATGGGATTTGATCACCCTCCTGATCAAGTACAAGTTGGTCGCTGATGTCACTCGGTTGCCTTGGATGAAGCACTTTGTCATCCGGTTGAGGCTGAGAGATGACTAGGGAATGATGAAGCCTTGTTTGATCTGTTGACCTATTCCAACTAAACAGATCCAGGTTAAGAAACTAGTAAAAAACTGAATCTCCATAGATAGATAGACAACACAGGATCATGCAAATGATTGTACGCAAGTGTAATTTCAACAGAAACAGCTAGTAAAACCTATTCCGACTAAACAGATCCATATGACCGAGCAAGTAAACCATTAAATCTCCAACAATGATACATCACATAATACAGAATCATATAAATGAATACACCCGACCGTAATTTCGACAGAAACAGCTAGTAAACCTATTCCAACTAAACAAATCCACATGAACAAGCAAGTAAATCATCATATCTCAACAATAACACAAAATCCTAAAAAACAATCCACACGACTGTAATTTCACAAAAAAAAAAACGCCTAAAAAATTCACCAAACTCAACATCCAAACAGCTGAAATCATAGTTCAAATGTTCTGAAACGTAATTCATACCTGTTTTCTTCGCAAAAAATACGGTTATAATAAATTACAATAGCTTAAGTGAATCGATGGATCGATGGAGGTTACAGATCCATGGAGATTAGATTTAGGGTTACAGAGTTGGTGATTGGTGGTTTAGGGCAAAAGTTTATATAAGCGTTTAATGTGTTTCGCGATTTCACTTCACTTTTTTTTTTTTAACTTCACTTAATAGAAAAGAAATTATTTGGAAACAAATGAAATTAGGGCCGTAAACGAACACGAACAAGCCATTTTCGTATTCGTTTGTTACAGAATTTACGTGTTTGTGAACTGTTCATGAACACTTACCGAACGAGATTTTAGGTTCGTGTTCGTTTGTTAAGGATATAACGTGTTCACGAACTGTTTCATGAACACTTACCGAACGAAATTTTTGTTCATATTCGTTTGTATTTATATATGAACGTAAATGAACGCAAATAGGCATTACTGAACAAAATCAAGCACGAACTAACACAACAAATTCTGAAAATTAGCATTTTTTTATTGCTAACATTGCCGCCAAAATATACTAATCCAATTACCCAAATATACGTGACATAATCTTGATCACGTAATGTGTCACACCCTCAAATTCCACGTGCGGGGTTTTACCGCGAGGCGCGTGACACACCAGGATCTCAGTCAACGATCACAATAAACATACAACAAACATGCATTCATAATTATATTTAAAACCAAAAGATCACGCTTTGAGCTGTAAACCAGCAGCGGAAGCATTCTTGTTTACAACCAAAAGACATATCATTGTTTACAAAAACATTGTTTAATATGCTTCAAAATGATAGACGCTGTGCATGACTCCGTGCGCCTAGTCCGATGACTGCTACCTTAGCGACCTGAGAAAACATGCCAAAAATGTCAACATATAATGCTGGTGAGTTCACAGGTTTTCTTTTATAAAAGAGTTATCACAAGTTCACAAAGATCATTCCCGTTATACTATGTCATAAGAACGTTAGCTAGACGTTAAGTGATCTCACTACTACGGTTGGGAACCCATTACTGAACATGAACCAAAAGACGAGACCAGCCCAGATGACTGGGCTACCGATGCCTCGGTAACCCGATAGGTAGAGACAATATGCACCCGCCCGGCCCCCGGCCGTCGGGTGGGGCTTGTGAGGCCACAATAGATCTATCCACATTTCCCTCGTTGTGCATTCCCGCACATTCATGGTTTCCCCCTGGGACTTTCCATAAAGACCGTATAGTACATAAAGTGCCCATAGTATAACATGTCCTTTAAATCGTTCGTACAAAGCATGTTTCTCTCCCCCCGAAAGCCAAACAGTAAAAGTGGGGCTGTGAAACTCACCTTGGTTTGCGTTACTTGAAAACAGTTAAGAAGTTAAGCTATGATAGCCCCAGATAGCGGCGACCTATCATAAGATGTGTATAAGTACCCGGACTAATAACCCGTGGGTTAACTAGTCCCCGAATGTCCAGACCGTGACCATAAACGTTTGAAAACACCTTTAACTGTTAAACCGACCGTGCCAGACAAGACCCGACATCACATTGGTGACCCAACATTCCACGTGTTAGATAAGTACAAAACATCATGCAACATATGCAATTAAACACTTAGCACGCGCAATAATTCACCTAGTCTAGCATAATATCCGTTTAAACGCATAATCAGGTCCGAATACGTCTTACTAAGTCATTGGGTGTATCCCGGGGTTCCTAGCATGTTCCTAGGTGTCAAATCGTGTTTCGGGATGTCAAAACGCGTTCACGACAGCAGTACATGCGATTAGGAAAGTCACACGCGAGTAGGCTTCAGCCTACAGGCGATTAGGGGCCTAATCGCCTGATGTATCAGGCGAGTAGGGTCCCAATCGCCTATAAAGTCTGCATAATCGCCCCCAGCTCAGGCGATTAGGATTCCTAATCGCCTGTAGCTGCTGTGTAACGGATTTTCGCGCGTTTAACCCTCCAAATCAGATCCGAAACATGCAACGACACCCAATATCAAACCTAAATCATTTACCAACCCATTTCAAGCAAAAACCCCCGACATATCACTGATCTAGCATGTTCTATGCAATTATTTCCTAAAATGGCAAAGTACTAGGTTTCACCAACCAACCTTATCTTTCCTTAAATGGAAACAATCAGATTTCAAACTTTACAAACATGTAAATCATCAAACCTCTGATCTAACATCTTCCTAGTATGAATCCTAACAACATTGCATCAACAATCATACCATAATCATCCTAAATCCTCAAGAACATACAAATGGGTCAAAATATGCATTTTCTTCAAAACACCACAATAATGGCTAAAATTCTAAGACAACCTTCCTAATAATCTCTACATAGCAGAAGTACAATCATATCTTGAAAACATTCATGTTATAATCCACCAAGAAGACCAACATATGCATGTAAACTTCACAAATAACAAGCATTAAGGTGTAGACTTAGTTTAGGACTCTTTTGAAAGGTTTTTAAAGACACAATTTGGTAAAACAAGGTCTGGAACTTTGGGGAACTCAAAATAACAACTTTACAAAGGTTAGGGATGAAGAACACACCTTGGGTTTTGTTAAAGAAAGGTGTGTAAGCTTGGAGATGGTGATTTTTGTAGCAAAAAGAGTTCCAGAGGTGTTTCAAGTGTGTGGGTGGTTTGGGAGCAGCTAGGGTTGTTCTAGAGGTGTTTGGGGAGTTAAGGGTTCTATTTATAGGTGTTTTGACCCGGACTCTCTGCTGTTCATGCGATTAGCAGCCCAGATCAGGCGATTAGGGGCCTAATCGCCTCTTGTTCATGCGATTAGCCTCCTACTCGCGAGTAGGGACCCTAATCGCCTCTGTTCATGCGATTAGGCCTCCTACTCGCCCCACTCCCCTTGTAATCGCCTACTGTTCACGCGATTAGGAGTCCCCCAGGCTCCTAATCGCCTATAAGGTGCTGGAATGGGTTTTTGGCGCGTTAAACACTATTTTAACATATTTAAACACGTATTCACATACCGATAAGTCACATAATGATTTCAAACATATAATGCATGATAACTAACATGTTTACATCCGTTCACCAATTCCCGGGACTCGAGACTCGTGTGTGCATTAAACCCGGCGATTCCACGAATCGCCGATCCTTGTACCCATAGTTATGGACCGACTCCCGATGACCCCGCGGATCATCATAACGACCCCCGATGATTCCCAGAATCATCATACCGACTCGACTGACCCCGTTAAGGACGTAATATGCATGACTCGCTAAGGTAGACTTACTAGTTTAGTCTGTCACACCCTCAAATTTCCACTGCGGGGTTTATACCGCGAGGCGCGTGACATACCAGGATCCCATAGCCATAAGTCACAGGAACGAACTCTAAATGCCCAAACCATTTAGTTCGTTTTCAAAAACCAAGTTTAGTTAAGCTGCGGAAGCGTAAACCAATTTAAAACCTTTTAAAACCATGCGCAAAACAACGCACCCAAATTAAAACCATACGAAAGCATAATATATAATTTATGTGTATGCCCGAGAGCCCAAATGCAGTGAAGTGTACAGTGCTTTCTAATCCTGGCACCGGAAGCTAACTACCTGCAAAAGCATGTAAATCGTGGGTCAACAAACAATGTTGGTGAGTTCACTAAGTAAAGTAGGTGAGTAAGTAAAAGCGTAGGTTTCCCAAACCATGTAACCAAATGAAAGTGTCGGTCTCACAGACCACATAACAATAAGTAAGAACGTCGGCCTCCTTGGCCACAAGTAAACAGCTAATTCAAATGTCAGGGGTAGCTAGCCCACTCATGATAACTAAAACCGGCGAATACCGAACTACTAATGAACAAGTTCCCATAACAGGGATAAGGATGCCTTGCATCATTGTCCATCGACAATGATTATGTTTGAAGCTAATAGTTCACATCCGTGCCCCCAGCACGATGTGAGGTTTGTTAGACCTAATAGCGCTATCAACTAATTAACCCGCTTGCCCAACCGGCAATTGATTCGGTATTTTGAAGGACTTAAAAGATGTGTTTGGTTTAGTTCATCAAGGACATATGTATGAATTAGTAAAAATAGATTCACCACGTGAACCATGCACCCCAAACCCGGGATGTGTAAAAGAAAGTTATCTCATGATAGACTAGAAAACGTTACCAATGTAGTCTCAACCCGAGACGCATGCTTTGAGAAAAAGTAGTGAAACTCACCTTATCGCGTAAGCAAAGAATCCGAACAGCAAGTATTATATGCCACCGACACCCTAATAACAGTGTCACTACGTGAGTATAGGCGTAACATCATTACGCCATATAACTCGTTTGTCCAAGGCGTTTTAAATATTCCAAAAGTGTGTATGCGACGCCTAGTGATTCTACATGCAATAGTAAACCCTACGGACTCGTTGGTGAATGAGTTGGTTATAATTAGTTTCTACAGCCCGTAGGTGTCGTAAACATGTGTACTTCCGTTATATGTCAATTTTAGATCACCTAAGACCTCAAGTAATCACATAAGCACATAATACACAATCTGTGTTTTCAGGACAGATTGTGCGCCATCAAAACGAATTTATTTAAAATAGTAAACCAGTGAGTTATCCTCCCAAATTTTTACTGAATTTTCTTTGGGATTCACTTGGCAATACCTATTTTTGTTTTGTCTTAATTCCAAACCCAAAATTATAAAAATTCGTACAACACAGCAGTATTCAGAAAATTTCCTCAACAGGTCAGTTTAGTAGGAAAATTCTTAAAAATTGTGTATTCATCCAAACGAGATGAATCCACTTGGAAAAGCTCTATTTTTCCAGTATTGACCTACTGTAAAAATTTCATAACCTAACTCCTTGTAAATCTCAAGTTATGACCATTTAAAGTTAGCCCAATTTACAAATCCGAAAATCTGATATGACCCCTAATCAATTAAAATTCCAAAAACGACTCATCCGACGTCCAAAACACATGATTTTACCCATTATGAAAAGCTAAGACCAGGTGTGACCTAACCATGCCAAGAAAACACTAAAATTATTATGTTAGAGCCGTGTTACAGCTCCTACAAATTTGACTAACCATTCTGTCCAGATTTTAGTTTCGTCTAAATCATACTTTAATCGCCTACCGTGTGCACAAAAACTATTAACATTCATCAATCATCAACACAAAACATTCCTAATACCTATTTCATCAGATTCTATGATTAAACATGTCAAGATCAAAGCTTTAAGAATCAAAACACCAATTACTTGCGCAACAAGTATCCTACGATGTTACTAAGCGTTCATGAGTATGTTTAATCCATTTAATCTTCAAAAAGATTCATGCTTTAATGTTTTATAAACTCATTCAGACCTGGACAAACTTATTATATGATTTTTATTAATGAAAACACAAGATAGAAGCATAAGAAATCGTAAAATATACCCTTAGCTCTCCCAATCGATCAATCGCGCGCCTTGGAGCCTCCCAATTGATGATCTTGAGCCTTAGCAGAGGTTGTTTGAGTGAAATATTCGTGTGGGGCAGTAAGGGGGCGATTAGGGTTGAGTATGGGGTTGCATGGGAGTTTAGGATGCTTAAATATAAGTTTGAGGCGGTTTAGACCCGTCAGGTCACTTCGAGCGGCCCGCTCGGTGCCTGTGAGCGGCCGCTCACAGGTCCGGGTGGCGCGCTCTTTCCTCGTTTCGTCTCCCGACGCGTTATCCTTCGACGTTTTCGTTATTTCGGACCGTAACAAGTGTAACCCCATGCATTAAGACCCTAATCAACCTCATGCTCCACTTTTAATGATTTCTATTAACGTGTTCGGTTTAGGTTCACATAATCACGTATGGTTTTCACATAAGTTTGTCAGGTATCACCGAGACACATAAGTTTATCTTTCACCAACGTCCGAGGTTCACTAATCATGCACTCACACATTGACTCACAACCATGCACGTATGTCTTATCTAACTAACCCTAGTTAAGTATAATGCAAGGAAATGTAACTAGAGTTTAGTTAAAGTGAGAACCTGAATTTTCGGGTATCACATCATCCCCAAGTTGAAAAGAATTTCGTCCCGAAATTCAGCAAGTAAACAGTAAAGCCAGCTAAAAATGTATGCTTGTTTCCGGATGTCACATCATCCCCAAGTTGAAAGGAATTTCGCCCCGAAATTCACTTTGAGCGAGCTGCTTTATGTTCGGCATTTGATCTATGCACAGGTTCAGGTCAGAAAAGAGGTGTGGATATTTGAGCCGCATTCGATCTCTGCGCTCCCACGTGTATTCCGGTCCTAGACGGGAATTCCATTGTACGTTAATAATAGGTATAGTGTTCTGTTTGAGTTTCTTGACGCCCCGCTCAAGAATCTCCACTGGTTCTTCCATGAACCGTAGCCGATCGTCCACCTGGATCTCCTCCAGTGGCACCATCAGTGTTGTATCCAACGGGCATTTCTATAGATTCGGTACGATATGTGGGATACATCGTGTATTCTACCAAGTTTGTTAAGCAGGTTTAACCTGTAAGCTACCAGACCAATCCCATCAACCATCTCGAATGGTCCAACGTTTTACGGGTTCATCTTTCCCCGTTTTCCAAAGCGTGTCACACCCTTTCAAGGTGACACCTTTAATAGTACCTTGTTCCCATTCCGGAGCTCTAAAAGTTTCCTACGCTTATCAGCGTAGCTTTTCTGTCGCTCAAGAGTAGCAGCCATCCGTTTTCTGATTGCACTATCTTCTCAGAAGTTTGGTGCATAAGTTCGGAACCTGTCAGTTGGCTATCCCCAACTTCAGTCCAACATATGGGGGATTTGCACTCCCGTTCATAAGTGCCTCAAAAAGTGCACACTGGATCGAAGTGTCATAACTATTGCTATAAGAGAATTCAATCAAAGGCAAGTGCTTGTCCCAACTGTTTCCAAAGTCCACCACGCACGCTCGCAGTAGATCTTCTAGTGTTTGAATGGTACGTTCACTCTATCCATCCGTCTGGGAGTGATAGGCTGCGCTCATGTCCAAATGAGTTCCCAAAGCAATTTGGAGAGTTTCCCAAAAATGGGAAGTAGATCGCGCGTCGTGATCCGATATGATAGAAGTAGGCATCCCATGCCTAGAGACAATTTTCGTAATACAAAAGCGGCTAGACGTTCCAACATGTCCGCCTCTCTAATTGCCATGAAATGCGCTGATTTGGTCAAACGGTCAATAATGACCCAAATCATATCGTGCCCGCTGGGCGTTTTAGGAAGTTTGGTGATAAAGTCCATGGAAATACCATCCCATCTCCACATGGGATTTTCCGGTTGCTGAAGTGGGCCCGAAGGTTTCTGATATTCAATCCTAACCTTGGCACACGTTAAGCACTTACTAACATAAGTGACTTTCTCAGCTTTCATGTTTGGTCACCAGTAAAGAGTTTGAGATCTCGGTACATTTTATCCGAACTAGGATGTACCGAATAACGAGGGGTGTGTGCCCCATCGAGCACTAGTTGTCTAAGATCCCCTGAACGTGGAATCCAGACTCGATCCATAAAGTACTGAAGCCCATCCGACTTCAGTTCCAGGTGTTTGTCAGCACCATGCAATGTTTCCAACCCGATGTTTTCCTTTTTCAAGGCCTCGCCTTGAGCTTCACGTATTTTATCAGGCAGGTTAGAGTGTATGGTAAGTTGTAAGGCTCGCACACGTTTGGGTTTCGTTTCTTTACGGCTCAGGGCATCAGCTACTACGTTAGCTTTCCCTGGATGGTACTTGATAGCACAGTCATAGTCATTCAAGAGTTCGACCCATCGTCGTTGTCGTATGTTTAGGACCTTCTGATCAAATATGTGCTGAAGACTCTTATGATCTGTGAAGATTGTGCACTTCGTTCCGTGGAGGTAGTGTCTCCAGATTTTGAGAGCGAAAACCACCGCTCCCAGTTTCAAATCATGAGTGGGGTAATTTTTCTCATGAACTTTTAGTTGTCGTAAAGCATATGTGATCACCTTTTCGCGTTGCATCAAAACACACCCTAGACCTTGGATAGATGCATCACAGTACACCACAAAGTCCTCCGTACCCTCAGGTAGTGATAATATTGGAGCACTGCAAAGTTTAGTCTTTAGTAATTGAAAAGCAGCTTCTTGGGCATCTTCCCACTTGTAGGTAATCCCCTTCTGTGTCAAAGCAGTGAGGGTTGAGCGATTTTTGGGAATCCCTGGATGAATCTGCGATAATAACCTGCAAGGCCAAGGAATTGTCGGACCTCCGTGGGAGTTCTTAGGGGCCTCCCATCTTTTAATCGCATCAATCTTAGCGGGATCGACCTGTATTCCTGCCTCTTTCACCACATGACCCCAGAATTGGATCTCACGAATCCAGAAGTCGCACTTGGAGAATTTTGCATATAACTGCTCACTTTTCAGAAGTTCCAAGATCAGTCGTAGGTGTTGCTCGTGCTCTCCCCTACTCTTGGAATAGATCAGAATGTCGTCTATGAACACTATGACAAATTTGTCTAGATAGGGTTTGCACACACGGTTTCATGAGGTCCATGAACACAGCTGGTGCATTGGTCAGCCCGAAGGGCATTACCAAAAATTCATAGTGCCCATAACGAGTTCAAAAGGCTGTCTTTGGCACATCCTCCTCTCGGACTCTCAGTTGATGATACCCCGACCTTAAGTCAATCTTGGAATAGAAACTCGACCTCTGAAGCTGGTCGAATAGATCATCAATACGAAGTAAAGGGTAGCGGTTTTTGATTGTCACCTTGTTCAATTCCCGGTAATCGATACACATACGGGAACTCCCATCCTTTTTCTTAACAAATAAGACTGGAGTTTCCCCAAGGTGAAGAACGATGTCTAATGAAACCCCTGTCCAATAGCTCTTGGAGTTGGGTGGATAGTTCTTGAAGTTCGCCTGGTGCTAGGCGGTATGGTGCACGCGCAACTGGGGCGGCTCTGGTGCACGGTCAATTTGAAATTCCACTTGTCGAACAGGTGGAAGTCCGGGTAATTCCTCTGGGAAGACATTTGGAAAATCCTGAACTACCGGGATATCCTCAATTTTTGTTTCAACTTCAGCTCGAGTGTCAGAAATGTTAGCCAATATGGTTGGGTAGCCCTTCCGAATACACTTCTAGGCTTTCAGGAAAGAGATGATGCCCATCATGGCACCACCAGGATCACCCTGGACAGATAAGAATTCTCCACTAGGGAGAGGGATACGAACAATCTTCTCTTGACAGAGAATTTCAGCGTGTTACTTGGACAACCAGTCCATGCCAACCACGAGATCAAAGCTTCCTAGGGTGATAGGTAAGAGGTCGATGGCAAACAACTGTCCATCTAGTTCGAGCTTACAGTCA
Source organism: Ambrosia x helenae (assembly GCA_030844895.1). Taxonomy (NCBI): domain Eukaryota; kingdom Viridiplantae; phylum Streptophyta; class Magnoliopsida; order Asterales; family Asteraceae; genus Ambrosia; species Ambrosia x helenae. The sequence goes on along the minus strand of CM061226.1, from coordinate 88,371,854 downwards.
CGATGGATGTGGGTTACCTTAACAGGCTTCCCATCAGCTAACTCTATAAAATACGGGGTATCAAGAAGTGTAGGAACTATCCCTAGTTGTTTGCTAAGTTTTGATGACACAAAACTATAGTCTGCACCAGCATCATATAAAACAGAAGTGAGAGTGGCGTTTAAGGAACACGTATCCGTCACGCCGTTGTTATCAGTCCTGGCCTCCCCAGAGCCCATCACAAATGCTCCTCCACGAGCCCCATTGTTGTTGTTACTGTTGTGGTTATTGTTGAAGGACTTATACCGCATACTATCCCACGTTCTCTTGTTATCACCAAAAGTAGAAGATGAAGCACCCTGCTTCGGAAAAGTACCATGCTCAACAGCCTCGTCGGTGAGTTTGTGAGCCAGGTGAAAGGTTTGTTATATTCTGGGTAGGTGAGCCGTAGTAGCCATGCTACGAACCTGTGGGGCCAACCCCTTTGGTATGAAGCTCGATCCGTTTGTAATGTAGGTTAGATATGTTTGAGCATGTAGTAGCTAACTCCTGTAGCTTGGTAGTGTAGGCGTCGATTTCAGACCCATCCGTCTTTAGATAACAAGTTTCTAAATTTCGTCATGGGGGTTACATTCTCCACCCAAGTATCTGCAACTCATCGAGTGTGCATGTGGCATACATTACCTCATCCTGCCTGGGGCAAATGCACAGAGCAAAGACTTATACTACCGAAGCAATCAGACGGTCTCCTTCAGTTCCGTTGGAGTTATCGAGGTTTACAACCAATAAAAGGCTTGGAAATACAATGTGCGTTCAAGGTATAAGAAAGTTCAAATGTGGAAGTCAGGGGAAAAGAATGATTTAGCAAAATAGATCTTTACTAGCTTGGAAAGATGCGAGGGCCTCAACCACCCTATCGTTGATCATAAGAACTCAGTCTTATCTAAGTTAGCAAAGGAAAATGAAAGAAAAGATAGGTAAGAAAAGGTAAGAGCCAATCGTCGCCATGCTCTGTCTAGATAGTAGAGCCTTCATCGTCACTTTCCATGTGCTCGTCCTGCTCAGGTTCCCCTTCCATCTCTTATCCTTCCTCTTTTGCGATGTCAGTGTTATATGGTTCTCATCACGTACAATCTCCTTCTCTAGTCCTATGTGAACCAGTTTAGTGGTAAGCTGTACCACACGTTCCTCCAATCGTGGCTATCAGCCATTAGTAGGTTTCATCCTCCCTTGTGATGTTGCATTACATCGCAGGCTTTACGTAACTCCCCAAGAGTGTGTGTAACAAGTCCCGATTTAATGTGTTCCCATGAATCTACCATATACTTATGAGTAACAGGGATATGCAGTCATACGTCCGCCCGCGCTCATACTAGGCGTAAGGTACTAAAGTAAGAAATAAGTTCTATATGCGTAACCCAGTCCCGTCTGAGTTTCGAATGGGGGTAAGAAAGATCAAGTAGCAAGGAACAGAAACTAATTGTCTCCTTGCTAAGTGACAAAAGATAAGTCTCAGCATTCGAATTCCTTCATAGTTGATTTAATGGTACCACGTCATGCGCATCGTGCAGCTTCCTGTGTACGTGCGCCATAACGCTCGCAAGGCTCCCTCCCTTGTACTATTGTTGTCTCCTCGTCCATGAGGTTAGTTAGGATATTACTCCCAGTAATGCGCCACCTGGTGTAACCCTAGGTTCCCACCATTGACGTGTTAAGAATTAAGTCTAGAACTAGGAGATAACATATCTCCCGAAATCATATGTTGTAGATATATGTAGCTAATAGCTAGTTGTGCACTTAAGTTGTGAGTGTACTTATGCTATAATGATTATAGACTAGACTCAACATGCAGTCCTAGTTCACTATAACCAATGGCTCTAATACCAATCTGTCACACCCCTCAAATTTCCACTGCGGGGTTTATACCGCGAGGCGCGTGACATACCAGGATCTCATAGCCATAAGTCACAGGAACGAACTCTAAATGCCCAAACCATTTAGTTCGTTTTCAAAAACCAAGTTTAGTTAAGCTGCGGAAGCGTAAACCAATTTAAACCTTTTAAAACCATGCGCAAAACAACGCACCCAAATTAAAACCATACGAAAGCATAATATATAATTTATGTGTATGCCCGAGAGCCCAAATGCAGTGAAGTGTACAGTGCTTTCTAATCCTGGCACCGAAGCTAACTACCTGCAAAAGCATGTAAATCGTGGGTCAACAAACAATGTTGGTGAGTTCACTAAGTAAAGTAGGTGAGTAAGTAAAAGCGTAGGTTTCCCAAACCATGTAACCAAATGAAAGTGTCGGTCTCACAGACCACATAACAATAAGTAAGAACGTCGGCCTCCTTGGCCACAAGTAAACAGCTAATTCAAATGTCAGGGGTAGCTAGCCCACTCATGATAACTAAAACCGGCGAATACCGAACTACTAATGAACAAGTTCCCATAACAGGATAAGGATGCCTTGCATCATTGTCCATCGACAATGATTATGTTTGAAGCTAATAGTTCACATCCGTGCCCCCAGCACGATGTGAGGTTTGTTAGACCTAATAGCGCTATCAACTAATTAACCCGCTTGCCCAACCGGCAATTGATTCGGTATTTTGAAGGACTTAAAAGATGTGTTTGGTTTAGTTCATCAAGGACATATGTATGAATTAGTAAAAATAGATTCACCACGTGAACCATGCACCCCAAACCCGGGATGTGTAAAAGAAAGTTATCTCATGATAGACTAGAAAACGTTACCAATGTAGTCTCAACCCGAGACGCATGCTTTGAGAAAAAGTAGTGAAACTCACCTTATCGCGTAAGCAAAGAATCCGAACAGCAAGTATTATATGCCACCGACACCCTAATAACAGTGTCACTACGTGAGTATAGGCGTAACATCATTACGCCATATAACTCGTTTGTCCAAGGCGTTTTAAATATTCCAAAAGTGTGTATGCGACGCCTAGTGATTCTACATGCAATAGTAAACCCTACGGACTCGTTGGTGAATGAGTTGGTTATAATTAGTTTCTACAGCCCGTAGGTGTCGTAAACATGTGTACTTCCGTTATATGTCAATTTTAGATCACCTAAGACCTCAAGTAATCACATAAGCACATAATACACAATCTGTGTTTTCAGGACAGATTGTGCGCCATCAAAACGAATTTATTTAAAATAGTAAACCAGTGAGTTATCCTCCCAAATTTTTACTGAATTTTCTTTGGGATTCACTTGGCAATACCTATTTTTGTTTTGTCTTAATTCCAAACCCAAAAATTATAAAAATTCGTACAACACAGCAGTATTCAGAAAATTTCCTCAACAGGTCAGTTTAGTAGGAAAATTCTTAAAATTGTGTATTCATCCAAACGAGATGAATCCACTTGGAAAAGCTCTATTTTTCCAGTATTGACCTACTGTAAAAATTTCATAACCTAACTCCTTGTAAATCTCAAGTTATGACCATTTAAAGTTAGCCCAATTTACAAATCCGAAAATCTGATATGACCCCTAATCAATTAAAATTCCAAAAACGACTCATCCACGTCCAAAACACATGATTTTACCCATTATGAAAAGCTAAGACCAGGTGTGACCTAACCTTGCCAAGAAAACACTAAAATTATTATGTTAGAGCCGTGTTACAGCTCCTACAAATTTGACTAACCATTCTGTCCAGATTTTAGTTTCGCCTAAATCATACTTTAATCGCCTACCGTGTGCACAAAAACTATTAACATTCATCCAATCATCAACACAAAACATTCCTAATACCTATTTCATCAGATTCTATGATTAAACATGTCAAGATCAAAGCTTTAAGAATCAAAACACCAATTACTTGCGCAACAAGTATCCTACGATGTTACTAAGCGTTCATGAGTATGTTTAATCCATTTAATCTTCAAAAGATTCATGCTTTAATGTTTTAAAACTCATTCAGACCTGGACAAACTTATTATATGATTTTTATTAATGAAAAACACAAGATAGAAGCATAAGAAATCGAAAAATATACCCTTAGCTCTCCCAATCGATCAATCGCGCGCCTTGGAGCCTCCCAATTGATGATCTTGAGCCTTAGCAGAGGTTGTTTGAGTGAAATATTCGTGTGGGGCAGTAAGGGGGCGATTAGGGTTGAGTATGGGGGTTGCATGGGAGTTTAGGATGCTTAAATATAAGTTTGAGGCGGTTTAGACCCGTCAGGTCACTTCGAGCGGCCGCTCGGTGCCTGTGAGCGGCCGCTCACAGGTCCGGGTGGCGCGCTCTTCCTCGTTTCGTCTCCCGACGCGTTATCCTTCGACGTTTTCGTTATTTCGGACCGTAACAAGTGTAACCCCATGCATTAAGACCCTAATCAACCTCATGCTCCACTTTTAATGATTTCTATTAACGTGTTCGGTTTAGGTTCACATAATCACGTATGGTTTTCACATAAGTTTGTCAGGTATCACCGAGACACATAAGTTTATCTTTCACCAACGTCCGAGGTTCACTAATCATGCACTCACACATTGACTCACAACCATGCACGTATGTCTTATCTAACTAACCCTAGTTAAGTATAATGCAAGGAAATGTAACTAGAGTTTAGTTAAAGTGAGAACCTGAATTTTCGGGGTATCACATCATCCCCAAGTTGAAAAGAATTTCGTCCCGAAATTCAGCAAGTAAACAGTAAAGCCAGCTAAAAATGTATCTTGGTTTCCGGATGTCACATAGTCAACGTTACTAACCTGAGTTTGCCGGGTGTCACATCATACCCCCTGTTGAAAGAATTTTCGTCCCGAAAATTGCCCAAGGCCAAAAGGAAAAGACGAAAGAGAAAAAAATAATTTCCAGTTGCGCACATCATCCCCCTGTTGAAAGGAATCTCGACCCGAGATTCATTCTAGCTTCAGCAGAGACATGTCTTGATTCGAACGCGCGCTTAGGAAATAAATGGGGATACTTTAGCCTTCATTTGATCTTCCCGTTCCCACGTGAACTCCGGTCCACGATCAGAGTTCCAACGGACTTAACAATGCGGATTTTACTCCGGCGAAGGCATACGGATTTTATAGTCAAATTTCAACCGGTTCCTCCACTATACGTATACGTGATCATTACCACCTGGATCTCTTCGAGAGGAACAACCAATGATTCTCCGCCAAACACTTCTTCCAATTAGAAACATGGAAGACATTATGAACATTACTGAGCTCAGCCGGCAGATCAAGCCTGTATGCTACCGGTCCAATCCGTTTCTCAGGATTGCGAACGGTCCCACATACCGAGGATTTTCAATTTGCCGCCTCTTCCCAAAACGTATAACGCCCCTTCCACGGAGATACCTTCAACAAAACCCTGTCGCCAACCCTCAAACTCCAA